>VZTY01023894.1:0-221202 GCA_013400935.1 Turnix velox | reverse complement strand
TCCTCCGCGGGAGGCGGCGGTAGCGGCGCGGGCGGCGGCAGCAGGAAGAGGCCGATGCTCACTCCTCTCTGCAACGGGCTTATCAACTCCTACGAGGACAAGAGCAACGACTTTGTCTGGTGAGCGTGATATGTCGCGATAGCGGCGCTCTCTACCCCGCAGAGGAAATGTGGGGCTCCGCTACGCCGCCGGGACGCCTGGGGGGGTATATGAGGCCGGTGGGAGGACGGAGCAGCCTACGGCGGCACCTCAGGGGCTCTCTGAGGGGGAAGAGGTGGTTCGTCCAGTGGCCCTCGAGAGCATATAGTTTCGGGTTTGTTAACTCCCTTTTGCGGTTACTTCTTTACGTTCTCGCCCCTTGTAGCATTCCTGCCACTGCTTTGTTTTTAAACAAATTCACGTAATTCCCATCAGGTTTCTCTCTGGCAGTGCTCCAGAGCAGCCCAACTTACCAGAAGGGACCCGCAATATGTGTTTCCGCATAACGTGTTGACATTACAAGCGAATATCCTGTTTTCTTGGGAAGTGAGGGTAGCTTTGGCAGGCTCTGCGGAGGCTTCAGCCTCTGGTGGGACAGATGATGGGCTCTGTGGAGCCCTCGTTGTGCCCTGCTCTGACTTCCAAAAGCAGAGACAGCAAAGAATTCTTTGCCCCTCTGGATGAGGATCCACAGAGTCTAGTGGAGGTTGGTTGATCCAGCAAAGCCAGTGTGGGTTTGACTGCCTTGCTGGGAGAGGTTGGCTAGTTTGAAACAGCAATAAGGCTTGTATTAATCTGACGCCTAAAACCAGATGAATGGGAAATATCAGTGATGATGGGATAAAGATTTTTCTTGAAGCCACTGGGATGCCATCCTTCTTGTGTTGGGCCAAAGCTGCTGCGTGTAGCTGGAAATGCTCTTTCAGCAAAAGTGGTTGTTTAAAGCCCACTTCTTTGTGTGGTTTAAGAGCTGTTGGTAGTTTGCAGTTTTGAAGACAGCCTGTTGCTAGTGGGTCTCGGCTCCAAGTATGAGGATTTGGTTTAATTTTTATTGCTGAGTGGACCTAAAAGTGTGAGAACAGAAAGTAGGGATATGTGTTTGCACATGAAACAGTGAAGAGATGCTGGAAAGAAGCTTCAGTAGTAGGGAAGCCATGTACTGTGGAGAACGGGGGGGAAAAAAGGAGATGGGCCACAGTTTCAAAGATGATTGTATCTGACAGCTCTGACTTGCAGTGAGGGTTGGATGTTTGACATCTCAGGCATTGTCTCATAAACCTGTAGGCTTGGTTTTACAGCTTTGTAGAATATCTTTTTCAGTAGCAAGCAAAATATCCTTGCTAGTGAAGTGAGAACCTGAAACTGTGGAAAAGTTAGTGACAGAAAAAAGTTAACTGTCTTTCTAATAGTAAGCAGTAGGTTTTTGTTGTGCTATAAGTAGTTGTTTGGTTAACAGCAGAGCTGGGATGACAGCACAGCTGTACTCAACTGATGTCCCACTCCAGTAAGGCTCTAGGCCACGTTAGGTGGATTTTGGGGTGCTTGATGTGGAAGATGTATGTGCTGCTATTGATTGTGGGGGTAGTTTGATGGAAAATGCCTGTGCCTCTCTTGTTATCCCCTTAGTTATATAGTTATATTCTGACAGTAGTGATCTGCAGCTGTTGCTCTCTGTCCCTTTCTAGTCTGTTAGTTCCCATTTTGTTGTCTCTCATAGAAGTGAGATGTATGAATGGAAGTGCCACCCATGACAAGTTTGTAGGTCAGTTGAAATATTTTAAGATAGTTGAAAAAGCTGAGTTTGTGTATTTTTTTTTTTTTCCCTGCAGGTAAGTACTGTGCACACTTCAAGGAGAACATGTAATTAGCTGCCTTCACTGCAGAATATTGCTGGCTGCATAAAGTAAGAGTGATATTTATGAGAGCCACACTGGGCATATTGAAGAGCAGACAATGGTTATAGTTAACTTGCATTCTTAACTGCAGTGGATTGCTGTAGGCTTGTTCTTATATTAACACTAGCTTCAAATTATAGATTGTTATTCTTTTTTGTTTTAGCTAGCTGAACAGCCCTGGAATTCTGAACAATATCCAAGAAGACAAGTGTGTACGTACAGGCTGAAATTATAGGCTTAAGCAAGTTTTGGGTATCTTGGTCTGAGAAGCAGTTTTCCATATACTGTGTTTGTATTTTGGTTTGTTTTCCCATAATGATGCTTTCAGGATACTGCCAGCTGCAGGGAATTCTTAATAGTTTTTTTTAATATATTCTGTGAGTTGCTAGCAGTTAGATACATCTCTAAGCTCAGTGGTAGATTCTGCCCATCCCAGGCTGAAGATGGGATAGTAAAGGAATTGTGTGAGTCTCAAGCATCAAGGTGCTAGGGGAAATCCCAAACTTTGCTAGTGTGTGCAGTCTCCCTGTCTGTCTTCTGAATGTGCACCTTAGCAGCATAAGGCCTAGGCTTTCAATGTAAAGAATAGCATGCATTGCTGATTGAGAAATGCTTAACAAATGTAAATGCTCAGATGCTTGCAAATGCATACTATTTGTGGTATGTATGAGCTTTTGGAAATGTGTAACTTCATTCAGAAAAGAAACTAGGCCTGACTTACTGGACAGCCTTCTTGCAGAAGGGGAAACTTGATTGAATTTCAGGTTGTGCTGTCCCTGCAGTTTGGCTTCTTCTGAGTTGCCTGAGGAGTACCTGAAAGGGAACCCTCTTTTCAGAGGATTTTCTCCTGTACAGCAGTGTAGTTGCATGCAGTTTTCCTAGGCCTTACGTTGGCATTCACAATTTGTTGTGGAGTAAACTTCTTTAAAACCAGTTACTGTTTTGCTCCCAGGTTAGAGTGGATTGTGTTGTAGGCTGTTCCTTCTTAGCTTTGTCTTAGATAAGAGCATATAGAAGAGGGGATCTTGCGTACTGACCCAGAGAGGTACATTGAGCAAATTCAAGTATGGAAAGGGCTATGTGTTGCATTTGAAGGTGGACATGCAGGTTTTTAACAGCAGTCCTTCTATGCATAGGGTGGAGGGTAGTTGTTCACATCTGTGATCTGGCAAACCTCACTAGTATGGAATGTTACAAATTGACCCTGGAGATGACAAACTAAAATCTCAGTAGTTTATGTACTGTGTACAATGATGATTTTATCTGTTGTTCTATTGGAGCTTTGTATTGAGGAGCAGTTATCTTTAATCTGACTACCTTCCATGTGAAGGACAGACCTTGCAACAAGTTCTGCTCTCTGCTTAATCTGAAGAGGGGCAGAACAGACGGGAAAAAGTGAGTCTTGTTTGCTGCAGCACAGGGGGAAATTCTCTAGTGACTGATTCAGCCAGATGTTTGGGTCACAGCATTGTGACAGTAGCACTGTTGAGAGATGCCTTGAAAACAATGGCCAAAACTTACAGGCATAAGCTTAGTTAAAATTACTTTTAAAAATTAAGTTTTAATTCTACACCATAGAGAAAGAATGGCAAACTTTTGCAGTGCTGGATAAAGCCCTGTTGAGTAAATAAGGTATCAGTGTCTGGTTAAAAAAATGGGACCTCTTTAGTGTGCTGAAGCAGTGTGCATCCTTTTTACCTGACTATACTACTTGAGTTAGAGAAGAGCATCTCATGTAGAGAAGCACTAATTTTTTCTTTTTTTTTTTTGGTTACCGTATTCTCAGTTCAGTGCTCCTCAGTTTTGGTGTATGCTACAAGCTGCATTATGGCTCAATTTGCCATAACTCTACTACTTTCTTAGCCTTCACTCTGTGTTAGATAAACTCTTATGCACCAGTTGTTTAAGCTATTGTGTGTTACAGCTGGCTTGGCTTCAGGGCATTTTCAAAGGCATCAATCTTGTTTCCACTTCTTAATCAGTGAGCATTTGGGGAAAAACGGTTCTAAATGGAATCTTTGGGCGCTGTTAACGATGACCCTGGCACTGAATGCCTATGTTTGTTGGCTTTTGTTGCTTTTTCTCTGCTATTTTGGCACTGTCGCATCTCCAGTCGAACTGGAAAGTTAAGTTTGGGAACCAGGGGTCTTGGGTGACTGTTCTGTTCAGAGGTGATCTTCCTCTTAGCTCTACTTTGTAATGGTCTATTGCAGACAGAAAAGCATTACAGCAGGATATTGGCATCGTGCTGGAAAAATCTCATTTGTGCATATGAGGAATGACTGTTTTTAGCATGATGCACAGAGTGGGGCTGCATTATGTGACATGACTAGAAGAAGATGAAGTTGAGCTGTTCATAATCACTGGAGAGAAACCAGTCTCAGGCACTTGTATAACCTTAAGTCTTTGTCTTTTTTTTAAAAGCCATTGCTTGTCTCATTAACCCATCCATATTGGTTCATAATTTATTCTGACCTGAATAGCACCAACTTCAGGAGTTAAAGATGAATTGAGTGCAGAAAAGTGTCAGGATTGAAGAGCAGTAAGTGTGTTAGTTATTTTGGAGGCTTCTTTTGAGGAAGAGTTAGTGGCTCAGTCTGATCAGTGAGTAGTAGCATTCTGCTTTGATCTGCTTGCCTTTGCATTTTATTTATATAGATGATTTAATGGAATATTTAAGACAACCAGATTTGTACTTGAGATTGGTCAAACCTTTCAAATGCATCTGTTCTTCAGTTTGCTCATTTGGAGTGAGGTTACTTTGTCAGGGGCCACAGCTTCTCCATTATGGTCTTAAAAGCAAGTATTTATTTTAGAGTTGTTTCATCTTGCATATTTTTAAATGCCTAATGGAGTAACAAAAGTTTGTATCTTCTAAAATGGATTACAAAGGGGCAGTGGTTTCTGTGGAGTACAAGGGGAGGTGCTCTTCTCTCCTGCTCAGCCAAACATTCCTTAGTTCAGTCTAAGATCTGAAGGTTTGATCTTGGATTCAAAAAGATTCGTGCTTTGCAAAAGTTGTTAACAGTTTATTAACGGCTCATTCTGTGCGAACTGCCTTGTTGGCAGAAGGTGGTTATTTCTGAAGAAAACAAATGCTCGTGAAGGAAAAGCTTTCTGAGCTTGTTGTGGACTTTTGGGAGTGAAAGGAGAGCATTTATATCTCTGTAAGGTTTTGTGAGAAGAGTGAAGCTTATGACATAGCTGATACATGTGTTATGTGCACAACTGTAGCACTGCTCAATGCAGTGTCTCATGTGATAGCAGGCCAGGATCTGAAGATGACTGTGGTGCTGTATCTAAGATATTAGGGGTAGCAGCTGTGGGAGTCACTGTAAGGAAGATGTATTTCTGCTTTCATTTGTGTTTCTTTTTCCTTTCAAACACATCACAGCCACTTAATACTGAGACAGATTCCTTCCACTGCCCAGCTCACTGAATTCTTGTCTCTTGCCTTGTTTGGGTTCCCATGGAGTGTGGCTTGTTTGCATGTGCCTCTCTTCATCTCCCTGCCTGGTCCTTGGTCATCACTTGCAGAGAGCTGGCTGTACTTAGGCCACAGATTAGTCTTGGAAAAAAACCAAAAGCCCTTGTTTTCATTTGCATTCTTCTGTCTTCCTTATTAATGGTCTCATATTCCATTTTCTCTCTCCTCCAACTTTGTAACATGGTGCTTGGCTGTTGGCATCCTGTTTTGGTTCCTCTGTACCTTCATGCTGCCCTTCAGCAGGCACTGTGGTAGGCCTTTGTGGAGGCACCCTCTCTTCCTTGGCACCTTCTCCATCCTCATGCATATTGATTATTCTCAAGGCATCTGATCTGTTCTGTTCTCCCTTGCCTCTTTGCAACACTCTTTAAAGTTATGGGTAGCAACTGGATGAGCAATGGAAGGATTAACTAATTTTGGTGTCATTTATAAATGCCATGTGTCTGTTCTTGTGAAAATTGGGGGGTTTATGTGATCTTTGAGACCTAGTACAGATGGTTAGGAGGGTCTTCTGCAAGCTTGTTTGTTGGAGGCATTTTGGCTTTCTTTGGGTGGCTTTCAACTGTTGAAAGCTTGGGGAGTGAGCAGTTACCTGGTTTCTAATTGTAGTAAAGGGCAATATCATTCTGATTCCAAGAACTGTGGTTGCCCTTTTGATCTCTATACCGTCTGTTTGCTCTCTTGAACTTGTCTGTCCTTCCATTTTATAAATAGAAAATATTACCCAAGGATGATTGTGATTGCTTTGAATTATTTCCTGCCTTTTTAGCATAAAATGACATTGTTGTGATTTTTGTTGATTTTGTTTCATTTTTAGCCCCATCTGTTTTGATATGATAGAAGAAGCCTACATGACAAAGTGTGGACACAGCTTCTGGTAAGACTTTTTCTTTTAATTGCACAGAATGTCCATCTCTTGCAGCATGTGAGGACTGATGTTGCTGTTAATGCCTTTCCTTCCTGCATTTGTTACTTTTCTTTTTTCAGGGTAGGGACAGAAGACATAGAAACAACATGGATACCAATTAGATTACAAAATGTCATCTTTAGTGTTTGAAACAAAAAATGTGCTGATTTATTTCCTCTTTAAAGAGATAAAATGTTCAGAAGCAGTTGGTGGCATCCAGAAGCTGGACTCTTACCTCTGTTGGAGGGGGAGGATGTTTGTGACCACTTAAGTAGTGGATCCCACTTCTGTAAAGGTCATGGGAGTGACTGCTGGTTTTGGAAGGTCTTCTTTGCATTTATGCAAGAACATATACAGTTTGAAGTAACTTGTTTATCATCTATTGCAATTCTCCTAAACATCTTAAGATGTGCTTCAGTTTTGTTTCTATTGTGCTAAATTGGGCCAAGGTCAACTTATTTTCTTCAGTGTCACAAGAAGCAAGCGTTTCATTCAGAAGTAAAAGAGCCTGTATAGAACTGTCTACTGATCCTGTTAAGTAGGGATTGGAATAAATGTTGAATCGTGATGTTTTAATATCCCATGTATAAAATTCTTATGGTGTCTGTTCACAAAAATCAGTCTCAAGAATTAATTTTTTAGCAGCATAATGCACTTCCCCAAACAGAAGATCCAGTTAACTTTCAGAATTGTTTTGACCCACAAAAGGTAGGATGACAGCTGATTTTGCATCCTCTGTGGTAACTTCATCCAAGTGATTTTTAACTTTTTTAAAAGGCCAAGATAAGGAGTATGCTAGTATATGTAGAAAGGACAGAAAAATTGTCATATGGTGTCTTTACCAGCAGTCAACAAGAAACTAGGGTCTTAGTGAATTGGTTAAATTTTAATGCTGAAGTTTGTCTGAACCTTGAATAGCTTATAGCTTGTCAGAGAGTACCTCTAAAGTCACTTCTGCTAAACAAGAGCTGAGGGTCAAGGGTAAATGTCAGAAATTGAAGATATTTCTTCTGTGCTGTGTTACACAAAATACATAGTAACTCTGAACATTGTTTGGTAAGTATTTCCTTTTTGTAATCTTTGATAGTAAACTTTGTATTTCTGATGTAGCACACTGAGTTAGTATTGTAATGTTTTTACTCCCCTGTAGGATGTTGGCAGTGCAGCTGCTAGCTGGCAACATAAGGTGCTGTTATCTAAGGGTAATATTTATTTACCTTATGTTTTGTGCCTTCATGTTTGCTCACTTGTTCTTTTTAAATGTTTTTGAACAGCTATAAATGTATTCACCAGAGCTTAGAGGACAATAACAGATGTCCCAAATGCAACTATGTTGTGGACAACATAGATCATCTGTATCCCAACTTCTTAGGTGAGCTCTAGACTTCTTTGAACAAGAAACATTTTAGTTGTTAATGAATACATAAATTCATCCTATGAATAACTCAATATTGAAAATAAAATCCAAATACTGGTCCCTTGCTTGACTGTTTGTATTTTCTTAAAAAGGGTGGTTAGTAGCATAAGTCTTGAATATTCCACTGTCTCAAGCAGTTCTATATGCTGAGTGATAGTAGTGAGACTGACTTGCTCTTTTTAATTTTGCTTTTCTTAGAATACAGTGGTTTTTTGTTGCATAGAGATTTGAATATCTTTATTGACTTTGATTTCTTACACTGTTATCTGTCTAATAATCAAGAATGCTCCCTGTTTACAAATATTGGACACTGAAGGGACTGAATTTCATACTGTACTATTTTGGCTACTGCAGTAAGGTCCAGAGGACATAAGTATATTTGCAAATTATCTTCAGGGAAGATACTCATACACACACCCTAAGTGCAATCTTAATTGATGGCCTCTGAAAAAGAGAAGGGAAATCTTCCTGACTGGAAATAGGGTTTAAAACTTTGTTCTGAGGAGAAAAGACAAAAAGCACATTACAGTGTGAAATATCGAAGCAATCAAATCTAGATTTCATGTGTTGTGATACTCATTTTATATGAAATAAAAAGCCTCAGTAGTCAAGGAATGCTTCAGAAACAGACATTTTGATTTAGGCCCAAACATGTTGGTTTTGGGGTGGAGCTGAGGCAGATGTGAGGGGAAAAGTTTGTGTATAAGTGTGAAAGGTTGAGGTTATCTGTTTTTAAGCCACTAGTTGAACTGGTGTGGGGAAAAAAGAGGCATCAAAACTTTTTTTAAAAAATCCACACAGTGATTAAAAGCAAGATTCTGCTGTATTGGCTGTGCTCTTTTTTGGCCTTTAGTAAATGAGTTGATATTTTCTTTCCCTCATGCACTGCTGCCTTGAAGTTGAAAAACTTTTGTCAAAGGATGGTGGGTTCTTAGAGAAAGGAACTGAAGCAGTTTGGGGAGTGTGTAGGTATTCTTACTGTTGATTTTTTTTTTTTTTAAGTCTTTATGTACTTTGTGAGAAAAGTCAATGGACCAATTGATAAAAAATGAAGACCTCTTTACTGATAAACAGTGTGGAATTTAAATAAAGCAGAAATATTTAAATATTTTTGTGAACTTTAAGCTCATCTCTCCTGGTGTGCTTCTTTTTATTTTTTTAGTCAATGAACTTATTCTTAAACAGAAACAAAGATCTGAGGAGAAAAGACTCAAGCTGGACCATTCAGTGAGTAGCACCGTATGTTCCATCTTTCTTACTTTACATTTATTTGATGGTTCTGTATCATTATGTGGCTTGATTTAGGAGAAATTATACCGCTGAGCTGATGCTTTAACTTTCTGTATGAGAGAATAATAGCAATATCAGTGGCACTAGATTTCTTCCTCCTAGTTAATTCTTGTTCTCACCAGCAATGATGTGTGTAGAAGTAAGCTGTTTTAGTGTAGCTGAGTGTCATATGATACATTGAATTATAACCTGGGAAACTATCTGTGGAAGCACACTTGTTCCAAGGTAGTAATTTTCATTCAGTGTTTGGAAATTACAGCTATGATGAGAGTAATGGATGATTAAAGTACCATGAGTTTGCCTGATCACACATGAGAAGCTTGGCAGGGAAGTTGCAGGAAGGCTGATAGCAGCCACAAGAGGGAGAAGGATGCATTTGGAGTGCTGGTGTTCTATCTCTAATCCCAGATAAAACTGATGAGATACCTTCGAACTTGCTTTGTGTCACAGAATCAGAACAAGATTAGGGTAGGATTAGATGATCTTTTAAAGGTCCTTTCCAACCTAATACATTCTATGATTCTCTGATCTGTTTTCTCGGTTCTTGAAAGCCTCTGTACAACAGCAGTAAACACTCTTGTGTTTTAAGATCAAAAAGAACAAGATTAACTATGAAACTTGTATATTTGTCTGGCTTTTTTGACTTGTCTAATTAATAAATGAGGTTGCAAAGATACACTAAAAGATTCTGGTTTTGTCAGCATTGTCCTGCTGACGACTAGGGTCATGTAGCCACTGGCTCACTTCTTCCATTGGCCCTGCAGTGTGACTTTGAGAAGAACTGGATAAAAATAAGGAAGGCTAATGGGTTGAGATAAAGATAGTTTAAGTAAGGCAAAAGCTTCACATACAAGCAAAGCAAAATGGAATTAATTCAATGCTTCCCATCTGCAGGCAGTTGTTCACTCATCTCCAGGAAAGCCAGGCTCCATATGTAGATGCTGTCTGGAAAGATAAAATACTGACTCTGGACACCTCTCTGCCCTTCCTTTTTCCCACATCTTTATGTACTGAGCATGATGTTATATGGTGTGAAATAGCACATTAGGCAGTTGGGCTCAGATGTCATGCCTGTGTGTCTTCCCAATTCTTTTGTGCTCTTACTCATACCACCGTTTTTAAAACGATGCACTTAAACATGTCTGTGTTAGATATTTACCTTGTGTATTACTCAAGATAGTAAAAGAAATCATTCAAGAAGTGTTGCAGCAAATGCACTGTGGATTTGTCTGACTGAGAAATCTTAAAGCATCTTTGAAGTATTTGGAGTAATTTAGCAGTAATGTTTAACTATCGCATTAGTATGTCTTAATTTTTCAAGCAAATCAGCAAGAGCTTTTTTGTTGTTGGAGATTGAAATTGACTTCTTGCCTTTGTGGTTTTCATGGATTGAGAGTTGTGTGAAAAGTTATGTTCTATATTAATAAAGCTTTCGTTCTTCTTAATCAGTTCAAAATAAGTAACTTTAACTTCTCAGAAAATGTTTAGACTGGATGGCATTTATAGTTCTTGTGAACTTAAGTATCTTGACCTGGTGTCAAAGATTTTATAGAGTAGAATTTCTTAAATCCAGCTATGCTTCTTAGAAGCGCTAAAGATATTTAAAATGTGCCTTTTGGTTCCTGAGGGTTTTTTATGTAAATCTATATTGGCATTTACCTGTTATTTAGATTTGACTGTGCTAAAAGAGGCTTTTATTCACTGACAAAGTGAAGACAAAACAGCCTGAGGGGGAAGAATGGGCTGCATGGTAGTGTGCTTGCTCTCTGAGGTGCCTTTGGTTCTAGTAGATTGAACAATGAGCTCCATCCTTCTTGTGCTTTCCATGAAAATACAATGAAAGAAGAGCAATATTTGAGGTGCAAGTAGGAAAAAGCTGAATTTTAGCATGAGGGCTTTACATATTACTTCAGTAAAAAAATTAAAAGATACTTTCACTGAATGGTATTTTGGGTAGATGTAATCCAACTAAGCTTGGATAAGACTTTTTTTTTTTTTCTCTGTAGAAAATGTTCTGAGAAACTGGGGCACAAATCAGATCAAATTGTGGCTGGGAAATAATCTCTTCCTAGCAGCAAGTGCTCTGCACTCATAAAGCACAAATGTCTCTTAAATAAGATAAGCAGTTCCAGGTAGGGTAGAGTAGCTATACCATGTGTATGGGGAGAGACTTGGGAATTCTTATTCCTGAAAATTGTCTTGAAATTTTTACAAAGGGATGAAATACTGCAATGTTGTTTTAATATCTGTTGTTGAATATAGCCCTAAATGACTGGAACACGGTGTCTGATATCTCTTGTTTTCTTTCTAGAATGGCCATAGGTGGCAAATAATTCAAGATTTATTGGGAACAGATCAAGACAATCTTGACTTAGCCAATGTCAACCTGATGCTGGAGCTTCTGGTACAAAAGAAGAAACAGCTGGAAGCAGTAAGAAGTCCATTTTGTCTGATTTAAATCAACACTATTGTCCAGTGAGCTGTTTTCTCATTACAATTTTTTTTTTCTTGAAGTAAGATTCTATTGCTGAATTAATTGCTAAATTTTTTCTTGCATTTTGGCGTTAGGGTGGTGAGACAGCCAGCTTTTAGGTCAAGCAAACTGACATTTCAACTGCAATGCCAGTTATGTGCTGGTAGTGTCGCTGCTGCCAGGGTTATGAAGAGGGGAAAGAAAAGGCAGGGGATGTGGAAAAGAAGCAAAAAGTGGCTGGCAGAAGAGAGCAGTGCATATGAAGATGTCTGTTCTTTACTGTTGCTTAAGTAAATAACAGATCTTTCTTGGTAATAAGCATGAAGAAGTCCAAAAGATAGGTTTAGAAATAAACCCAATGAGCATGTGATTTAATTTCTGCTGGAACTGACCAAACCTGCTGGCTGACTGCCATCCCTGAGGACTTTTTTTAGTATTGAGTGCTTGAAAGAAAAGTACAGGTATTTTCTTTGAGTCTGATTTGAAGACTTATACAATATGAATCTTCCTGTTCCTATTATTTAACTGAAATATTGTTAGTTTTGGATAGTTTGTATTTCCACCCATTCCTTGCCGCTGTTCTCAAGTGACAGGTTTCTACTGGGGAGAACCATACCTTGTAAATTAAACTGCATTAGAAAATTTGGCCTTGTGAATTTTAGGAGGGTGCTGTTTTGATGGTGCTTTAAAACTGATGAGGAAAAATTGTATCAGAATTGGCTTAACTTACTCACTCTTACATGTGTACTGAGTTTTAGCAAAACTATTACATTACCTTATTGCTTGGGAAGTTGCATGTAACTTTTTTAATGGTGGTTCAGTGGAGAGATGGCAAGTGCTTTTAACTTCATATCGGAACCTCTTAGTGTCATTTCTGAGAAATACAGAACAAAGAAGGAACAGAACTGAGTGTACAGGTATCTAAGGTGTTTTTTTTTTAAAAAAGCTATCACAGCTGACAAAGTAACAATTTAAAATCACTTTTCTAGTTTTACTGGCTTCACTTCAATTACAGTTGTATCCTAATCTCTTTACTTGTCCTGTCCCCATCTGCCTTTAATGCTCCTTTGTTTGATCCCTCTTAACTGTATATTCATGTACCTTTAATATTTCAGTAGGTAAAAATCATTCTTGGAATACTAGGATTGAATTAGGTCTATATTAATAGTGGAATATAGGTTTTTTCTTTCGTTTTGTCCTTCTCTTACTTTGCTTTGTCAAGAGTTTGGTCAATTTGTGAGAAAACATTAAGCTGGTTGAGCTAGATCTGTTATGGAAAGGGATGTTTTCGTTTCATTAGTGACTGTTTTCCACTCTGGAGAAATTGTCAACTCTAATCTCTTTACATAAACACAAATGTTAATTTTGGGTCAGTGTGTTCTTAGGGTCAATGTGTTCTTGTATAAATACTTCATGCTTTAGTCACAAAGTGGAGGCTGATGTTCCAACAGAAAAGACAAGTCTGTATTCTGAAACCAGTAGTCAAAAATGTTTCTTCATCTTGCTACTAAGTCTTCACTAATAGACAAGCAAGAGCTGTTACTGCTACTTCTGCTGTTGTATAAAAACTTCGAGTAAAACAAGCCTTAACCTGTGAGGCAAAGAAAAACTACCATTGTTAACACTGCCTTAGTAAGTGTTTTTCTCTTCCTCACCTTCCTGTGCCGAGTGTATATTTCTGTGTATAAAACAAATGTTTCTCTTCCTATGCTTGAGTTACACTTTGTTTATTGTGTTACAGGAGTCCCATGCTGCCCAATTGCAGATCCTTATGGAATTTCTTAAAGTTGCCAGGAGAAACAAACGAGAGGTAACTTGCTGTGCATTGTCTGATTTCTACTGGTTAATTTCTATTGAAGTGGTATGTTAGCCTGGCATTCTCTGCAAAGAAAAAGGGAGGGTATTTTTGGTGAAGTTTTGGACAGAGGACTTGAGGATTTCAAGGAAAATTAATCTCTTTTCATGTGACAGCTTCGATTTTTAATTGCTTGCCTTTTTATTTCATGCTAGTGAAGCGTGTGGTAAGAAGGGAACTTGAGGGTAGATATTCCCCACTGTTAACTTATATCAAATTCTTGAAACTTTTTTTTTCTGTAAACTGAAAGATGGGGGAGAAATTGTTGTCTCTTTTTTGTGTGCGAAATAGTATGACTAATGCTTTTGTCAGAAAACTCTGTACTCTCTCAATCAGTGTCTTGAGGAACAAGGGTTCCATAATCACATTTGTGGTCTTTTCATGATTTGGGACTTGGGATTTAGGCATTGCATAAATAATATGAAAAATCATGGAAACCTAGGTGAACAGTTGAAAACTGGAGGACAAGCTTTCTTGGATATCCTGGTTCCTTATGAAAGGTGTAAAGAACATAAGACCCAACACTGACTGCAAGGTCCAACTTGAACTGTGCAAAGGCAATGAGTCCAGAATGGACCAAGAGTCTGGTTGTGAGGATGTCCCAAAGCAAGTTTAGTCTGTCCAACAGGTGTCTATGGCAGCCTGACCAGAACTGAGGGGCTAAGCAAAAGGGAAAGCTAAAACCAAGATGAAGTTGTTTGTAAAATGTGACCTACTGTGCTAGGTGTAGTCTCACCTGGGAAGTGGTGAAAATACTGTTGTTTAGAATCTCTGAACTCCAAATGAAAATATATGCTAAAGAATATCTTGGCTTATCACAGAGGTATCAGTGAGGATAAAATGGCATGCTTCCACTTCTAATTGTTTGCTATGAGATGCACTACCCATGTGTTCTTTCAGGATTTGAAAGAAGTTGAAATATCTATTACTGTTAGTTTTTTTGCTCAAATAGCAAAGATGTAAGCATTGCTCATAAATGCAGAGGCATCTTTTATCTTCCACTTCTTGAAGAAGTGAAAGCTGGTAGAAGTTACTTTTATAGTGGGTTAATCTACTAGTGCTTCTAGGATCTTCAGAACACAGTTTTCTTTTCTTCCTGGTATTTAGTATAGTCAAGTACTTGGTTTTCCTTTAAACAGTAATAAAACAACCTAAATGTCATGTCTTCATTATTAAACTTGAGCTTCCAGACTCCTTGGATCTTTGATTTCAGCAGGAGAGTGGGTTGGATCCAAACCAAAGTTAAATAAATACATGGAAAGTGTGCATTCAATTAACTGAACACGTGTGGAAAGGCAAAGAGCCATGCTAGGTCTGCCTTTGAGAAAAGCAACTCTTGTGGGTGATCATACATTTTTCCCCTCAAATTCTCATTTGGTGCAAAACTATTTTCAAGCTTCAGTAATTTGTTTTCAATTTTTTTAAAGAAGTTTTTTCACATAGTGATTGCCAAGAATTTCAGTTTTTTCCTGTGTTGTCATAGGTCAGAAAGAAAAAGTAAACAGTAAATTTCATCTTAGAAAGTATTTTGAAAAGTTAAGAACACATCAATACACAATTTCTAATACAAGCTTCTGCAGGTGCTGGATCTTATATTAATCTTCTAGAGAAATGAAGAAAGTGCAAGAAAGAAGCATTTGTCAAAATACTGGACTACAGCAGTATTCTAAATTCTTTATTTAGATTGTACTTAAGACAGAGTTCTTCTAGGTACAAACCCCCTCCAATAAGTTCAAGTCCCTGCTTCATGAAGAGAGGAGGAAGAAGCCCACAAAACTTGATGAAGTAAGCAAAGAGGGCTAAGGGAGTAGGCCACATCCTCTGAACACCTTTTTATTAACTTTTATAGAGGTGCACTAACTCAAAGTCAATTTCTGTATTAACTAACAAAGCAACATGTAATAAAACCTGTTCATAAAACCATGCAATAAATAATACTCAAATACATGAAGTTCCCAGACAGTATTTCATTCCTTTAAACACAAACCAAAAAATCGTAACAAGAACTCCCAGTCATACACAAGAGCAGCTTTTTAATTAAGAACTTGATGTTATAGCCATGGCTTACTGAGTCATAAAGAGCACTCAAACTCCATGTGATGGATCAGGGGTACATTCTAGGGGCCGTGTGTTCTTTGAGATCCATCTTTATTTCTTGGAGTCAACTATTACAGCATGAAGCTACAATAGCTTTCCTCTGCTATACTGCATTAAGTTGGCCTTCCAAATTCCTCTTCTCAGCTTTCAAACTAGCACCTCAAGATTTCTCCAGCCTGGATACACCTTTACACCTGCCCTTTCACAAAGAGTAACTCCTCTATTATCCACATACTCCTTCCAGATAGGGGGTACTTGTCACATGCTCCAGATGCAGGGAGGCATCAACTGGCTTAATGTCAGCTATGACTATAGTTTGGCTGCCCAAAATAAACTTGGATATCTTTCTAAAACTATCCTACTGCCTGGTCTGTATTTTCTATGCTTCTACGCCTTGCTTCTTCCTTACTCTTATGCAATGAAAAGAAAGATTGCTACTTACTTGGACAAGGTCTCAATTTCCTCAAAATAAATGGCAAAGCCAGACCTAACCTCTCTGGCAAAGATATGTCCTACAGGCCTGCACAAAGGCATTTTGAGATGTGACAGTCTAGTTAACACTGGACTGTAACTAGGTGTAGAAATAACAGGAATTCTTGGAAATAGCTCTTTTCAGATCTTCTTTGTCCCTGCTTATGTGTTCCCTCTGTATGTCCCAAGGTTGAATTCAGAGGATCTATAGCCAAAACTGTTGCCTTAAAAGAGATGCTATCCCTACATGTTATTACTGAAGCCAAGGGCAAGTGTGAATGAGAGGGAAAGGTTTCCCAGTTGCTGAAAAATCAGACAGGGTGGAACACTCTGCTACAATGTTGGTTAAAATTCAGAAGCTATGCAATTTCCCTTCCTTTCATCAATCCCACTTATCCAATGCAAGCTCAAGTAGGTATCGACAGCCAGTCCTTCTATCTCAGTCTCAGCTGAGAAAAAGTCAGCACTAGCTTTGAGGTACTGCCCCAAGCACCCTTGCACTTGAATAACCATAGGAGTAGTCAGTGAAGAGCAGCCTTGATTAGCTGTGTCTGAACCTCCTGAAGTACCTACTTCTTAGTTCACCTCCCAGACCAAGACTGTGTTACCAGGATGCTTCCAGTATGTTAATAGTTCCTCTGAGTCTACTTGAGATTCAACCGAATAGTAGTATTGCAGTCACAACTTGTGACTGTAAAATTCATATGTCATGTCAGAGTTTTAATGCTGGTAGCTGTGTTGCATAAATACTTTTGTGAATTTAACTGTGTTTACTTTTGAATGCTCACATGGTCTTTCATCTTGGACACTTTGGGAGAGAACTGTTATTAGTTAATAAAAAAAAATTCTTCACCGAGTTCTGTATTCATTACTTTAAAAAGAGGCCTTAGGAATTGTCTTGTCAGGATTTGAATGTTACAAAATGAAGTCAGACACTGCCATACATAATGTATACAGAGTTTGTAGTAAAACCCTGTTAGTTCAGTGACCTGATAGTGCTGTTTCTGTGCAGTAGCACCATTCCTTACACAAGGAGACAGAGCTTAGCAGTTAGTAGCATGAACCATGCTCTGCAACATACAGGTGATATTCCCTAAAAAGCATTCGTGCTCCCCTTGGCAGCTGTCCCTTCATTCTTATGTTTCAGGGGGTTTTCTTTGTGATAATGTCATATTAAATCTTTGATGTCTAACAAATCAGCTCTCTTTCATGTCCACTAACGTGGGGGGGGCTATTTTCACCTGCTAGATTTCCTGAGACAGGGAAGCAATCCTGAAATACCTCAGATTTGCTACACTAAGTGCCTGCTCAGCAGTTCAGAATCATCCTCCTATTCAACCTCAAATGTACAGTTCCATCCAGCTGTCTTTACTTATTCCATATTGTGAGTGTGTTAAATATTAAAAATAAGGGAAGTTATTAGTTATTGTGAGATAATTGCAGGGAATTATGAGCATGAATTCTCCAGGGATGTCATTACCTCGTGTTAATCGCTTCACCTGTCAAGTCTTATTGTTCTGCGCATACACACATGGATGAGCTAATGAGTAAGCAATAGGAGGTGACAGAGCTAGAAATCAGTCATGCTCTTATGTTGTCATATAGCCTTGATTACATTCCAGGACTCCTGAGGTGAATTTATAGTTATAGTAATCTCTTTCTATCCACAGCATTTAAATAACTGGTGTTTTAAATCTATTTGCATTTCTAAGCTGCTCATTGAGAGATTTGAGCTCTGACTGCTGGAATGATAAGCCAGGGGTATGTCTCTGTGTGAGCAGCAGCCTGAAGATTATCATCTGAACATCAGTGTCTAGTAGCTGACTTGCCTTGGTGCAGTAAATAGGTCTTCCCAAAGAAAGAGGGGGCAAGCTACATTTAGGACCTATGTAGCATGTACAGCAAGATATATATACACACACACACATATATATATATGTTAAATTCTAAGACAATTTAAACTTTTAGACTTTGTTCTCTACCCCAGATATTTCTCTTTGACTTTTCTGTTGGACCCTGTGAGTAAGCCTTGGGTTACTCCTGTAATCCAAGCCAGAGGATTTTAATGAGAGGGAGGAGAATTCAAGATGCGAAGCTTATTTTTGATCAGCCAGGCATTTCCTTCCTCCTACCCTTAGGAATTCTGTACATTAAACAATTCAACTACGATGTTTTTCTTAAACTTTTCTACTAGTTCCTATCCAGTAAAGAGGAAATATTTACCATTTGGAAGTAGTATTGATCAGAGAGAGGAAATACTCCCTGCTTGGATGCCATGTGTCAGTGATGAAAGTAACATGTGGAGGCTCAGGAGGTCTTGTCTTCATATGGAAAGAATTCTTTTGCCCTTTTTCCACTTCTGTGAAGACTTTGCAGCAGTGAGGTATTAGGTCAAAATAAGTGAGATTTACAATTAATTTAAAAGGCTAAAATCTCTGTAAACTCTGAGAATAACTTCTGTGTCATCATCAGTCTCTGAATCTGAAACGATAAAGGAAGAGAAACCCAGAGATGGACTAGGCTTCCCACTTGTTTCCAGAGAGAAATTGATTTTACTTTCTGTAGAGTTGTCATTGAGGTATTGAGTTCCAGTGGAAGAAATCAGTTTTACTGGATACCTTCAGGAGAGGTTCAGCTGTTGATACATAAAGTTTACACTTGAGTTTATTAGAGCAGTAGTTGATAGAAGAACAAGAAGTAGGAAGAGATTGTGTTGAATGGGTGAAGCTGTGAGATAGAATGGATTATATGCAGAAACTACCTGAATAATCCTCCTCAGCTGGACATGTGATGTTTTTTACTCTGTCATGATTGGTGCAATGGCTGACCGTGTTTGTATAAAAAAAGTTGCTCTTTCTGGTAATCTCATCTGTTTGTCTTAGCCTCAAATGAATATTGTGATAAATGCATGAGGGATTTGGATTGCTGCCTGGAGGGTGCAGAACTGACTATAAAATAACTTGTGAGATTTCAAAAAGTGTGAATGTTCTGTTTAAGCTGCACAGATTTCACAGTGCTGGTGATTTTACTGTATTTCCATGGGAAATAACTTCTGCTGTTTTTTGCTTTGCTTGTTTAAGAATGGGAAAGACAATTGGTTAAAGATATGCATCTCCTTCCTTCAGACATTTTTATGGACTGTCTCTGGCACTGGGAGGATCTGAACTTTTAGGTTTTTTGTAACATTTAGAACTGGCATCAGGAGACTCAGTTAGGACCATTTGTTGTCTGTGCTGTATAGACACAAAGGATGACATCCCAAGGGACCTTCTGTCCAGGAAAACTAGGAAGTCCAAGGATGACATCTCAGCTCTATGCCCTGCCACACTTATTACTGGGTAGCCAGTTCAAATAGAACATCACCTGGTGTTCAGTGTTGTGTAAGCTCAAATTAGTAATTCCACCAAAAAGTCTTGTGTGGAAATATCACTGCCTCTGAACAACTCTACTCAGGATTTCTCTTCAACCATTTAGTCCAGGGCTGAGAATTGTCTTTGAAGATATCTTCTGAGCAAAGATTAAGATGGAAACACAGTGTCATTTCATTCCAAGGAAGAAGCAGCCATGTTAAAAATAGGTGTGGACACAGCAGTCTTTTCCTCTCCTGATTTCAAAGGCAGAAGCTTTTTTATTATAAGGTTGTATTAAATGGTGGATTGCCTAATGCAGAGGAAAGATACTTGGAATACAGAAATTTGGAATGATGAGTAATAGTAGGAGTTTAAGTGGCAGGTGTGTCTTTAAAACTTTCTGCCTCTGAAAGGATCAACCTTAAGCACTTGAGGGAATAAGTCTTTGGGAATAGCTTGCCAAATGTTCTAGGGATGCAAAGAGTAGTATCTTGCAACTTTGAATTTATAAGGGAACATCAGATTTCCCAAATCCAAAGTGACAAAAATTTGTCTTGGCCCTTAGAAAATGTGTTGCACCTAGTTAGCTTTCATAGGCTTGGTGACAGCTTCTGGTGGCATGTCACAGTGCTAATTCTCTTCTTGAGTTAAGGAGTGTCAGGGGGACTTTCAGGTCTCTACATGTTCTTTAGATTTGTGCATCTCAGTGAACTAGGCTTGCCTTGGACTTGAGTTTTGTCTGTTCTGGTCCAGACTTAGAATTCTTAGCTGGAGAGTGTGTGTTTCAGTGTGGGTGCTGTGGTAGGTTACCTCTGGTGGAGGAGGGTGGGAGTTTGAGGCGGAAGGGAGTGGGAGATGAGCAGATGATGCTCTTGCTTATGGCTAAACAATCCCGAGATGAGTGAAGCTAGATCACTGACTGCCTGAAAAGTTCAAAAACCTGAGAAACACTGTGTTTGACACAAAGAAGGGAAAGGAGATTTTGGCTGGGGAGAGGGAAAGTCCACTTCTAACCTTTTCAGGGCTAGCCCTCAAATTTACCAGAGTTTATGGTTTAACTGTAGGTAAGAGTAACACGTTTGAAAGATGTCAGTGTGGTGCTTGCTGGGTGCCTGGAACAAATATCTGCTCATAAGAAGCGTTTGCCTGTCTGCAAGTGTCATCTTTAAGTTAGCTATTGGCAGAGTAACTGTTATCAAGAAAAGTGCTCTTAATGCCTTTTACTAAAGCATTTAGTGTTTTGCTGGAGAGCAGAACGATCACTGTTTTGTTCTGGGTGCTTATTTTTCAGTGTTTGTACATAAGTTATGCCTAAAAGTATTAATTTGAAAAATGTGGGTCTCTCATTAGTATCAAATACCTCATGCTCACTTTTGTACTCTTTCAAAGAAACAGCTGTGTTGAATGTGGTTTGTGTGGTCATTTTTGTTAATCTGTGCATGTAAACTTCCTACCCTAGTGACTCATGTATTGTGTAGTGTGGTGGTTAAAGTTCAGGTTCCTTTCTTAAAGAACTGTGATTTATCTTGGTGGTGCTGTGCAGATTGATTTAGACCTCTCCCATTCTCTTGTCCACAGCAATTGGAGCAGATCCAGAAGGAGCTAAGTGTTCTGGAAGAAGATATTAAACGTGTAGAGGTGAGGTGCCCAGACATTGTTCTGGCTCTGACATTTTTTCACTTTCATCAAGCTGTCTGTGTGGCTGTTGTGTGAAACTTAGGGCATTTGAGTCAGTAGTGGGAAAAGGAACAGCTGATGATCTGCCTATGATCTATTTATTTAGGTGATGCCCACAAGTTGCAGGTTGGTAAGAGTGGTCTTCATTGTAGCCAGCTCTTATATAATCATATCTCTCAATTTTTTTGTGTTGGTAGTAAGTATTTAAAAATAATTGCCAGTGGTCAACGTCTGGTATATTGATTATAACTTAGAACAGTGTTCTGGCTATATTCACAGGCTATTTAAATCTTAGTAACTTGTCACTCTTCAAGTGGAGATGTATTTGAGGGGGGCACTAGAGATCTGTAATGCAGAAACCAGGTAAGAACAGTATGAGCTCCTCTGTCAGAACAGAAGCAATCTGCTGCCTCCTGCTAGAATTCTTCTCATTCCCTAATAATGAGAGTCTCTTGATATTTTCGTTAAGAATAATTTGCAAGAATTTGTAAGCCCATCTGCTCAATCCTTTCGTCCTTACAGAGTTCTTATATTCTTCCTTGGTTCTTTTTCTCTAATCATTCTAGTGTTTTGATCTTGGAATAGTAAACTGGTGTTTTAGGAATGCATCAGACTGCCATCTCTCAAAATAGCATTCCTTTTAAAGCTTCTAGGGAATCAGTTTGCAGGTCTGTTTCTTCTTGCTCGTCTCAAGCAGTTAGCATGAGCTCCCAACCATTACCAAAAGCCTTTTGGATTCCTTCACTTCTAATTTATACATGTGCTCATGAATTATCAAAATATAAATAGAACTGACAACTGCAGGAACTTCCGTTCAGCTGATAGCTATGCAAGCTCTAACTTGGTAGATAACAGCATTTTTCAGACCTATTTGTCTGTTTCTCAGCTCTTAGGGAAATAGATCTACTTTAGCATGTTTCCCTGATACAGCCTCTCCTACATCTGAAGACCTATTCCCAAAGCTGCGGGATCCCTTAGAGAGTATCCAGTTACCTACTTCTCTGTTCTTTGATTGGGCACTTCAGTGGTCTGCAGCTGGGGTATGGATCTGTTGTGTGACAGTGACCTTGGCTCTGACCTCTAAAGCCTGGGATCTCTCTGTCCTTACAGATATCCTGCTTTCTACCTAACAGCTAATGGGCACCTGGTGGGAAATAGAAAAGCACCAGCAATGTTGTCCTGAGACACTTTGCCCCCCTAACTAATGAGCTGCAGCATCCTGCATTGCTTCCATTTCTGGAACAGATGAAAGGCACAGTCTCACACTGGGAACGCAGCAGTGGTTTAGTCTGGCAGGGACAAAGCTAAGTTCATATGCAGGGTTTCTCTTGTGTATTTGCCACAGAGATGAATAGATTCTCTTTTAAGTGTAGAGCATGATGCCACCTTTGCCCTGTCATCTTGTGTCCATTCTTGCCACAAGCAACATTACTTCAAGTGCAAAGGCTATTAGATAAAGGCTTGCACCTATCTCAAAAATGCAGTTGTAGATTGCTTGTTCTACCACATTTAAGAGAGGGGCTGAGTTAGAGACAACTGCTTGCTTACCAAATCCATTGATTTTTGGAGTATAAAATCCAGAACCCTCTTTTGGGGCAAAAAGTACTGCACTTCTAGGGTTTCTGAAACTCGGAGTATTAACAGGGAAAAAATAATCTAAGAAAATCAGTGTTTCTTCAGGTATAGTAAATTCTTCTGGGTGGGAGCTGAATAAATGTAAATACAGTTGGTTATCTGCTTGGAAAAACTAAAAAAATCTACCATCTGTAAGACTGTTTCTGCTCATGTTTTGTCAGCTTTGTAACGTGCCTTTTTGTTTCAGGAAATGAGTGGCTTGTATTCCCCTGTCAGTGAGGACAGTACAGTGCCACAGTTTGAGGCTCCCTCGCCTTCACACAGGTATGGATGGAGCTTGCAACTCTCGCAACTTGGATTTCAAGCTGTACATATTGTGCTGTACTCTCTAATCCTATTTACTGTGCTCAGAATACAAGAAAAACTAGTTTTTGAGTGCCATGTGATATTTTCCTCTGCTGATTTTGATTGGTATAAACTTCCTGTGTCCAGAGCAGTGGAGATAAAAGCTATCCGAATCTGCATTTGGGTGAAAATTCAACTCTAAGCAAGATGCTATGGAAAACTGATGGTTTAAAATTTAGTGTAGGTTAGTTAACCTGAGTTGTAACCCTTTGTTGTGGTATGAGGTATTACTGTTAAATATAGCTACCTGAATGTTATGCTAGAGCTAGACCTTTTGTATGTGAAGCAGACTTAACATTGTCTGATATTAGTTAGTGTCCATTGACTTTCCTCCTTCGTGTTAATGGCTAAAGGCATGGGCTTACAGGATCAACATTTAAAATATACAGCCTATTGATTCTGTTGATCTGCTGTCTGTTTTGATTTAAGGGAATGCCTTTCTAGCAGCAGCCTGTTTTCATTGTGGCTGTCTTGTCTGGAATATTGAGTCTAGTTTCTTGGTGGTAAAATTGTAGATGCTTCTTGCATCCAAGTTGCATGTGCCAAGGTTTGAAGTTCTTTCCTGCGTCACAGCAGTGTTTTCTGGTTGTGAGAAGCTCTTATTTTGCAGGGCTAAGTTTTGTTATTAAGTAATCACATCCTGGTCTCATTGTCAGTTCTTTATTTTGTGCGTGTAAGATAGTGTCCAGAATATTTTAGTGGCTTTGAATTGGTATGCATCACCTCAGATCTGCTGGAAGATGGTACTGGGTGAGTCCATGGTGGGTACAGAGACCAGGGCTGTCTTTTTTGCCTGATCTTCTCATGCTTGTTTGGTTCCATTTCAACTGTGTCTTCAACTTTTATATTTTTCTTCTAGTATGGCATGATAGGGGTGGGATATGATGTGATGACTAGGAATTTTCTAGTATATCTGGGGTTGCCTTTTTCTCTATTCTCAAAGAGCCCTTTTCTGTTTCTCAATTACATTCTTGCATTAAGAAGTTTTTTTCTGAGTGGTTGAGAAGAAACTAGTACCTAAAGGAGATGTCTGACTAGACACAAGTTGTTGCCAGACTATTCTGTTCCAGCCCTATTCTGATGTTTTTGTGTAATTCCAGTAATTGTATTGGCTTAATTATCGGAACTCAGATTCCAGAAGAGTCTACAATTTGTAATTCATTTGCTTTTCAACATTGAATTTAAGTTTTGGAGAGTATCTCAAAAGCTGTAACATTGATTCCTCCTTGAAAAGAACACTGCAGAATAGCTGATAGGGGCTTTAAAGTATGCTGGGCTTTTTTTCCAGCTCTGTTAGCTGAAATATTTAATTGCTAGAGTGTGTTTCAGAGGTGCTGTGAATTGCTAAGAATGAAATACAAGTATAGTTTGGAATGGTTTCACTTCCATGTTTCAATGTTATTAAGCTTACAGAGGGATATTTTAACTTATCAGTGAATTAAAATGATATCTTTAAATTGAAATGTAAATTGTTAACATGCTTAACACCCTGCTAAATTAAATATAATTGCTTTAAAATTTACTGATGTGTCTTAAGTTGTACAAGGTTATCTCAGACCCTTGCTGAGATGAAGAAAACCTCTTATTAGCCTTTGAGGTTCATGAAATAGAGTTCTTTTGGAATTAATTTTTTTTCTGGTCTCTAGTGGCTTGCCCTTATTCATCTCCTTCGCCTAAATCACAGTCTTGCTTTGTTAATTTTCTGTTGCTTTTCAGTGTTTGTACCTTTTTGCCATGCTCTCAACATCTTCAAAATGACTATATAATTACTGTGCCTCCCCATCTCCCTTTGTAAGTTCTTCAGTGAAAAGCTGAGTGGCAACTGTTCAGTATGGCCCTGGCTTCAAGGAACACATGTTTTCTCTTATGCTTGTACGTGGTATGATGAAATATTAGGCTGGGTAATAGCACAGTGCTTGTTTACAGCCTTGCAGATTGCGGGGCTTGTATACTAGTAAGAAATTAGAGAGGAAAAATAAGGGAAAAGAACAAATAGTTCTGGGTTGGGTTTTCCTGCAGAGGCACATGTACTGTTTTTACTGCCAGTGAACAGTACAAATGGGAGCACCATTTAAACAACTGCTCCATGGCTGCATATTCAGGCAGTTACAGCAATAACAAACTGTTGCTCTAATAGGAGTTTCTGGGCAAAGATTCTATTCTAATAATTGGTTTCCTGGTAATTCCGATTCATTTATTGAAATCCCAATTTTTCCTCTCTATTTGCTCTAATTGCCCCTTCCCTTGCCCTTAAGTGTATCACAGATAGGTTTCATAATCTGCAGGTTGCTGCTGCCTTCTTGTTGTTTCAGGTTTTTAAATATGTTGTGTCAGTGTCGCTGAATCTTCCTATTGAATCCATTGTTACAGCTTTTCAAAAATAATTTAGAAAGGACTTTTATAACTTTCTGATTATTTGTGCCCTGTTGGTAAAAGAAAACCATTCAAGTGTATGCCAGTGAACTCAGCTCCAGGCACAGCACAGAAATGGCTTTATATTTGTATTCTGGTTAGGGAGATGACATCTGCACTCCTGAAGATTTTACATCACCAGACAACCTGCAGCAAAACGAGACCAGACGCTTAAAGTCTGTGTGTTCTGCTGTTAATTGCCAAAATACCTGGCTTTGAATGGAGTGCTTTTTCATTGTTTCCCAGCTGAGCATCTTATAGCAGGTCCTGCATGAGTATTTCATTATTTCATGTGGCCACATTCTAATTTAAAGTTCCTTGTCCCCAACCACACCTGACACAGTTTTGCTGTTTTCTCCCTTGCAGTAGCTTGCAGCAAGTAATGATTCTTTTTACCTCAGATTTTTTTGGTTTGCAGCTTTTGTCTTGCTGTAACAGAAGCCAAATCAATCTCATGTTACAAGTTAACCACTAATGAGACTCCAAAATCATCTCTCATCCTCTTTTCTACTTACCTTTGCCTCCAGGAGATTTTTAAAGCCTTGGAAAAACACTGAGGCACTAGTACTAATATTTCATGCTTCTAGACTTACAGCTGCCCTGACCAGCATTTGAGCCAAACCACTTGTTTATGACCAAGTCAGTTCTGGCAGCTCTTTAATAGACATCCGTAGGTGCAATCGGCTTATACAGATCCAGAATCTATAGCAATGTTTAGTTTGAGGGGCAGAGCAGCAGACTCAGACTCACCTCAGCAAACCACTCCAGCCCTCTCCACAAGGAGATTCAGAGGAGGCTGCAAGTATTATCAGGAGACCAGAACATCTCTGCAATGAGGATGGTCTGAGAGAGTTGTAGCTGAAGTGGCCTGAAAGAAAGCTGGTGAGGGACTGCTTGCAAGGGTGTGGAGCAGTAGGATGAGGGTCAATGGTTTTAAACTAGTGCAGGGCGTGTTTAGATTAGACATTAGGAAGAATTTCTTCACTATGAGGGGGGTGAGACACTGGCATAGGATGCCCAGAGAAATGGTGGAGGCCCCATCCCTGGAGACATTCAAGGCCAGGCTTCCTGAAGCTCTGAGCTGCCTGATGTAGGTAGTGCAAGATGTTGATGTTCTCTGCTGGGGATTGGGCTAGATGGTCTTTGAAGATCACTTCCAACTGAACTGATTCAATGTCTCTGTGATTTTGGCAGCTTTTTAAAGAAACCATCAGCTTTCCAAAGCAATGCTTAAATCTAAAGTTACCTCATAAGTAAAACTGAGAATAACAAACCCAGATAGTTTCTTTCTGTGCTAGTCAAATGACACAGCAGAAGAGTTGTGGTTTTGAAAGAAAAAGATTTTTCAGAAACAAATCATGGCTGTGTTTGTAATGTATAAATTATGTTCCTGAGTACTAACCTTTACTGTAATCTGGCTCTGACATTCTGTTTGCTAAATATTTTGCACATGTTGGAGAATACTGAACTACCTTTCCTCCACTTTATCAAAAGGTCTATTTGCATTTTTGAAAGCTAGATCTCAAGTTTGCATATATGTGCTGTGTTTTGAACACAGTGATTTAAGATGTGTTGTGTGTCATGGATACTCTGCAGCTGTGCACAGTGTAACAATTTCTAGTAATAGCAATCCTGGCTTGCAGTATGTTTTCAGTTTTATTTCTGTATTTTGTGTCTGCAAAGATGCCTGGAATACCTATATTTGTCTTAAGCTGGTTTCTCTAGTGTTTTTCTTCACAGTGCTATTTCAGTTGCTGTGACATTAAACTTTCTTCTTCTTTAAAGGATGGTAGCACGTTGCTTTCAGAATGTCTTATCCTGGGTATTTCACAGAAAAGATACGTTTTTGCATTCTAATTAAAAATTGTTGCACTATCAATAACTGTGTGACAGAATTCTGCTCTAAGAGATGTCTCTGTTTAAAACTGTTTGAAAAAAAAAAAAAAAAGGAAAAAAATTCCTCCCAAACCCCCAAACAAAAAATAACCTTCTGTTCCCTGACTGCAAAATGAATTTCAAAGAAGAAAATGCCGCATGATGTAAAGGGGGGAATAACAAACAGCTGAAAAATGATAAAGGATGTTTGTACAGTGATTTAAGCAGACTATTTCTTTTGGTTTTGCAGTAGTATTATTGATTCCACGGAGTATAGCCAGCCTCCAGGCTTCAGTGGCAGTTCTCAGGTAAGGTAATAAGTGTGTCTGTGCATGGGGGAGGGACCAGAGTGGTAATGGGGAGGCAGATCAGACATGAGGCACAGCTCCTTTTGTCTCTTGGCTACAAGTCAACTCAAGTTGCTTTTAACTGATTATATGGATAAACTGGAACCAAGAGTGCAGCTGTAAGAGGCATTGTGTGTGACTGTGAATGTCCATAATGATGCCACCAAAGAAAGATCTAATGTATTTAGATATCTAAATATTAGATAATATAAATATTTAGGTATCTAAATATAAAATAAGGAATATCTTTAGACTTTATGCCCAAAGCTGGCTCTTCCACAGCAGAAGGGATTTTTTTGCTCTTCGTGGGCAATTTTTGGGAAGGAGGGTAAATCTCTGACCCTTTGCAGTGATTTAAACAGCTTTGAATCAAGCCTGACTTTTGAAACAAACATCCGTTCTTCAAACCTGCAGCCATTTTATAGCATTTTCTTGTCAAGGCCTCTACAAACTGCATTATAAACTTGCATAGAGGGTAAAAAGTTGCACATACAGTGAAGCTGTTTGGCAGACAGCCTCTGTACTCCTTGATCTCTAGGGCCACTTGAATGCCAAACAGCACAGCTCTAATCTTGCAGATCAAATTCTGCTCTGTCTCTGATACTGGTACCCAACTGCTCCAAATAGGTAAGCAATTTTCATTAAGACAGACATGTTGTCTCAAAGTTTTGATGTTCTCTGGTGGTGGTGGCCCAACCAAGGCACACAGCTGTACAAAGCTGGTAAATAACAGAAGAGCTGCTGGATGAGATGATGGAGTAACTGATACAGTGGAAAAACAGCTGCGTTTTGGGCTGATACACATGTATGTGTGCATGTAGGTTTTTGGGGTTTGGAGCTGTATAAGTAATTGGTAATTAGAAATTAATTTTAATTTTAGAAAATTGCTTATAATTCCTATTACTGTAGTCTTGGAGATTTTTGTGTGAAGAATTGTAGCTCACCTTCTCTTCAGAGAGCAAGTGAAAGATGGCCAGACATCTTATGTTCTGATATGCTTTAGTGTGTTTGTCTCTGATAATGCTTGTCTCTTCATCCTGATTCAGAGGCCAGATTAATAGCATAGTTGTACTTTGGAAAAGAGCACAAAACAAGCAACTTGGACTTTCTAGTCATTCTGTATGATGGCTTTATTTGTGGAAGAATCATCTTTTTTGTTGTCAAGAGTGCAGCATCTTTACTTTCTAGTACAAATAGTTGAATTGGACTTGAATATATGTTTGTATGGGGAGTTGAAAGAGAAGTCTTGAAGTTAAATTCTTTGTTCAAAGGTAGCCTAATTTCAGCAAGACTTCACTATGGAAACACTTCACCAGAATTTAAATTCAGTTGTGTTTTTTTCTGGTTGTTGTTTGTGGCAAGGCTTGTATAGATTGGATGCTGGTGTCTGAAAGAAGCTGCTCGAGGATGGACAGCAGAGCTTTCCTATTCAATGTAATTCCTTTGTGCATTACTCGTGAACATGTCTTTAGGGAGAAATTTATATCCTGCAAAGCTACAGGACATTTTTCTTCCAGAAGCTGAGTTTCTGAAGTAAATAGTGGACAAGTCACGTGAGTCCTGGGGAATTTCACAGGTGGTATTTAGGGTCAGTAATTTTCTTCTAGAAATAGGAGCTTGTATGTAACTGTGAAGCTTTCCCACAGTTGTTAGAGGGCTCTTCAGAACACCTAATGGAGTTCAGACACTAAAATCACTGTTGATAACAGAGCAGTTGTAACTAGTATCTTCAAGAACCACCACAGCAGTTTTAGGAGCTGAATAAAAATTGCCACTTTCTTTATTTTTAACTCCTGTTTCTCAACATTGCTTAACCGGGGGTCAGACTTAGAAATTCAGTGTATGTTTTGGTATAAGATAAGCAGTACAAAAAGCTTAGCTAGGGAGGATCTGACGAAGGTGGGTTAATGCAAATTAATTCCCAGCACAGCTGGGTCACAGCGTGCCATCCTGAGAGCTGCCATCTTGTGCCTTCATAGCTTCTGATGTGCTGAGAGAGGCTGGAGTCCTTGCAGCCTGTTGTGCAAATGCAATAGGATGATGCTATAAAAGTATTCCATTAAGTGTTTCATTGAACTGTGAAGTTTTAGAAAATTGTAGTTAAAAGGTATGGAGGTACTTTACAGTGTTCTGAGTGTGTGTGGACACTTAGAGTTGCTTTCAAGGTGAAACAAGCTAAGCTAACCAGACCATAGGTGCTGTCAGTGTGCAGGTGCCAGTCACCATGTCAGTGTATAGTTGGGGGCCTCCTGTAGGAAGGAGTTTTCATTGCTTGGGACTTGCCTTTTCCCTAAAAAGCTGTATTACTGTTCATACAGGTATAAAGATAATTTGAATGGGCTCTGAATTTTGTTCTTGTTAGCTTCCTTGATGGTTGCAATGAAGGCAGCCTGCCCTCCTGTGAGTATTGGAGGGGTGTTGTACAAAGTGAGTTTTGTTTCAAGACCATCGAGCAGTTTACAGACTTTGTATGTGGTCAGGGATGTCGTTCATTAGCAAGCTTGATTTGCAAATCTAAAATTTCCCCATTAGCTTTGAGAATTTGACATGTGAGACTTTAATTATAAACTGAAGCATGATGTTCTTCATGCTTCTTGTGTAGTAAAGGAATGACATCCTTTTCTTACTAGTGGTTAAACCAGTGAGTGCTATTTTCTGTGTTCCTTCAGCAAGACAGCTTACTTATGTAGTTTTAGCCCTTTTTTTTTTCTACCTCTTGCTATTATTGCTTGGGTAGATTGGGAAATGGCTTTAGTTTTGAGTTTCATGGACTTGTTTTCAATTAACCTTTGAACTTCACACTGTCTTCTGTTTCTTTCCTTATTTGCTTTGTGTTGTGGAGAGTTACTGAATAGCTTCAAAAAAAAAAAATCCAGTAACTAACTCTTAAAAAGAAATGCTTCCTTCTCTTTTTAATGTGTTTTCTGCTAGAGATCTAGGAAGCATTTGTTGTACTGTCTGATTTTTTGAAGCTGGAAACCTGGTATCTTTGGCCTCTGCTGTCTATCGGTATGACTGCGAGACGTGACACCCCGAGGGTTGCTGCAGCATTCTGCCTGTGAGGCTTGAAATCAGTAGCTTTGCTAAGGTTTGGGAAACAATAACTGTCTAAAAGAAGCTGCTCTTGTTTATCAAGTTAAAGGATGCAACTTAGGACCCTAAGAATGGCTGTTGACAGTGACAAAATATTAATTTATTATTTTACACTTCTTACCCTTCATGTACATAGTACACACTGGTTATAATTTGGTAAAATCTATTGAAGTGAAACTGGCCTGCCTTTACTTTTTTGAAGTGTTACCTCTTCTGCTTTCAGACCAAAAAACAGCCATGGTATAACAGCACGTTAGCCTCCCGACGCAAGCGGCTCACGGCTCACTTTGAGGACCTAGAGCAGTGTTATTTTTCAACTAGGATGACACGTGTCTCTGGTAAGTTGCTCTTGTGTGGTACCCTACTCTTGACATCAGTTACTTCAAAAAAAGGCTCACTTTTGAGGGTGTAGCTTTCACTTCTTCTCTGCATGGAATGGTGCCACACATCTCTGTACATTGCTCTGGATGATCCGGATTTCCTTTTCTTGACCAATCATTAAGGTTGATAAATTTAGATAATTTTATCTTGTCACTTTGAAGGAGTGTACCTGCAATAAACTATTTTACCAGTGCCTGTTCTAGAGGTGCAAGTGTTTGAAAGCAATGATTGGTTTGTATTGTTTTGCCTCTACTAGATATGGTATAAATGCAGTAGTTAAACACAGTTGTTGAAATGCTACAGTGGTATAAACATAAATTGATGATTTCTCCTCTATTTAGCATGCAATGAGAGATTTGGAGGCTATCTTTTATGTAGTCTAGGTTGAGTGTGAGTTAACAAATGGTGTGAGTTAGAGTGGCTGTTTGTGCAGCAGTGTTGCCCCATGGGGAGCACCTTAGATTTAAGGCTTGTTTTGTAGAATTAGAAGCTGTTTTCACAATTCCTAGACTACGTTATTTGTAATTGAGTAACAGTGTGACAGCAGATAGAGTAATTGTTACCCAAGGGTGGGTGGTTCTTAATGGCATGACAGAATTCTGTTGAAGAGTGGGTCAAATTAACTTGTCTGGAAGATGAGGAGGATTGCTCTGTGACCCCTCTGCGGGAGAAACCACCTTTCAGGGGTAAGAAATTTCAGGCAGTGGGTTTTGATGGGCAGAAGGTTTGCAGCACCAAGCTTTGAGTGGCAGAGTGCAGCAGGGAGAAGCCAGCCCTCAGGGAATGGCAGAACCCTCCTGGGGCAAGGAGGGCAACCAGGTAGAGGTTGCTGCAACAGAATATCTTTATTTGTAGCCTTGGAAGGTAAGCTCCAACCTCTCAGGACATGGAGGTCAGCAAGAGAGCTGGAGCAAAAGCTTCCACTTTTTTCCTTCTATGAGTTTATTCTTAAAAGTGCATAAAACTTAAACTAAACAAAAACAAATCTTGAATAATTTTAGTGGCTGCCACATGTTTTGGGAGGAGCCTGATCTTAGATAAGTCTGAATCTTCTGCCTTCTTCATAACAGTGTCTGTCTTGTACACAACAAAATAATTTTGAGGGCTGCAGCACACTATTTTGTATTCATAGGTGTGTCAGCTGCACCAAGAGCAGAGGATTTGCAAGTGCAGTTTTTTTCCTATAACCTGTGGTACTTGATTAATTTTTCTTAAGACATTCCTGCATTTTGGCACATTTAAAATAGGATTTAATGTGGGTTTAAAGCTTTTTGCAGAAGTTGCCTATGACTGTTCTAGTAGGGAGTAGAGATGTAACAGAACTATGAAAGGACCTTGCACTTTGGAGAAGATGTTGTGAGAAATAGCGTTCAGTTTTCCAGCCATAGATGCAGAATAAATTATAGGAGGACTGTGTTTGATCTCTGAATGAGGGAAGTGGAAGAGCAACAGCTATTTGTTCCTATCAAAGTGTCAAAGGAGGAAAAATGTCTGTGTCCTTGAAAAGCACTGTTTACATGCTGCTGCTTGGGCTGTTTCCTGTACTGATCAGATGCTGATGATTTTAATTTGGAGCTGTAGTTTGTTCATTTTGCCCCTTTTGATCCATCTGACATGGGTAATGTATATTCTAGTACTCATAAACCTGCTAATTACCTGCTTTCACCATTCCTTTATAGAGTCAAACATTAAATAGCACATAAGGAACACTTCAAAATGCCTTAAAGTGTAGAGCAAGATAATAATAGCTGATGACAAGGAATTACCAGAGTGCAGAAAGTGATTATTCTCTGTGTTTTCCCACAAAGAAATCACAGCTGTGTCTCGCTTTTACAGATCAACCTTTTCATTTTTCCACCCCAGTGTTTCCAAAGCTTTTTAAGAAGTTGAGCTTTGTCACTTCCCTGTGCTGCTGATCAGGAAAGAGATTAAGGAGAACTTAAGTAGTGGGTGGAATTAGCTCTTGGCTGTGGGAGCAAGTTGTGTGTGTGACTTTGCAGCTGGCATGGATGTTGTGGTTGAACAGGAGGCAAAGTGTGCATTCATGTGGTTTATAAAGTGGACTGCCTGTGAACCAAGGCCTTGGGTGTTAGTGCTGAGAGCAGCCATAGCTGCAGTTCCCTTATATCACTGTAGTACAAAAATGAACTTCTGAGGAACTGAGGAATTACTTTCACATATCTATTGACATTTAGTTTTCACTTTTGCAGTAAACAGTTCAATTTTTCATAGAATATGTTTCATTGTTATTCAAGCTGGTTGAATTTTACCTTTTCTGCTGAAGTTGTAATTTTCACAAAACTTGGGGTAGAGGAGGTCTTCTGGCTTCATGCTTGCCTTCCTTCTCCAGACCTGGAACAACTCTCCCTTACCTCTGTTGCTTTTGAAGTAATAAGACAAATGCTTTTTACTGAAAGCATTTTAAATGTAATTGACACCAAATATAGACATATTGTAACTGAAGTATTGGGGAAAGGAATATACTTTCACCTCCTTAGAAAACTAGAGGTGTTCTTCACATTTTGAAACACTTCTGTGTGTATCTGCATTTTGATACGCTTTCAGGCTGTTTGTTAATAATCTCTGTGGCCCATGGTCTCTGGATTTGAATATAATTAATGAGCTTATCTACTGGGAAAGCTGTGTTGCCAGGCACAGTAGGTTCACCTAGTGTTCCAGTGGAAGGACTTAGTATGTGCTCTGAAAAATCATACTCTCCTCATGGAATGCTAAAGGTGAAGAGCAAACCTGGGTTTTTTCCAAGAATCCTCTCAAAATACCAAGCAGAGGTGGTGTCACGTGAAGACACGCAGCTTGATTTCTGTTTGCTGTTGAGTTTATCTTCTTGTTCTTGTTTCTGTTCTCCCCAATGGTGATGCCTCTCCCTAGATGACAGCAGAACCACCAGCCAGCTGGATGAGTTTCAGGAGTGTTTATCTAAGTTCACGCGCTACAATTCTGTTCGACCTCTGGCAACGCTGTCTTACGCTAGTGACCTCTACAATGGCTCCAGCATAGTCTCCAGGTAAGAGACACTGTGGCTCTGACAACCTCTATTAAACAAGTTATTGCTTGGACACTTTGCAGGTGTTTCCCAGAATCAGATTAGATTATCAGTGATCTGCAAAGTCACTCATATACCACAGTAGTGCCTCTTATTCCCACTGCTGGTCATGATCAAATGCAGAACCTTTTTGAGGTGACAGTGAGTATCTGGATGTGTGGTGTTAAAGCACAAAACCTCTTTGTGTTAGTATAGTTGGATTGTAAGTGATGCACTTCCAGTGTTTTAAGAAACCTCCATCTTGCTTAAGCTGGTAGCTTTAAGAATCTCTGGTGGGCTTAAATATTTCTTGTGGATCTGGTTGTAATGACAGATATTAAATAACTGAGTAACTGAGTTGTTTTTGGTTGCTTGAGCTTTGAAGTGTTGGAAGCTCTGTTTGCTAAGCTAAGTGCTAGTGAGGATGTGGTTGTCAGCTCCATTCTTGTTAACAATTCTGTATCACCTGCCCTATGGAGTGATCATGGCCTGGGCACCACTGGTGGAGCTCCTCTGAGTCTCCCATGAGCTCCTTTGGACAGTAAACTGGCGAATGTTATTGCCTATCTTTCAACAGAACTAGTTTCTTCCAGTTTAACTCAATGAACCAGCTCCTTTTGAGGCTAAAGAGGCCACATGGGATAGGGAGAGGCTGGGACCTGCTGGCAGCCCGAACCTTAAGCTGATATCAGCAGCTATAGAAACATACCTTGGGAGATTTAATTAGCCTGTGGTAGCTTGTTTTGGGTTGTTGGTGGTAATAAAAATGATATTAAACTACAAAGTCTTTTCCACATGCCATATAGACAGGACCCATTAGCTTATTATTGGCATGTTTCACAAATTTAAATGTTTAGTCACAGCAACATTTTCAAGGCAAGAAATAGTATCATGTTTTATTCATGGTGAGCAGGAGATCCAAATTAGCCATACCTGGGGTCTTGAAAGAAAGGTGACAATAATGAGTTTGTGTTTTGTTCAGCTTTGGGTTTTCTGAGTCTTGTCCTAGTGCTTTATGAAGGAGCTCTTTGGACAGAGATGAAGAATTTTGAGTGTCTGCTGAAAGATGCCAAGAAATTTGCACTGTAGGAAGAAATGAAAGATTGTATAGCATAGAATACATTTGTGTTTTCAGAGCAGCATTGATTCTTTAACTACTGCAATATGTAGCAGGAATGTATAATGTCCGACATTGCCACAGAGGTCAGAGCACAATCACTGATCTGATGTATGCTTAACCTGCACTGATTGGGTTCACACTAGATGCAGTGAAATGCAGATGGGAATCTCACTGCAATGGAGACAAACTTCCTCAGCTACTGGCTTCAGCATGGGTTGGATTTTGCTCCTCTGCCCTTTCATCTCCTTGACGTTCTGCAAAAACAGCATTTTTGTTAACTTTGGCTAGAAAGTGCTGGAAGGGCAGTAAATCTTACTCCCGTTTTGAAGGCATTCTAATTCTTGTATGTTTGTAAAGTATGTGTATTCCTCTTGTTAAAAATGGAAGATTTTGCTAAAAATGAAAGATCTTGCAAGGCCCTCCTCCAAGCCTGTGCTGGAATAAGCAGCTGAATGCCTTTTAGCAAAAAAATAACTTGGCTTCTAACTCATTATTCTCCCCTTCTTGTGCTTTCTATTTATCAAAGCAGGAAGAAATTTTGAGGAGTTATGTGGGCTGAGTAAGACTGTTCACATTTTGAGTGTATCCTTACATGCTCCTGTTAGCTTCTGGCTATCCAAACAGTTCTTGTAAAGTTTTGTTAATCAAGAGTTTACATGTAATATGTGTTGGCCAACGCATTTCTATAATCACATCTGTTCTTCATCCAAATGAATAGGCTTGAGTTCAGAGAGTCTGCAAGTGAAATGAGGTGTGTGATCACAGCTTAAGATAACAGAGCAGCTTTTAGGTACTCATAGATAGGACAAATTGACTAGTGGGATGCTTTGGAAAGCTTTTTAACTGACTGAAATGCTGTGAACAGCATTTTATCTGACTGTCTGTTCTTCTAAAGTTGTTTCTGGAGCATAAGATAATGACAAAATAAGCCTTTCTGTTTTGATGGTGTGACCAGTGCATTTAAATACAAATCAAATAGAAGGTAAAGAATCCTCATAAATTTTTGAAAAGTAAAGATAATTTTAATTAATGGTACAAGTAGAACTGACCAGAAATTGAACTTCTTTGTACATAATTTAGTTTGTTTTCTGAAAAATGGATTGCTGTCACAAACAGGATGTTTGCTTTGTGTTGTTGTGACATGCTGTGAAGTTCTCACACTGGATTCCAAAAGATCTAAATAGAGTTTTAAGATGCATTTGCTTTATGTTTGCAAAGCAAAAAGATGGAAATATGTTCCTTATCTGCAAAACATTCATGTTTATTTAGAAGGGAAATAAAAGTGAGTTTATGTTAACAGGATGAAAAGTGTGATTAGAGACTGTGTACTAACAGCCTGGAAAAAAAACCCTGAAGCTGAGCAGCAGCAGTGTGCACTTTGAGCACCATACTACAGTTTGTTTATGAGCATCTGGACTTCTTGAGTGACTAATAAAAGGCATTAAGCAAACTGTGTAGGTTGTATTACTATGAAAATGCTGGTGCAGTGCTAGAAAAACTACAGGTGCTTTTTGGGATGAAGGATGAGCCACTGCTCTGCTTCCCAGCTGCAGGTTTCCTGCGGCACTTGGACTGAGTCTTGCTGGGCTGGTGGCTTTGTGGTGGCTGCATCTGTAGGATGGCAGCTGGTGGTTATGGGCATAGGGCTGTGGTCAGGAGATTAGCAGGGGGTGAGGGACTGATGTGAGGCTGGGACCAAAGCTGAGCATCTTCCACCACAGGCTCATGGTTTTGTTTGGAAAGGTGTTCACGGTGCAATTGTAACCCTGGTGAGAGAAAGCTTCCTTATCTTGTTTAGAAACATACTCACAAATAAAACTTAAAACCCACAGTCCTTTTATTTTCCCCCACTCATTTGCTTGGAAATAAACAATTAATAGAAAATTATGTTCACTAAAAACATGCATAAGGCTTTGTGATTGCTAATTGCTTGGTTTTGCTTTGACATTTGAGGGATTTCAGCATGTTGGTGGTGTACATGCTCCTCAGTACACAAAATATTTTCTTTATACCCTGAGTTCTCTTCGGTACAAAGTATTTATGGTTTTCATAAGAATATTAAGTTTTGGTTGAATTGGGCTGAGGGATAAATTTTCCATTTATTATGCCTCTAGACAGCAGGCATCAGAGCTTAACTTTTCTCCTCTCTGCTTGCTGTGGCAGTAAATAGTAACGGGTTCCTTTTAAAGATGGATCTGTAAACTGCAGCGTTAGCATTACAATGATTTATGTAGAAAATTGCTTTAGCACTGTCAGGGGCCTTGAGAAAATGTGTCAGTCTTTCATTTAAAAGAAAAAAAAACAAGTGAAAAATCTAAGAAACAAACTATAGCAAGACTTCTGTCTGAAACCTGGTGATCGGAAAGCTGTTTCTCCCTGCCAGGTGGTTCCCAGACCTGGTGGAAAAATTAATGTGTCACTCCCAGAGGCCCTGAGGTTTGGGGGCAGATAGTATGTTGGTTTTGTTGTCTGCCCAGATTTCGAATTCTCCTGGGGTAACCTACCGTTCCTTTGACATCTGAAGGGTTTTGGATAGCTAAAGCTTATTATCTCTAAAGAAGAAATGATTTACAGAGAAGGAAGGAAACAACTTGGTTTTTGGTTGCTGGTGGAACCTTACTCAACTCATCTGTTGAGATTTGAGACAGTGTTCAAAAACTGAATCTTACTTTTGGGGTCCATTATTTCTTTTTTTTTAATTACTTGCTTGTTATTCCATTTCTTCTAAGTAGTGGACAGGGTATGAAGAGGTTTCTCTTAGCATTCAGACGGTATAATTAAAGTGGTTTCAAGATTTTATTTTTTTTTGGTGTTGACAGTAATGTGACTTGAAATTCTTTCTTCAAAGGTGAGTTGAAGAGGAAAAAAAATCTGTTAGGAATGTGCTTTTTGTGTATTCATTGAACCATTCTGATTTTGTGTTCATTTTTTTACTTTGACAATTACTCGTCCAGATAATTTCTCAGATACAGACCTTAACAAAGTGCCTTTTAATTCTGTGTCTGCCCAACCAAGCTCCTTTTTTTTATCTGCTGCTCTGACTAGGGTTAGGAAAGCCATTTTATTAAGCTTGTGAACCGTTAATGCTTCTATCTTGGTGGTAATGATAAAGAAATGTAAGTGCATTTATCCTTCACAGGATTATGCTTCCAAGTACTGTAGATGCTGGTCCTTGAAGATGAGAAATGAGGAGGGCTGAATTTTTCTTATAGCCTGTTAAATTGTTCCTTTTTAAAATGGAGTTTTATATACAAGTGGCAGCTCAAAACTGCAGATGGATCTGTCTTACTTGAACTCTTTCCACAACTAGAAATGCTTGGATAAAGAGACTTGAACTGTGAAAGGGCTGAGGAAACAATACCCTAAACCTACTTGAAGTTTGCTTTTCTTATGGTTCTCTTGCCTTACTTCCTCTGAGATTGCGGCCAGAGGTTGGTTGAGGCTGAAATGGGATTTTGTTAAATTATTGCTGAGTCAAATGCATGGTTTTTCCTTTGCTTTCTCTTCCTTTTCTCTCAAGTGCAGAACTGAGATTTCCTTGTACATAATTGTGAACTGGATCCCCTGTGCAAAAGCTGAATGTGGCTCTTACCAGCAGAACAGTTCTCCAGATGTCAATTCAGATCTGTCAGTTCAGAGAGACTCATAGCTCTGGCACGTAACCCACCAAGTCCCCCAGACAGACTACTAGTACCAAAAGGAGCTCTGAAACCAGAAATAGTGTGTCTTCGCTGAATTAAGACCTGGAGAGAAGTCTGCCACCTTCCTTTCTGAAAATGCTTTTCAGATAGGAATGCAGAAAGAACAAAACTGAGTATGTTTGGAGACTTCAAACCTCTTCCATTATAGTATTCCATACTGCTGAGGTCATGTTCCTGCTGATGTCAGAGCTGTTTGCAACCCACAGTGGATAAGCCCTGCTGGGGGAAATGGCAGATCCTGGTTTTCAAATATAGATGGATTACTCAAAATACTACAGCAGGCAGGCTGATAATTTGGCTTGAATTTAAAATTGTGTCATAAGAAACATTTTGCATTTTGCTGTTGGCATTTTTAGTTAACATTTCCCTATTCTAGCTTATTTTAAATGGCATCTGTGGAAAAAAGGAATCTAATTCTCTAACTTGCATGGTGGTTGTTTGCAGGAGCTTTGTGTTATTGTGTTTCTGGCATATGTAGCCTTGGATTGTCATCTTCTCTTCAACATGCAGAAGAGCATCGCCTAGCAGTAAAGTGGCTTTTTATCAGTACACTTTGTTCTGTTGCTTGCAAAATTCCCTGTAGGTTTCCTCATCATTAGTGCTAATTAAGCTATGTCCCCCTGAATGCATTTATGAAAAAACCCTGATGCAGTAAATCGGGTTGTTTATAACTATAGGGCCTTACAAGCAGGGCTATAAATCCAGTAAGGCTTCCTGAGAGATTTTGGGTTGCATTTAGAAGAGAATAGATTGAGGGTCTGATTAGGCAGCTGGATTTCCTGAGCTTGGAGCTGCCATATCCCAAACAAGGATTGGGATTAAAATGAAATAGCTTGGGGTCCTCTGTCCCACGTTTTCATTAGATTTTCATTAGAATTAAATCTGATCCATTGAGAGGCCAGTTGGTGATATTTTTTTTCTTGTAATACATCTCACCCAAATTACTCTGATTCTTGGGGATGAAGGTGTTTGCTCTCTGATGATAGAAAGCATTAGAGTGCAATCTTGTTTGTACAATTAATTTATCCATATAGCAGTCTAGAGGATCAAAGAGGTTTCTTTATGTGGTGGTTCTTAATTAGTGATTGTTGTGATTCGACTGAAATAATGGTATGCTTGCTCATTTTATATAATGGAAAACATGTTTTGTAGTATGGGAGTTTGAACTGGGAAAGATATTCTGTCCTTGTGGCATGTATTAAGGACTTTAGAATAATAACAGTGACTTTATTTAGATGATGTTCAGGGGTGAGGAGTAGCTTAAGCAACTGTTGCTTTATATTAAATTATTATGCCATCCACAGCACTAGCAAAACAATCTTTTGCTACTGAAACTTCATATAGAATCATAGAATGTGTTGAGTTGGAAGGGACCTTCACAGTCCATCTAGTCCAACCCTCCTGCAGTGAGCAGAGATACCTTGCACTGGATCAGGTTGCTCAGAGCCTCATCAAGCCAGGCCTTGAATGTCTCCAGTGAGAAGGCCTCCATCACATCTCTGAGCATGCTGTGCCAGTGTCTCACCACCCTCATAACGAGGAACTTCTTACTAATTCCTAATCTAAACCTACTCTGCTCTAGTTTAAAACCATTGCCCCTCATCCTATGGCTACATGCCCTTGCAAACAGTCTCTCCCCAGCTTTATATTAGGTCTTCTTCATGTACTGGTGGCTGCTATTAGGCTGAACGGCCCCAGTTCTCTCAGCTTCTCCTCATAGCAGAAGTGCTCCATCCCCTGATCATCCTCTGGACCTTCTCCAACAGATCCATGTGCTTCTTGAGCTGAAGCCTCCAAAGCTGGATGCAGTACTACAGGTGGGGTCTTATAGGATCAGAGTGAAAGGGTATTGCTTTGTTTCAGTGGCCTTTGATTTTATATGTGATGAAATTTTGACTTGGAGATGATGGAATGCAAAATGGAAGTGCTGTGCTATGCCTAAATGTAGCCTTTGTTTTTAAAAACCACTAATTAGTATGCTAGTGCATGCTTAGTGGTGCTAATTACTTTGCCTTAAAATACCAGTCTGCTGTAAAAACAGTCTCACAGGTATGTGATATTAATGCTAATTTCTGTATTGACCCCAGACGCTGAACAGTCTGTACTAGTGATCATGATGGTGGGTTGTAACTTAAATTTCTAATCTTTGACTTCAGTGCCTCAAAATGGGCAATGGGAATAGGCAAGCAGGATGTATGTGGGACCTAGGACTGTTATAAGTGACAGGGTGTCCCTCTGAGACCAGGGAGTGAAAGCACAGACTGAGGGACTTCAAGAAAATACAAGTGAAGAGCAGAATTGCTATTATATATTATTTTTCCCACTAGTTAAGTCTCCCAGTACCAAGAAAGATATATCCATGTTGCAGCTAAATATGGGGATATAGAAATAGAGAACTAGATTAGGTAGAAGGAGAATTGCAAGGCTTTGATATATTCAGGGAGAGAAACATATATCTACATATAGTGCCATGAGGGGAACTGAGTCATCTACTCAGTGGAAATGACAACTTCTATGGTCACAGATGTTGTTAACAAGTTAGGGAGCATTATAGTGACAACTGTAGAGTGTGTGTATGGAAAGGGAGCAATTAGCAGTGAAGTTGAAAGAGGAGATACAGCACATACTCATTTCCTACTGTGAACTGCTCCAGGAGGCTTTTTGGAGGGCACTGAGCCCTGTGCTGGCCCTGCAGAAGACCACAAAGCATGGTGACCTTTTCATCACCTGGAGAATTGTCTTCTTGCAGCTTCCAAGCATCCACAGTCAATAAGTTGGGGATACTCAACTGCGGCATGGACCAGTTGTTCCTAGGCTACTGTGGTCAAGCTCACTGTCCAGGGTTGTGTCTTGATTCCTGGAAACTGTGTGTGCATTTCGAAGTGTGACTGGGACTGAGATGGGGGGGAAACCTTTATTCCTAATGAATCTTCTAGTTAATGCCTCTTAGTTGTAGTGGGGAGAGACTTGTTGAACACTAGTCCTGCTGTCACCTTGTTCATAACCCTTATGGTAAGACAGCTGCTCAATTCCTTTAATTGATTTAGTTGCCCATCTGTATGCAATCTCCTACCTCCATTGTGTCCTCCTGGGATGTGGAGACCAATTGCATGCACCATCAGAATGGGAATGTATCAAGACTTTATACAATGGCAAAACTGGTAAATCCTCATTCTTTGCTGTTTCCCTCCTGGTCTACCCTCAGCATCAAGCCAAGCTTCCAAACATGCTGCAGAAGCAATTTATTTTGTCATTTCATTTGTTAGCTACAAGTGTTCTCCAAGGCTTTAGCATTAAATAAAGTAATTGATTTATAATCTCACAGATTGAGAATAAAGATAAGCAGCAAAGCAAACAGAGCCCTTGAGAATGTTTACTTTCTAGCAGCTCTTAGTACTATTTCCATAGGAGATTGGACACTAACTTAAGAAAAAGGAAAACAGTGACTTGAGAACTGGAGATGCCTCTCTTAACTTTCCATAAAACAAAACTATACGTTCCTTTCCATTTGGTTTTTATAAGTTAGCTGCTTACTTGTAAAAAAGAAAATGTCTGAACTAGTTTCTGGTCTCTAGTGGAGGCTGCTTCATGCTGGGACTGAGGTATGTTTGTAACACATGCAGTTGGTGCTCCATCTGCCCTCGGAGACTGTGAAAACACTCATTGACAGGCCCATGTTAAGTCTACTTAAAACAGTGCTACCAAAACACACTGCTCTTATTTTATCAGGATGTTAATAACCATCCGCTGTGCCTTTCACTGCTTATAGAGTGGATGCTGTTTTCTAGCTGGTTTATCTCAAGAGTCAAGACTCAACGGTCTTTTCAATAGAAAAGATCAAGTATTTCCTATTTGATGCAGATAAACTTGTGTATAAACAAGCACTTAGGCTGACACAAAGACTTCAAGCAGTAAGTGATAGGAATACCATTGAGCTAGTTAAATGCAGATAAACCTGGCTTAATACTAAATATGTTTAGAAGACTTGTAGGAGAAAGCATGACAATAACTGCTTTGCAAGGGGACTACTTGTCCTTGTATTTTTCTTTGTAAATTCTTTATAAGAGGAGAGCAGTTGTACCACGTGTAGGTGATGGAAGCCGAGAGGTTTGTCTCTCTCTCTCTCTCACAGCTACTGAATATCTGTACAGGTGGGAAGTTATTTCTGCAGCCTTTTTTCCCTGCAGTCTCATGAATGCTGCTTGAAGGTCACAAGGCTGACAATCAATTTCATTGGTTGATGCTTTTTATTAATTTTTAAATGGTGTGTTAACTTTTATAGGCTTATAGAAATACTTATTTGTTATGTCTACAACACATCTCTTTTTTTAAGAAAAAAAATTGAATTAATGGTAGAGAAGCAAACACTCTTCAGGTGAGAGAATTTCTAGTCTGTTCTAATAACTTGACTTTTTACCAGGCTCTGTAATACATTATTATTTTTTTCAGTTCAGCAGCAGAAAGCTAAAGGTATAAATTGAATCCAGGTAAATGAATTACTGCCATCAGTTTAGTTATGCTTTACCTCAATCCACAGGGCAGTGAGCAGGAGCCGAGAAGGCAGTTCAGTTAAGACTGCGGGAGAAGTAAATCCATTGTATTGCTGTAGAGGCTTTCAATTCTGAAATTTTTCTATCAAATAGGATGAGCTGACAACACAAGCCTGGATGTTGCTTTTGTCCCATTTGGATAAAAAGTGATTAGACAGGAGTAGTTGTGGGGGAGGCAGGGAGAGTTGCCTGGTTGCTGAAGATGCCTCCTTTCACTCCTCCATTTTATTCTGATAGGTGCAGGCTTGCTTGCTTGATTCCCCAGTCATAAACACATTCCTTTTCTTTGCCTTTTCAGACCCTTGCAATTTTGCTGAATTAACCTGACTAACTCCTTTCTTTTCTCACAAACAAGCAAGCAGTTGGGAGTGAATCCATCTCCTGCTGCTGGTTTGGAGAAGTTTGGGTGCCTGAGTTGTAACCTGGCCTTTAAATGAATTATTTTATATCATTAGTCTATGGATCAATAATTCTTTCTCTGCACAGTTTCAAAATAAATTGGTATCTCCTTTGCAAGGACTTAAACTAAGTTGGCATTTATCTTCTCTTGCAAGTGTGGTAGTGCCTTCAACTTCTCAGTTATGTTGATGAGTAGAAAATTCTAGCTGTGTTTTAGCTATGGGGACAGCCTGAAGAGCCCTCTTTCTTCCTGTCATTGGTTTAATGCTTTTGAACTGTAGAAAGGTACCTTAAATTCTCCTGCTCTCAGGATTTTTCAAGTTACATGAATTGAATGTGAAATCAGTGTAAACTCTGGGGTTTGTTTTTTTTTTGTTTTCTGCTTCTGTTCAGAAGTTGTTGCCTGGTTCATGAATGCTGTGGCTTCTTGGAGAAAAGTATGTGATGGGGCAGCAGAGATTGAAATTAATCTCTGCGGAGCAGATTGATGTGGTTTGAGGAAAACCATAACTTACTGTTGTTTAGACAATTATTCTTGCACCTGATCACCCATCCCCACTCAGGAAGAAAAACTGGGAAAAGCAAGGAAACATAAGTGTTGAAATCTAAATAGATTTAATAGGATAAGACTAAATAACCAACAGTAATACTGAAGAACCAATATTGATCCCAATACTAAAGTAATATATACAAGAATTATACTCAGTTACATATCAGCAGGAAGCTGTGCATTCCCAACAGGAACAGCAAGTGGTGTTCACTGTGAGCACAGTGGCTCCAGGAGAAAGGGAAGGGCTCGGGTGTCTATCACTGGGGCAAGGAGTTTCTCTGCACCATTGTTATCAAGGGTGTGAGAAACTACCCAGCAAACTTCTTATTTTGTATCAACTATGACATTTGTGTTAGGATTATTTAATCCTGTTGGCTTGCCTGGGTCAAATGTTCAGGCCTTACTGCTCCTCATCCCCTCACATGGCAAGGCTTGAAAACTCCGAGAGCTTGGATCCTGTAACCAAGCTGGCTAGAAAATAAGGATTTTCACAAGTTGAGACACTAGAATCTGCCAGAAGTAGAGTTTTCCCCAACATTAGAAATTAGTCCTATCTTACTCAATCCAGGATAAGGGTGAACTTGAGAAGAAACCTCTCAAAGCAGTCAATTGACTGATGAGTCAAAAGGCTTGAAAAGAACTGGCTTACTGGTCACAGAAACCTGGAGTCTGAGGGGAAGTGACACCCTCCCAAAGTCCTTCTGGAAGAAGTACTGAATTGGTGTCTTGCTGAGGTTGATCCTTCTCAGAGGAGGTAGGTGTATGTGCACATCCACAACCACCCTGCTGTGACATAAGCTGCAGATGGCAGGAACTCTTTTTGGGAAGGTTTTCTTCCCTGGCTGCTTGGTGTCTAATAGATTACTCTTGAGACCTTCTGAGCTGTGGAGTAGCATCGACATTAGCTGTTTATAACGTGCTGCCTGCCTTTTTCTCAGATGTATTTCACACACAACCTCAGGCTTTTCTCATTTGCAGCTTAACTTTGTTATAAGGTGACTGCTTTTACTTCCAACTTCATTGATATCTATTACGAACTTGCCCTGCAGTTCAGGAAAGAAGGTGCTGCGATTTTCATGAGCAGCCTGAAGTGAAAGTCATAGTGTAACATGAGTGGTTTTTTACAGGAATGATGTGTTTCAGCCTTCTGTTGTTACTCAGGGAATTTAGAAGGCTATTTCCTCAAATATGGGTTTACTCTGCACTAACGCTTGGCATTCCCCTGGCTGCTGTATGCAGGGGCTGAGGGATGCAGCAGTTCAGCTGAGAGAAGTCAATGGGCAACATCCTGGTGTGCACTGTTTGTAGAACATGTTAAGTGCATTTCCAGGGTGAGCTGTCAGCTTTGACCACAGGAATGGTATAGTTGAACTGGAAAACCTCTAGAGCCTCTGAACGAAGATCTTGAGCTGCTGAAGGGAGATTGTGCTACTGTAAAAAGCCCTATTTCAGAAAATGGATGTGTTTGGAGAGGGTTAGAAAATGATGCCTGAGAATAAGAACTCCACTGCCGTGTGTGCTTAGATCTGATCCAGGTGCTCTGAACTCCAAATTTTGATTATCAGCTTTGCTATACTCAAGTGTTTGTGGTAAAATAAATACCCTGCTGGTAAGTACATGTGTTGTGTTTACACAGTTTTCAACCTGTGCTTTTGTTCCTCAGTATCGAGTTTGACCGAGACTGTGACTACTTTGCCATTGCTGGAGTGACAAAGAAGATTAAAGTCTACGAGTATGGTACAGTCATTCAGGATGCGGTGGACATTCACTACCCCGAGAATGAAATGACCTGTAATTCCAAAATCAGGTAGGCAGTGACTTTGTATTTCAACTCAGAGGGTCTTTTCCATTTGCTTCCTTATGTACAGCTGTGGTTTTGATTTTGTTTTGTGATCCATGGTGTGAAGGTAGACGGGACAGGAGGAAAGCAGGAGCTGATGGACAGCTTGCTTTCAGCTGGGGTGAGATCAGATTGCATGAATACTCTTAGTTGTGTATGATGGGCTGGTCCAAGATAGTAGCATGCCATGTATCTAGAGGAAGAAGGGATGCTGGGTGGTGAACTGCTTTTGTATTAGTTGAAAATGTGAGTTGGTTAAAAGGAGAGTAAAAGAGTACTGTATACACCTTAGGTGAAGTCTTGAGGTGACTTTTGTACCCAGTTTATAAGAGACACTTACTCTTCATGCTCTATTCTCTTCATCCACCACATTGTTTCCATTCTGCTGAGAGGCTGCTGTTTCTCAGGAAATGTGCTTTATTTGCATCTTTTGCTTATGACATTGTTTGCTGATAGTACTGTTGTAGTGGGCCTCATAATACTGTAGGGAAAAGGCTTAGCTTGATTTTTGTTTTGTGCTGTTATCATTGCTATTGACCTGCTTTTTTGTTGTTGTAGACCACTCAAACCAAAGAAATGTAGACTGACAGGTCAGAATTTGAATTTGAAGAACCCAGCTAACATAGCTTAAGAATCAGAATTAAAAAATAATGTTAAAACTCAAAAATAAATAATGCAGGCAATCCAGTCAATTCAGTGTTACAATACAAGTCTCTGGCATCTCTATTAAACTTGTTTTCATTTTGCAATCTACATTTTAAAGCATGAAAGCACCTACAAAAGCATAAGTGATAAATTTATGTTACAGTTCAGCTTCTACAAACACTAAATGTTGTGCAACAAGATTAATGTCTGCAACCCTACTTTGTAGTGTAGAAGTCATACTTGGTTTTGTAGTTGACATGTTCCTTGAGATAGATTGGTCACTCCTGTGTCACTTGGGATGAATATTCTTGGGAATCATGTAACAAAGTAAAAGCAATTGACCCTGAGAATGCCTTTCAAGATGGATGTAAACAGTCAGAGACTTGTGTTGATAGGAAATACTGATTATAGACTCATAGAATGGCCCAGATTGGAAGGGACCATTTAGTCTGGCCATCAACCCAACTCTGATAAGAACCATCCCTAAACTGTATCTTGAAACTTTACGTCTGCCTGTCTCTGAAACACCTCTGGGGACAGTGCCTCAACCACTATTCTGGGCAGTGCGTTCTAATGTTTGATAGCATTTCCTAGTATCCATCTTATCTAACCCCTCCCCTGGTGCAACTTGATGCCAATTCCTCTTGTCCCATTGTCTGCTCCTCTGGAGAAGAGCCTGACCCCACCTGGATGCACCCTGCTTTCAGGGAGCTGCAGAGAGTGAGTCTCCCCTCAGCCTCTTTTTCTCCAGGCTGATCACCCCCAGCTCCCTTAGCAACTCTTCACAAGACTNTGATCACCCCCAGCTCCCTTAGCAACTCTTCACAAGACTTGTGCTCCAGACCCCTCACCAGCTCCATTGCCTTTCTCTGGTCCCATTCCAGCCCCAAACTGGTGAAGTGCTCCAAACTGGACATAGCATTTGAGGTGGGGCCTCACCAGTGCCCACTGCAGGGAGATGATCACTGCCACACTGTTCCTGATGAAGGCTGGAAAACTATTCTTGTCTTCTTGGCTACCAGGGAAAAGTGGAGTTTGTTTGTGCTGGGCTTAGTAAAAAATGCTGAATGTTTTCTGAGTCACAGCCAGGTTGACACAGTTTATGTTCATTGTCCTGTTGGAAGAGCAGAAGAATAGGAGAACCATCCAGCAGCCAATTAATATCTCTTCTTTTGTTAATTAGAAAAGTGATGGATATTCTGTATTTCTGTCAGTCTGAACTGACTGCAAATTTAATGGGGATCTATCTACCCTGTGGATCCTGCCAGGCATGTGGTAGCTTTTTGTTCTTCCTTCTCTCGCAGCTGTTGATGAGGAGAAATACTTTAGTCCCTGCATTAACGCTGGTCTTGTCAACTCTGTGCTCCAGACAAGGCTCTGCTTGTGTTCAAGATTTCTTCTCTTTTTTTGAATTTCATACATCTATACATTTTTTGTATATATATTTGTATATATATATGTGCTAATGCTGAGTGTGTTATCCTCTGATGCTTTGCCTCAATGCAGGTGGACAGGGTACTCTTCTTTAATTTCCTTGCCAGAGTTTCTCTCATTCCTCCAGAGAAATGTGTGGGGCTTTTTTTCCCCANTGCTGTTTCTCAGGAAATGTGCTTTATTTGCATCTTTTGCTTATGACATTGTTTGCTGATAGTACTGTTGTAGTGGGCCTCATAATACTGTAGGGAAAAGGCTTAGCTTGATTTTTGTTTTGTGCTGTTATCATTGCTATTGACCTGCTTTTTTGTTGTTGTAGACCACTCAAACCAAAGAAATGTAGACTGACAGGTCAGAATTTGAATTTGAAGAACCCAGCTAACATAGCTTAAGAATCAGAATTAAAAAATAATGTTAAAACTCAAAAATAAATAATGCAGGCAATCCAGTCAATTCAGTGTTACAATACAAGTCTCTGGCATCTCTATTAAACTTGTTTTCATTTTGCAATCTACATTTTAAAGCATGAAAGCACCTACAAAAGCATAAGTGATAAATTTATGTTACAGTTCAGCTTCTACAAACACTAAATGTTGTGCAACAAGATTAATGTCTGCAACCCTACTTTGTAGTGTAGAAGTCATACTTGGTTTTGTAGTTGACATGTTCCTTGAGATAGATTGGTCACTCCTGTGTCACTTGGGATGAATATTCTTGGGAATCATGTAACAAAGTAAAAGCAATTGACCCTGAGAATGCCTTTCAAGATGGATGTAAACAGTCAGAGACTTGTGTTGATAGGAAATACTGATTATAGACTCATAGAATGGCCCAGATTGGAAGGGACCATTTAGTCTGGCCATCAACCCAACTCTGATAAGAACCATCCCTAAACTGTATCTTGAAACTTTACGTCTGCCTGTCTCTGAAACACCTCTGGGGACAGTGCCTCAACCACTATTCTGGGCAGTGCGTTCTAATGTTTGATAGCATTTCCTAGTATCCATCTTATCTAACCCCTCCCCTGGTGCAACTTGATGCCAGTTCCTCTTGTCCCATTGTCTGCTCCTCTGGAGAAGAGCCTGACCCCACCTGGATGCACCCTGCTTTCAGGGAGCTGCAGAGAGTGAGTCTCCCCTCAGCCTCTTTTTCTCCAGGCTGATCACCCCCAGCTCCCTTAGCAACTCTTCACAAGACTTGTGCTCCAGACCCCTCACCAGCTCCATTGCCTTTCTCTGGTCCCATTCCAGCCCCAAACTGGTGAAGTGCTCCAAACTGGACATAGCATTTGAGGTGGGGCCTCACCAGTGCCCACTGCAGGGAGATGATCACTGCCACACTGTTCCTGATGAAGGCTGGAAAACTATTCTTGTCTTCTTGGCTACCAGGGAAAAGTGGAGTTTGTTTGTGCTGGGCTTAGTAAAAAATGCTGAATGTTTTCTGAGTCACAGCCAGGTTGACACAGTTTATGTTCATTGTCCTGTTGGAAGAGCAGAAGAATAGGAGAACCATCCAGCAGCCAATTAATATCTCTTCTTTTGTTAATTAGAAAAGTGATGGATATTCTGTATTTCTGTCAGTCTGAACTGACTGCAAATTTAATGGGGATCTATCTACCCTGTGGATCCTGCCAGGCATGTGGTAGCTTTTTGTTCTTCCTTCTCTCGCAGCTGTTGATGAGGAGAAATACTTTAGTCCCTGCATTAACGCTGGTCTTGTCAACTCTGTGCTCCAGACAAGGCTCTGCTTGTGTTCAAGATTTCTTCTCTTTTTTTGAATTTCATACATCTATACATTTTTTGTATATATATTTGTATATATATATGTGCTAATGCTGAGTGTGTTATCCTCTGATGCTTTGCCTCAATGCAGGTGGACAGGGTACTCTTCTTTAATTTCCTTGCCAGAGTTTCTCTCATTCCTCCAGAGAAATGTGTGGGGCTTTTTTTCCCCATTGGTACCTCCACATTATACCAGCTTTCCTTCAGTGCATTGAGTGCTTCTGGTTTTGACAAATGAAGTCAGGCTCGCAGATGCCCTTTCCCTGTACCCATTAGCCATGTGGCCAGTCGCTGGTGCCGTGACTCGCTGTTGCAGCATTGTTTGGCACATGATATATATATCCCTAGCTTGAGGGAGAAGTTGTGTGAAGGCTGTAATTCCATTATGGAATATTGCAGTAGGCTGAAAATGTGCCTGTATTATAATAATAATAAAAAAACCCCACCTAAACAAGCAAAGCCTCCTTTTTGTAAAAAGCCTTGGCTTAAAGCTGTTGATCTTAATTTGGATCAAAGGAAACTTCTCCCAGTGGCTTACTCGATTAGCTGATGCCCTTTCTGAGCTCACAGACGGGTGCACAGGGCTGTCCATTTCTTAGGAATTCTGCTTAAGGATTCTCTCTTGTCCATTTCTTAAGGATTCTTCTGAAGTTCTTAGTGGAGTTCAGGGCTCCATAAAAAATATCAATGTACAACAGTCTTCGTCCAAATCTTTATGGCCTGGTTATTTTTTAGTAGGCATATGCTTTTTTTAGGAGAAAGGTGGAGGTCTGTATGCAGGTGGGATGTGCTGTAGCTAATGTGTGCCACTGGCATGGATTGTAATGTCCTTCCAGTCCTCACATTGCGCCAGAGCTGTGTGTCTGCAGGCACTTTGGCTTTCCAAATGCACATCATGGGAAGCTCACCCTAAATTGATCCCATTTAACCTTGCTTGGAGTGATGATGGTGGCACATAAATCAACAGTGGTTATACTGGTGACTCAGCTTTTGATGGAGCAGCAGCTCTTTATAAAAGCAGGCAGGTGACAGCACTTGCTAGGACTTGTGTGTCTGGCCAAAAGTGGGTCTGCTGGTCTGGAGCAGCTGCAGGGAGGGAAGTCCTTGCCTGGATGGGGCTGGTGCCAGCCTAGCCCAGCTCTGTGCCAGCTGGGCACCCACTGAAAGGCTTAGCTTGTGCCAGCAGTCATTGATTGGAGGCTTTGCTGGAGCTGAGCCCTAGGACCAGCTGTAGCCAAGTCTTTCTTCCTCTTTTCTAACCCCCTTTTTACACCCACCTGCTTCTTAAATGCATTCCTTTTTTTTTTTATCATCTGCTGAGCTTTCTCATCCCTATTTTTAAGAATGAGGAGGAAGTTGGCATGTCGGTTTCTGGTAAATGTGCATTGCATCCCTCTGGGAACAACAATGGCATAAGCCTCCAGGAAAAACAAGATGACACATAAATCCTCATAAAAATCCCATTTAAGGATTCATAGCTTCAGCACAAGAAACAAATCCTGGCATTGTGTAGGAGCTATAAACAGCACCCTGTGAGCTAATTATGACTTGCTGTGTCCCTAGCTGTAGCAGACAATAATCTGCAGCTCCTCCCCATGCAGGAGGAGGTGGGAAAGGACAAGAAGAGCTTGAAGGACGAGCAGCGAGTCACAGCTCTTCTGTTTTATTCAAGAGGCAAATTTGTTATTTTGCCAAAGGTTGCAGGAGGAGAAAAATAAGGAGATGTAGCATTTGGGTAAGAAAAAAATTTACTTTAGGCCTCATTAATCTACAGTAGGTGATGTGCAAGTGTGGTTAGGTAAACATGTTTTTGAAATCCATGTTTAGTATTCCGCATGCTCGCTGCTGTGTTTGTAGCATCTGTACTTCAGTGATAGATGTTACCACAAAGCTCCAAAATCAGCTGCATCTGTTTAGCCAACTGCAGTAAAAGCAAAGCATCAGGAGACTACTTTTTTTAGGAGGGTGCCACTATTATATTGTTTTAACTTTTCAGTGTCAATAAATAAAATGTGTGATTGCTCTATCCTAATCGCAGTTTGTGAGCATACTGCTGTCAGTTTTTAAAATGGTAGTAGGTCCTCACTATTAAGTTTAAATAAAGCAAAAACTTGCTGTATGATACCTTTCAGCTTAGAGTCTTTGCTGCTTGGAGAGGTGAAAGCTCTCTCCATGCTGAAAAACCTCATGAGGTGTTGTGTTTGATGACATATTTCCAGTGGAGAAAACGTTTGACACTAAACAGGTTACAAGGAAATATGCCTTCAGCTTTCATTAATTCCAGATTTCAAGGTCTAACAATTTCACATTGCAATAAGATGAAATTTTTTTTTAAAGTTTGTCTCTTAACCCTACTGGGGGTTTTCTTTGGATTTATTAGGAAAAAGGGTTTTTAAAACACTTTCATGACAATAGTATGATTCTGTATATCTTCATAGTACTTGATTTGTTCATGTGGGTGTCCTTTACAATTATGGATCATTCCCTTAAAAACATTTCAGTTCTAAAATAGCAGGAATTGGCTGACTCATGGTAATAGACTAGATCTGAAGCACTTGGCACTTGGAAGCAGGTCAGACCACAGCAGTTTGTACCTTATTAAAAGCTTTAACTCACTGCCAGGGAGGGGTTGACGCTGCGTAACTTGATCCTCAATTTGACACATTTCAGCCTGAAAAATACTGGCCTGTGGAAGACTCATCAGTGTGACTGACAGCACTGGCCAAGCTGGCCATCTTGTGTCTCCAAAAAAAATGAAGGATGGACATAAATCTTTACAGGGTCAGAATTTCTATGTGTCCAGATTGGATGCCAAGATGAGGAGTATTTCAGAGGGTCAGTGATTAACTTTTGAGTTTCTCTGGGCAGACCTCTTAGGAAGGAAATCTATCACAACTTAGGAAAAGATAAACCTCTGGGGTATACCTATTGCTTTGTTTTAGGATTAAAGAATGGAGCAAACCCAGAAAAAATTACAGCTACTAGTATATAAAACAAAAGGTGGTCCTGCACAACTCCTTCTAATCCAACAATGAGTTAGACGTTACCTCAGCCCTAGATAGCTGTTTTTTGTATTGTACCTCATAACCTCCACATCTCAGTTTCCCTCTGGATGTGGCTGCTGGCTGTCTTAAGGTTGTCTACAAAAGGTTGTTTTATGTTCTTGTGTGTGTGGTTTCAATGCTTAACCTGAATGTAGCTTGTGTAATCTGTATTTTTGTTCTGTGTCACCTTTAGCCCTTTCCCCTCCTCCAGCATGTTTTGGAGTTTGTTAATCAGTTTGTTACCCATGGTAGCACCTCAGAGGTCCACAAAAAGGTGAATTGCTTGGAAGTTTCAACAAGAGTTGCCTCTGTTGAGCATGGAAGAAAGATTCCTGAGGATTGCAATAGCATTACAACCCTTTGTTAGGTTCCCGGGAAGTTCCACAGAGGAGAAATATTGCAACGTCCCAGCACCAAGACTGCCTTCTTTCAGGCTTGTGTCATTGCAGATCGTAGAATGTATTGGGTTGGAAGGGACCTTTAAAGGCCCTCTAGTTCAACCCCCTGCAGTGAGCAGGGACATCTTACACTAGATCAGGTTGTTCAGAGCCTTGTCAAGTGTCTTCAGGGATGGAGCCTTGAGGATCTTCAGGGATGGGACCACAGTACTGCAGGTGGGGTCTCACCAGATCAGAGGGGAGGAATCACCTCTTTTGATCTGCTGCTGGTCATGGCCCTTGGTGAATAATGTCCTTAACTTGGTGAAGGAGCACTCCTCCCCTGGTTAAACCCTGAGTTGTGTTCTGCAGGGGTTAGTTTTGAGAATTTAAGAGAAGCTTATGTATTGTAATGTCAGTGAGAACTCTCTAGTTTCATACTTTTTGAAGAGCTATGTGGTAATGGAAGGAAGAATTAAGGCAGAGAACTGGAACAGGATTGTTTGTCTTTAATCACATTCCTTAAAAATGAAAGATTTATGATATGTGTGACTTAAAAGGTGTTAATTGAACTACTTAGTGTCTGGAAATCTCTGAATGTTTTTCACCTGTCAGTTTGTTTTCCCCTTTCTATTTACAAATGCTTTTCAAGTGAGTGTTAACCCCTTGTTACTACCATCAAACTTCAGCAGGACAGAATGCTTAGTTTGAACTTGGCTGTGCCAGACCTAATGGACATACTTTTTGGCACAGAAACCCCTCCTTTTTTCTCCATCTGTATTGATTGATCTAATTAAGTATTACCTCTCCTGACAAACATGATGCTGCTTACATCTGCAAATTTATCACTTTTCAAGAGAACTGTTAAACTCTGTCCTTTCTGTTTTATTGCCTGCTCAGTAACTTCTAATTCTTGTTGTTTGAAGTAATTTATTCTTTACAGGTACATAATAATCTCCATAGTCCAGCTTGCAATACACCCAGCCCTCTTCTGACAGTCAGGTGTGGATGCTGTGCTTCCCTACCACAGGGGCTGCTTTTCTGTGTGGGTACCTGATTGTAGTAGAGATTGTGAGCTGATACCTTCTTGATGATACATTTTGTTGACAGTGCTTGTGCATACAGGGGCTGAGGATTTTCACTCCATTGGAAAGGGATTTTTTCCTTTTCTGTATGTAAATACTGTTCTTCTAAGGAAATCAATTGGGCTGCATGTGTCTAGGGTAACCAAAAATTTGTCAAGGTATTCCTAAGTCAGTATCCACATATTCAATGGGTGGCTATAATGATCAAAGCAGTACTAAAAAGATACAGAACTGTGGATTTCTGGTTTGTATTGTTGGTTAAAACTTAGCCCCAAGGCTACTATAATCGAGTTAACTGTGTCAGAGCTGTTTGATGTCCTGCATGAATTGGATCTGTCAGTTAAGCTTCTGCTACAAGCATCACAGTTGATTCCAACTGGCATGCCAGATGGCCCCAAAATTGGTGAACAAGTATTACAAACTTCCTTACCTCTAACCCATGATTTGGGAGTCAGAGTGGAGGCATAATGCCAGGATGACTTGGCAGTGGCACTATTCCTCATTTATCTGCTGATGGTTACAGTTTGGTGGAACTGTCATCTAGTTTTGTACAGCCACTTAATTCAGTATGAAGTAGAAACCTGTGTGTTACATATCTTTCAGATTTAAATGAGAAATATCTCCAGAACTGCCTATAGAAGGAAAAATTTTGATCTTGAGAGGGTTGCCCAGGGAAGGGGAGGTATTGACATGATAGGCAGAGATAGAGACTGTTCGGGAATGGTTCTTGGCAGAGATGGGTTGATGGTTGGACTTGATCTGGAAGGTCCCTTCCAACCAAGGCCAGGATTCTAAATTGCTGTTTCCTACTGGATAGGAAGGAGGGAGCCTTTCCTTATCTGCAGAAAACACTGGAAGTAGTTTCTTAATTCAGACTTTCATTAGCCCTTAGTTAGAGGTACAGAATGTCACATGTGTACCGAGGGAGAGGTTAATTCACCATCCATGCACCGATGTTTTACATGTACAGCTTTTGTTAGGCCATGTCTTTATGAGTGTAAATAATAGTAGTAGCTATAGGCAAAAGGCAAAGAGTCAAACATTTAGGTGTGTGAGAGTTGGTGTGAAATTCAAATAGAAAAACACTCACAGTATTACTGTTTAATACATGTTTCTTTAAAGAATCCCAAACCCTAGCAGTTCATATTGAGGGGAACAACATCACTTAGGCCAATAAAGCTGTTCTTTTAACTCGTAGGCCTATGTTTATTGTTTCTAGTGAGATTTGGTTTTGTCCTTCCCTGACTGTTTGGTGGCTTGATCAAATGCTCTGTGCTTTTCAAAGATAGTGGTAAATAGCCTGATGTATAGCAAGAGTGATTTTTATGTCATCAAGGTCTGATTTAATACAGGACTGACCAGGACTCTCTCTTTTTAAGCTGTATCAGCTGGAGTAGTTACCACAAGAACCTGCTAGCCAGCAGTGACTATGAAGGCACAGTCATCCTGTGGGATGGATTCACGGGACAAAGATCCAAGGTCTACCAGGTAACGTGCAACCAAAGAGTGATGCATTTTCCCCAGCATGGGTCATACTGGGGGGAGCAGTATTCTGTCAGAGATTCTGCTCCTAATCAAGCAATGGGCTTTGATGTTCCATTCCACAGGGTGAAATGAGTGATCCATTTGCTAAATGTGTCTTATCCTCACAGCAATTATTGAGCTGGAGTTCTCTGAGGGTGGCAGATATATCTTCTTATCAAGGTTGTGAGGCATTTGATATTTTCTTGCTGCTGCTTTCAGGTAGGGAATCTGCGCAGGGAGAAAAGGCTGTCAGGAATTTCTTTGTTTCTCCTTTCTTTAGCAATTTCTGTCTCTCCGTACCTGTTCCTTTGTCAAAAACCTTTTGTAAAATCATATGGTGATTGTTGCAGCTGGTGCTCATGAAGCAGAAGAGCAAAATGCAGGCTTCAGTGGCAAGGCTGTAGATCCCTTCCTGATACAGTCCTGTGTGCTGTGCTCAACAGCAAGGCCCATTTCAGGAGAAGTTTCTGGCAGTTTCTTTTGATGCAATTTGAACATAGTGTTTCTGTGTAAGGGGTTCTCAAAAGCTTTTGACCAGCACAAAGGTTGGAAGAGAGGTGGTTCTACTGGAGAAGCTGAAGGTGCTGCAGGCTGCTGTGTAGGTAGCATAGTGCAGTGGGACTGGTCAGTGGTAATGAATGAACTGCAGGCTTGCCTTCCATTCCTCTACTTGACAGCTCAACTGAAGTTTTCATTCCTATTTAAGTCCTTGTTTACTCTTTCATGGTGATTTGGTCATTCTCTGTAATGCTTGTTTTCACTAATCTTTGTGTATCTCAATTAAAAATAGATTTTATAGGATGAAATACATCTTGCCTGTTTTCCTCTTATACATTTTTGCCTTTTAGACTCATTAACAATCCTAGAGAGGAACAGCTGTTGCTTATGTTGATACAAACTCATTTGCTTTCTGTAAGATTGCTTGAATTTTTGTGTTTGTGTTTGCGTAGAGGCATGCACACTGACATCTGCTTCACATGTATTAGAAATCCTTTACTGACTTTGTCTTGGCAGACTTTTCATCTCATTGTCTGTATGAAAGCTTCGAACAAAGGCTTTAAACAAAGGATTCAACCAAATTTTGCATTTCATTCAGTGTGGTGTTTTACTGCTATGTAGGATGTGCCAGCAAAACAAATACAACTTTTGTGTGTTTTAGTGAGGGTGTGCAGCCTTGTAAGAATTTTCCTGTGAAAAACCACAGGACACCAGATACTTGTTTAGGAAGCCAGTAGGAAACTGCAGGTTTCCTGGAAGATGTTTGAAATGGCTTTCAAAAGGTGTCAGATTGATATTGGGTATTAAAACTGTGATTCATCAGAAGAAGCAGCAGCATGTGGAACCAGGTCCTCAATGTGTATTTCCTGCAATAATTCTTTTTTTATTCTTTTTTTAAGTATAAAAGCAAAATACAATGACAGTTTTTAAATTGCCATTCTACTGTTTTCTGATTTCCTATCCCATCTAGCATACTACTGGCATTGGTCTGATTGGGAGAAAAGAGGTTTTTTGGGGGAAGCTGCTAAACACAGTAAGCCTCTCTTGACTAGGACTCTCCTGATAGTTTATACAAAACAGCATGTGTTGTGGTGTGTTGTTGGGTTTTTTTACTATTAAGCTACATCTCGCTACCTTCCAATATTTTCCTGATTTCTCTTAACAGGAGCATGAGAAAAGGTGCTGGAGTGTTGACTTCAATTTGATGGACCCAAAGCTATTGGCTTCAGGCTCTGATGATGCCAAAGGTATTATTCTTTTTCAGTCTCTCTGCAGAGGGCTAGCACTTTGTGTATTATATTGGGGGGGAAAAAGGAACTTATTCATCAGCTGCCTTCACTGTTGCAGTTGATGTGGTAACATGTAAAGATATTGCTGAACCGTTTGTATCTTGGTGAAGGAGAGCTTTTGTTTGGATTAATATTTCTTGTGTTGTCTTTATATTTTTCAGGTAAAATGCTCTCTAGTTAGCATTTTCCTGGACACTGAACAAAGCAGAATGTGGTTTAATGTTAGTTAAGCCTGTGTAGTTAAAGCCTTGAGGCTTTCCAAAAGAACAGCTTGTATTTGTATTTCAAATATGAGATTGTTGATGGAGAAAGCAGAAGTTTAAAATGCTTACTGCTGTTTTACCTGTAGCTTGGTGCTGCCTGATGAAAAGGTTCCTGCTTTCCAAATGTGCAGTCAGTTTTTCAGAGCTTAATGAAGTGGGATGATGAGCTGAATGAAAGTGCTGAGAGCAACTCTCATCTTTCCACACTCAGGACTGTTTGATCAGGGCTTTTGGAAAGATACTTGAAGACAAGCCCTTCCCCAGTTTCCATGAGAAAAATGTTTTCTTCTAAGAAGAAATGAGAAATCCTAAAGAAAAGCATAGTGCTGAATGACATGCAATAAACTTCATCCCTACTGAAAAAAAAATTACCTGTAATATGCTTACAATATTAGAACTACAAAAATTAGAGAATTACAGCAAGAGATTTAGTGTTCTTTTTGGTTAGCTTTCTCACATGGGCTCTGTTCAGAGCTCTTCCAAGATTTGCTTTGAAAATGATAAATGGATTTTTCACAGACATTAAACTTTGTTAAGTTCTTCCCCATCTAAAATGCTTTTCAATTCTGCTTCAAAAAGAGCTGTATTAGTGTTCCTCATTTGGATTTAGCAATCTTAATGTAGCTGGTCATTCCACTTACATTCCACTTTAATGATTGGTTTAGATTTAAGATGTGGTTTAAACTTTTTTATATACTTCATTTGCCTCCCTCTTTGCAAGTTGAGAGTTTTCTGTATGCCTCACTGCAGCAGAAGTGAATATTCACCTTGTAAATTAGCATTCCGTTCATCTGCTTGCTCCCCATCCATGCTATCTATGCATTTGAAAAAGCACCTTTGCTGAGAAAACACATTTATTAGCATGTGAACATGTCTGGTTTTTCAAAGTCAGCTGTAAGCAGAGCTCACCTCTCTAGTTTTTACAGTTCACTTCTTTGCTAAGAGTCTCTAAAAGCCTAGTGATTACTTAAAACTTACTGTAATAAAGCCAGCAGATTGGCACAACTTGCCTTTCAATTCACAGAAGTCTTTTAAAAGTGTATTGAGGTTTTGAGGGATAAAACCGAGCTGCAAAATTTTATCCTTTACTTGTAGCCTAGTTTGCTTGTATTTTGCATATGTAACAAGCCCATTAGAGACAAATGGAGTCCTGTGTGGAAGGAAAGAAGCACAGATTTTGGAAGTCTTTAAGGTACAGAACAACAGTAGCAAATGTCCAGAATCAATTTTAGTGATCACATTGGAAGTGTTGATTATTAAGAGAATACCTGTCGGGTGAATGTCTTAACTCAGGTCTAACTTAAAGTTTTCTTCTTTCTACTTATGATGTTCATGAATGTTTAGTCAAGTCCTGGCCAGCTTTGGGTACACCTGATCTATGTTTGGCTGCATGTGAAGCCCAAGTTGTGTGTCCCCTTACTGTCCTCCCTTCTCTGCTTGTGTGATGCCACACTGGACTTTCTAACAAGAAATTTCAATAGTGATAGATATTGATGGGTCCAAGACAATTGGATAATACTGCACTGTTTCCCCAGAAGGAACAAGTATAATGTTTTCCTGTCAGGCAATCAGGACAAAACAACAAAAAAAGCCACAGTTCTGGTAGTTCTTCAAACTTGCCTGTGTATCTGCCTGCCTCCTTGGTCTTTTCAAGTTGGGATATAATTCTGAAATCACTTGGTATGCTTGGGAGATATGTATTAGGGAAGGAGCTTTAGGATGAAAAATCCTGTGCCTCACAGTGATCTCTGCCAGGGCTCAGGCAAAGCAAAGGCAGTGCTAAGTACCATTAGGGATAAAATAATTCTGATTGAGGTAGAAACAGCATTCTTGTTCTCATTATTAGGTGAAGATGATCCAGGAAGCTTATTTATGGAAGATATTCCACTTTCATAGCATATAACGAGGGTATAAAAGCCTTGTTGTGCTGGAAGTAGCTGCTGTGCAGTGGCCATGCCCTTTCTTTTGAAAGGGGCAGAGGTAATTGTGTATGTTAATAGAGATCCAAATGTGGATGCCCATGAGACAGCAGTGAGCAAAGTAAGTGTTTACTTGTGCTGTAAGCAGCATGGTGAAACAGCACTGTCTGTGCACATAATCACAGAATGACCTTGATTGGAAGGGATCTTTCAGATCATATAGTCCAGAGTTGGGTTGCTGGTTGGACCTGATGATCTGAAAGGTCCCTTCCAGCCACAGCTGGTTCTGTATTAATTTTGCCCAGCAGGACAATTCAACAGCTTCCTTCTTTCCTAAGGAATCCTCTAACATGTGCAGATTAGTTTTTTTCTGTTTACAATATCCTATTGTTGGTTTACAGGTTTTTTTGGAGTACCAGTAGACTCTCCATTCTCAGATAAGAGTGTCAGGAATGACAGGCTGGATGAAATCTCCTTCCTATCAGTGTACCAACTGTGTGTATCGACACATCCAGCTATCGCAGTAGGGGATTTCTGCCTCTTTTAGTCACTGTTTAGACATGGAACTGATGTGTATAAAATGAATTTATAATGAATTTATAAACTTAACACATTTTGTGTAAAGCTTCAACTGAATAACAAGATATCTTTAAAAGATCTAAAAGTTTTTAACACAAAAAACCCTATTTTGGAGGCATCTTCCTACTTGCTGGCTGAGCAGTAGACATTTGGCTGTGTAGATGTGTCTCTGAGCAGCTGCATAATTCAGAAATGTGCTTTGAGAACATTCATTTTAGAAACAGTCAATCTTGGGTCGTTGCTTGTCTCATCAGCACAATTCTAGGTGTTATCAAGACATTTATATGTTGTATAATTACTGACTTGACCTCAGCAAAATTGCTGAAAGCTACAGCAAATAAAATCTACCCTTTATTAACCTGTCAGATCTTTTACCTAGAACTGCCTTACTCTTTTAAAGACTTGACGGGTTTTATTATGTCTTGCTATATGCTGCATATATCCTTTTTTATGGCATTAAGATATAACTGGATCCCAGCATATGCCACAGCCAGCATATCCCACAGCAGTTAGATCACATAAATGAGAGTCTCTAGTCTGTGTCTGTTTGCTGTAACAAATATTACGATGGCTTTGAGCATGCAAGTTGTCTCTTCATCAGAATGAATGGCTTGGTTTATGACCTGAAAACTTGAATGAAGAAAGGACCCAAGTTGAAACTGAGCCCACAATTAGCTTTTGCTACCAGATTGCCATTTCTTCTTAAGGAGAGGCTTGGGTGCTTTAGATACAACTTCAAATATTGATACCATGTTGTAAGGCTTCAAGACAAGCTTTTGTGGATGGAGTGGGTATTTCATCCAGTCCCACCCGGGAGAAGAGAGCTTCTTAAGCAGCGCTTACAAAGCTGTTGGTTTCATTTAGAAATATAGCTAGATGTTTAAGATGAATATTATAGATGTGGTAGATGAGAATGGATTTTATTTCTGAAAGCCAACAAAAAGATGGATGCTGTTTTCATTGAATTTTATGTGATGCTTACATGCGAGCATAGTATATGCAGTACAGTTTATTTCTGGTGTTTTGTGTCCTGCTTTATAATGGTCCCAGGCGGTTGTCAGTTACCCACATAGTGCTGTATTAAAAATGGTTCTTTAGTGAGCTCTGAGCAGTCATATATTTCCTTCATCCTAAGAGCAATTCTCCTGAGTATGGTCAGAAATAGTGCAATCTTAGGTTCATAGAGCTGTCCAGTCATCTGCCCAACTCTGACAAGAAAAATTCCTTAACCCTATTTCTAATCTCTTATGTCTTCCTGTCTCTTAAATGTCTCCAGGGATGGTTCCTCAACAGCCACCCTGGGCAACCTGTCCAGAGCTTGATAACACTTTTAGTGTCAAAATTTTGTCTGAATTTAGTCTAACCCTCCCCTGTCACAACTTGAAGCAATTTCGTCTTGTCCTATGCTGTCAGATTGATTTATTTCATCTGTGTCAGTTTTTTGAGAGTAAAACAAGTTGGTTTTGCTCATGAAACTCAAGCCTGCAATTAGGTTTGTTTTTCTCTGTAAGGCATTTCTGCCATGGAGCATGGGAGTTCTTGCCTCCCGGACAAGGAACAAAAAGAGCATAACCCTTCCTGCTCTTGGTGGTAGGACTCTGAGGTCCAGGACCCTTGAAAGCTGAAATTCTACCATGTAGTTAGTCATCTGCTCTCCTCTTAACTGTGGTGTGGACTTTCAACATCCCCTGTGAGCAAAATATTTACAGCTTGCACTTGAGAATGTTTTTAAGTCTACCTGCCATCAGCAGTTAATAAGCCCTTTATAATCATTAGTACCTTGGTGACTGAAGCTTTTCAGGATCCTGTTTATGAAACAACTAGATTACATGTCTTTCAGATGAGGTTGACTTTTTTGTTTACTTATTTTTCTTTTTCTGTCTCTCTAGTGAAGCTGTGGTCTACCAACTTGGACAACTCAGTAGCAAGCATCGAGGCCAAGGCTAATGTCTGTTGTGTCAAATTCAGTCCCTCTTCTAGGTATCACCTAGCTTTTGGCTGTGCAGGTAGGTAAAAGGGATTTTTTTGGGCAATGAGATGCTATTTCTTCCTTTCTTTGTTTCTTATTCTTCCCAAAGATGTGAAGTTGGTACCCAGAACTGAGGTGTCTTTGTAGTTAAAATGATTCAGAATTAGACTTTTAAAGTGTACAGTTATTCAGAGGAGGTTACAATACCTGAATGTCAGCTTCATCCTGATGCTTGACTTTTGAATTTGGGTGCCTGTGCAGAAGAGAAATGCTCAGGAAAACAAGACGCCTGATGTGTTTATCAAGATCACAAAGGCAGCCAGGCAAAGCTCAGCTTGAGAGTCTCATAGCAAAATTAATGTGTTAACATCATGGTAGTTGTTGTTTGTGACTTACAGCATTGCTCTGTAAAAATTACATTGCCATACTGGGAATTTTAACTGGTTTTACCTGAGACGTGCTGTAAAACAGAGGCTGTGCCTGTTTCCCGTAGCTGCAGCTACAATCCCTGTGGGTGGGCTCATGTTTTCTGAGGTTGGGCTGTTTAATGTGGGTTTTTTTTTTAAGTAGTCCTTGGAGGAGTCATGATAAGCCTATTATTCACTCAAATTAAATAGTTCTTGGTGATAATACAAAGGTTTTGAGTAGAGGAGAGATTGCTTTGGGAGGAAACTGTATCATACTACGTGTGACGCAGCTGAAACTCAGAGGTGCCTATGAATGTTTAACCAATTTTGCTTTTTTGTTTCTCCTTGGGGAGTTTTAATGCACTTGTAACTGGATGTTCTGACAGCATTTGTTGTCTGTGAACTTCAGGAGATAGGTTGATCATTCTTGCAACCCCTTGTTTGCTATTCTATTTAGGTGTTCCAATTTCCAGGCTGCTTCCACTTACATTGTATGTCCTAGGATGGAAAAAATAAATTTGCATTTTGATACACTGCAAAAAAATGAATTCAAGTTGGAGTGTAAAATATCAACTTGCTTGACAGTCATGTCGCTGAAGTTTAGGGAATTATATGCAAGAGAAGAATTGAATTACAATACCTACCAGCAGCATTTGAATGGAAGAGGCTATCTGTGAAAGGCTCCAGGGAAAGAGGAGAGTCCCAGCTCCAAATGGATGAGCTGCTGATTCAAATAGATAGGTAAAAGCACCACCAAACAGAATTCCTTATAAATCAGTCACTTGGATTCCTTTCCTCCTGAAAGGCTGGGGGGTGGAAATATGGTACAGATAAATCTGTCCTAGCAGTTGTCTCTATCGTGCCTCTATCTAGCAAACTACAATGGGCTCAGCTTCAACAAGTGTCTTTGTGAAAGAAGCATTAGCAAGCACTAAGAGTTAAATGGAGATTTTAAATGACGTGGATTTTTATGATTTAGAGAATGTTGGGGAGTGAAATGGTATTTGTACTGAGGAAGAAGGTGTAGGAGGAAGACAAGATAACATTTTAAAAGTGTTTACGTCTGCTTGATGCTTAGTAATCGAGTCTCTAAATAAAAATTATAATGGGTATTTAACTATGATTGCTGAAACAATTACATGGAGTAATTGAACTAATGGGAATGACTTCCCACAAAGGAATTATAATTGATCTTTCAGTCATAAATACAGTTGAAAAAAAAGGCATGGAAATTAAAAGAAATACTAGGATCTAAAAAGGTGTTATTTCTGAACTCAGACAAAAAAAGCAGAGCAAAGAAATGAGTTAGTACCTACTGTCATATGTTATGAGGGAGATAGAGTTTTTTCTCTCTATCAGTTTCAGCTGGTCTTGTTTGCTTTTTCCAGAGATTAAATGAAATCAGTTAATTCAACTTGTCAATAGTATGGTTTGTCATGTGGTCAATAAATTGAATAAAAGAAAAGTCAAAGGTGGTTTCCTTGAGCAGTAATGGGGGAAAAACCTAAAAAAAGTGGATGAGGTACAGTGATGTGGCCAGTCCTGTTTGCCCACAGTTAGGAATAAAGATGAGCGATACTGAGCACTGACTGATTGACCAGTGTAGTGGGCAGTTTCAGAAAGCTGTCCTGCCTCTGGTTTGGGTTTTTCATATGCACTGAGAATTGTCAGTTTTGAAAACTCCGTTGCTTATTCAGTGCTTAAATCAAGACTTCCTCCAAGATTTGTATAGTATTTAGGTAGAAGTGTTGCTCTCTTCTTTTATTTGTTAATTTGATGGAACTTAATGCCATCTATGTGTATATTTATAGTTTAAGGCTTGATGGGATAAGCAATTGATAAAATAGTTGGGAGAGAGGATCATTGGCACTTGGGAATGTAAAAGGAGAAAGTAAATCTATTTCATACACCATTATTAAATCACTAAACATACATGTTTCACTTCCCCTTTTTTCTCTGCATACATAATAGCTTGGAAGCTGGCATGCCTTGCTTTAGCAGTGCAATTTGGTCCACAAGTCCAAAGTTTTTTAGTGTTCGTATTCTGAAATTAGAATTTTTTTCAATTCTCACTTCTTGATTTTATTTTCTTTTGAGGGACTGTTTTAATCATCCCTGTAGCTGAAAAACCTTTTCATAAGATCTTGGTCTTTCACACCTTGCTTAGTGCAACATTTTCCTCTGGCCTTGGCAAATTCATCTTGCCCACTTGCCTCCTATTAGAAATGCCCCTTTTAAATGAGTTTTCCTGATCAGATGCTTTCCCTAGAGCATTTTCTCTTTGAAATCTCTGTGCTGGCTCCCCCGTTGCATTCTCCACAGAAATAGCCTGGTTGTCTTTGTACCCATCTCCAGTTTATGTATCTCTTCTCATTTGTAAGTGAAATCATGATTGTTGACTCACCTCTGCCAGTAATGCCATATTGTGCACAGGTAAAATATTAATGTTTTCTCCCACTTGGTCCAATTTTGGAAGGAGTCCCTTTTACAGGAAAATAAGAAGAAAAATACTTAAAAGACCCCATACAGATCTACCAATGTGTATCATGAGTTATGTGAGCTGATGCAGCATCCTGTGTAAGTCTTCTCCTTGCCCTTTTGTTCCCCATGTGTCCCTAATCTGCAGAGGTCCTCTGGCTCTCAAACCAGGGGCTATTTGGGGTGGGGGAGTCACTTCTGTTTGTCTGGTGCTGAGGGTAGTGGCAGTTTTGCAATTGGTGGTACTGCAGAGTAGGTTGTCACAATCATGTACTCCCACCTGCATCCAGTTCACATGATGGATTGTTAAATTAAATGAGTGAACCCAAGGACTACAGTAAAGGATTTTTGTAGAAAAGCCCAGCCAGGTCTTTGCTCCGTAGTGAAAGTACATTTGCTCCATTAGACTGCTCACTGCTGTTCATATCATACTGCTCCTTTCCCCTTGTGCCATGTATCTGCCCATCTCTGGCAGCACGAGGAGAACATGAAGTAACTGTTTTGATTAATGCTTCCTGAAAAGGATGGGAGATGGATTGTAAATGGGATTTACGTTAATTTCTTGGTAAAACCCTCTGTGCTTCAGTATACCTGTTGGTAATCATGAGTAATGATGTTGAAAGGAGTTCTGGTGAGACTTTGATTTAGATGTAGCCATGGTCAAAAGTGTTATTTGATTGTGTACCTCCATATGGAACACTTCCCTTTAGTAGAGAGTACTTGGTTGGCTTCAGTCAACCATGCTTTGTCAGTCTAGAAGCAAATTCGAGGATTACGATCTAATCCGGATGATAAATGTTTCTTTTCTGGACTCTTCACTCTGAAAGCTTTTAGATGGCCAGAAGGTCATTCTGGTAGCTTAAAACAGAACAAATGAGCAATAAACTGGAAATAGAGCCTATACACTAGAAGAATCGATGTTTGCTTTGGGAAGTAATTCTCTTAGAACCAGACAGGCAGTTCAGGTGAGAAAGAAGCTAGTGTGTCTGGCTGCAGCCTGAGAAAATTTGTTGCAGTGGAGAGGGCACATAAAAAAGGAAAGATCCGTTATATCTGTTAGTTTAATAAAATATTCTATTTGCATGCTTACTGAGTTGAAACATTGGGCAGTATAAACTGTAATCACTTCCGAATACAAAATCAGGTAATTTTGTGGTCTTTTTCTCTTTTTAAAAATAGATAGGGTTTTATCCCAAAATTAGCTATATAAATCATGACTGAAGTTGTTATTGTTCTGCCTCAGCAATAGCACTGATGCCCTTAACCCATATATTTTCTAGCAGTACTGTTCCCCTGGTTTTTGTTTTTTTCTATAGAAAAAAGCTACTGAAAATGCATGCAGTTGGCAGCTTGAATCTTCAAGTTGGGTAGCCTGGCTGAGATCAGCCTATTTGAGAACTCCAGTGAGCTCAGCACAGCTACTGAGAGCAGTGAGGCTTTGTTCCCAGCATGCTGTAATACTGTCAGCAGTTACCACTGAACTTTTATTTCCTGTAGATTATGCAGAAATTGTCACTGGAACTTCAGATTTCCTAGTTCTTCCACTCATGCATCATCCTCTCATGCTGTGTTGTTTTTTTCCCCCTGTAGGATGTGAAAATCTTGCAGGTTGGACTTGGGGGAGTCAGGTTGGACTCAGGGATGCAGGACTGACCGACTCTGCCACCTTCACAAATTCAGTGGGAGCACTGGGAAAGTATGGATGAACAGAACAATTGCAACATAGGGTGGTCTTGGTTGGAAGGGACCTTAGAGATCATTGCATCCAACTATCAACCCAACTCTGACAAGAACCATTCCTAAACCACATCTCTAAACTCTGTGTCTCCTTGTCTCTGAACCAGGGATGGTGCCACAACTCCCTCCCTGGGCAGTCTATTCCAATGCTGGATAAAATCCTTCAGTGAAGGAATTTCTTGTAATATCCATCTTAACCCTTCTCTGGCACAGCTTGAGGCTGTTTCCTCTTGTCCTGTTGCCTCTTACTTGAGACAAGAGTCTGATCTCCACATGGTCAGAGCTTAAGATTTTGCAGGGTTAGTTTTTGCCTTGATCAGGTCTCCAAACAGCTTCAGAGCGCTTTTGCAAGCTCGTGACGCAGCATGTGTTCAGGTGAAGTACCCAGGGCAGGAAAGACAGTGCTGGTTTCTGTTGGTTTTGCTGCTTACAACTGTGGTGGGGCTACCAGACTAAGCATTCTGAATGCTGCTTTTCCATCTCTTCCTTCCGAGTGGCAGTTGTGTTGGCCATACCTGAATAGTCTTTTTCTTCTGGTTCCGTGCGTGTCCTGGTCATAGATCACCAGTGTCAGCCCCAGACAGGCTTTCAGCTGCCTTAACTCAGTTAGTTTTAGCTACCAAAGGGCAAATCCTCACTGAAGGCATGGTCTCCTGCTGGAGCTTCTCCTCTGTCTTGCCTGCTCTGACTCTCCTCCTTACTACTTTCCCCATTTTACAGTGACACTGAGCACTTCTCGAGAAAGTGCTTTTCCATTCTAGGATGGTTTTGCCTTTCCCCAGCAGTTTTTGTTTGCTTTTTAAAGGTCTAGCCTTTGCTCTCTCTTCAGCATCACAGAATGGCATAATTTTCTGGCTTTGGAAGCTGCCGCCTTCGTCTCATTGTGGAATGGCCACAAAACTAATGATAGAGATCCACAGCTTCCAGAGGACTTCTGTTGCTATGTCATCAGCTACACTGCCCTGATGCATTCACAGTTTGAGGTCACATGTGGCTTCTTTATCAGCATCACTCAATTTTGTTGATACACTTGGTGTCCAGGTGGGTCCACTTTGGACACCATCCTTGACCAGTGAATATTGATTTTTCTCTTGCAGTAACCAGCCCAGTGACTTCTCTTTTACAAACTGCTCTCTAAAGAGCTCACCTTTGGTGCTGCCTCAGATCTGCATGTCTTGCCTGCCTTGTCACTCAGCTGAGAAGAATGATGTGAGATTAGTGACCAAGAAGACAGTGTGCCTTTTTGGAAGAGGATTAATATCTTGTAGCTGAAAGCAAGGTCTTACCTTAATAGATTCTCCTGGGGAAGTACTCAACTGTATTGAAAGTCTGCAGTGACTCTGGAAGAATCTATTTGTGTGAATATATGACGTGGTTAGGGTGGAGTTAAAGGGCTTCTTTGGGCTTAAGCAACAAGATTACCTTTAGCGTTCAAAGGCTCAGACAAAAGGTTTGGCATTTCTTTCAAGTCTGTGGAAAAAGCTTCACAGTGGTGCTCAAAATTCAGCCTTTATGAAATCACTATGGCATGCAGCAGTCAAGGACTTGCCTCTTACTGGTATTGGACTTCATCTGCAGGATGTCTTTTCTCTTTCAGAGTATTCAGTAATTTTCCATGGTCTCTGAAGCTGTTGTCAGGAAAAGGAGGGAACAAGGTCCATGTTCAGAAAATGTCCACTGGTCACCTTAGAATTTGAACTCATTCCAGAATTCATTGCAAAGGTTTCTTTTTTGTAACCTTTGAAGGATCTGTAGCACTTTCAGAAGTTCATAGTTTTTTTGGAGGAATCTTATTTTTGGCCAGTACTGCCCAAAAAGTACTTCTTATGGGGGAAGTGCTGAGCTTAGTGGGATTGTTAAAGTTAGAACCCCATTTTGAGGGTTCAACTGAAATGTTGTCAGGAGTGTAAAAAAATGAAACATTGAGCCATAGCTTCTTCTGTCCTTCAAAACTGTCTTTCTGGCACTGGTGAATAGATCACATCCTACTTCTGCACAGGCTTGACTATCAGTGGAACATTTCTGTGTAATTTGAACCAGTGTTTTTTTCACTCAAGCTAACTTAGAATCATAGAATTAGTTGAATTGGAGGGGACCTTTAAATGTCCTTGTCCAACCCCCTGGCATGAGGAGGAACATCTTGCACGAGATTAGATCACTCAAAACCTCATCAAGCCTGGCCTTGAATGTCTCCAGGGATGGGGCCTCTGCCACCTCTCTGGGCCACCTGTTCCAGGGTCTCATCACCCTTGTGGTGAAGAACTTCTCCCTAATGTCTAACCTAAACTTACTCTGCTCTAGTTTCAAACCATTACCCTTTGTCCTATGGATACATGTCCTTGCAACCAGTCCCTCCCCAGCTTTCTTGTAGGCCCCTTCCTAGGAAATCCTGAAGGAACATGAAACCACTCATAGGTGCACAGAACATGATGCATGTATAAATTTCACACAAGTCTCGGAGTTTAAAAGCTTATATAACTTGCACAGAAAATGCGATCTTTGACTTGTGCTGGATAAAGCATTTGCATTGAGAAACGATATAGAAACCTATTGGGAATTTCTGATCTTTATCCCAGAGGTCATCACACTTCAGTAACAAGTGAATGAACAAAATGAACTTGAAAAGTTCCATTCGAATCTCTGGAGGAAAGGCTAAATCTGCCATTAGCAGAAACGAGCATGCTAATTGTTTGCTTAAATATTCTTTTCCTGAACATTTTGTCTTGCAACTGATGTAGAAGTCATTTAGTCAATGTTACAAAACTCAAATTTAAATTGAAATGAGCCTTGAAATTCAGGAACAGATAGCAACTCCAAGATTCATCTTTTTCTCAAAATGCCAAACTGCTGTTGCTGCAAGCTGCTGCTGTACCCCTTAGAGGCAATTTCCAAAGCTGCTTTTTTTTTTTTGTGGCTCATTTAAAGAATTGCCCATTGGATTGGTGTTCTCTTTAATGTCTTCCTGTGTTATTTCCTGTTCAGGCAGCTGTGTCGATTCACCCTTAGACCCTTTTATTTGGGTACTGCACATATTTAGACTCTTACAAACATGCATTACGCTTTCTGAAACTTGTGAATTTAATATGGACTCTCAGCTCAAAGGCAGTTTTTGATATTACCTGAGCACTGTCAGATTTTGAGGACAATTTTTGAATGTTTGTGTGAGGTTCTTCTGAAGAGTCCTCTTATCTGTCTCACTCTCAAGAAGATGACAAAGTAAGACTACATGTGTTCTCATCACTTATTTCTCTGCCTAGCTAGATTGTATGTAGTTTCTTTTCTGTATGTCTTTATTTCCTGTGTTTATTTCCTTGTCCAGATAATCCTCCATACTTTTGGGGTTCGGGTTCAAACATTCTTATCTGAATGTTGAATATTAGGAATTGCAGCACTGTGCTTAAGATCTGTAATCTTTTCCAGTGGAATCTGCTTTGAGAGCAGTTTGGGTAATGAATCAGATCACCTTCTCTAGAACCTAGTAAAAGATTTATCTTCCCAGACAGGTATCAAATCAAAATGTAGTTCTGGACTAAAACTAGGTTTGATAATTTGGCAAACTCTAGGTGATCTCTTGAGGTACCTTCCAATTCCTGATAGTGTGTGATTCTGTATTGTAATGTAAGTGGCAATAGCCTGCACCTTCCACAGAGCTGGTCCGAGTGCTCTGAAGCCTGTTTGACTCGTTTCTTAGTGATACCTGCTGAAATGACAAAAACTTTAGAGCTTCATAAATGTATCCTTAAAATTCGGGGGTGGGGTGTTATTCCTTTTCATATCTACCTTTCTTAATGTTTCAAGCATGATCTTGACCTCTTGGGGCATGCAGTCCTTAGGAAGCTGCTTATGCTGCCCTTTCCTTCCATCATGGCTCTGTAACACATGCAACTTCGAGTCATCCAAGAACCAGAGCTGACCATGGGTTTGCATAAAGAACAAATACTCTGTACAACAAGTATCTTGAATCAGGAGAGATCTGTTCAGTAAATGAGGTAGTACTTCTGACTTTGGCAGATGTATCTAATGCTCTTTGGAAATGAGACTGCTCATGTGAGAAGAATCAGATCTTCAGGGATATGGTCTACTTAGCACATGTTTAGTGTAAAATGACTGTTTTTCACATGTTCTAAGTATCATAAAGCTTGTTTTGGACATCAGCCTGCACACAGTCATATGTTACAAAATCAATGAGAAAACTTGGATTAAAAGTCTGAACAGTACATAATTCTTTTTTTTTCCTTCAGACATGAAGAATGAATTCTTTCAAATGCTGCAGATTGTTCCTGCTATTGTGCTCAATGGTTTTGTAACATTAGTACATCTCCCTTATGCATACTGACTAGGGTTTTACCAACAGTCTGATAGCAGGCGATCTTTTGAATTGCATGAAATCCAACTGTTCCTTATTCCTGTGAGAAATCTCTGTAAGTCTTTAAAACCATAAAGGTCAAAGTTTCGAAGTTCCAGAGAAATCCGGTTTGTTCCCCCCTCTCATCAGAGCCCTTTTCTCAACTGATTAAGATCTCTAATGTTTTATGTCTTTTCCTCCTCTCCTTAATATGAGACAAGTTATTTAGGGTGAAGGTTTTATGGGCTGCTGTGTGGGAAGGTTTTGACAAGTCAGTAAAAAATGTCCCAAGTGTGTAACGACCAATATCTACAGCCCAGCAAATGTCAGCTGTAACTTCAAGCCATAGGGAATCTGTTGATTGCAAAGGTTAAAAACCCAGTTGGCTGTTCCCACCAAGGCTGCTGTTCCCTTTGTCTGTTCAGCAGAGGGAGATATAGATCTTTAGTGAAATGCTAGTGTTGATGCACATTTAAAAAAATAAGGTACCTTTTGGTGTTAGTAAGAGATGAAAGACACTGATGGCAGCAGTGCATGGCCTTCCCTGTGGAGGTCTGTCAAGAAAGTGGTAACCTAAAACCTTCTGCTGTCACATCCCTGCGCCTTTCTTTGGTGGAAGGAAAGGTAGGAGGTGTTTATTGTGCAGTTTGTTTTGACAAAGATTAGACTGAGGCTACCAGATGCGTGTAATCTAACCTCAATTCTCCTTCAGTCAGTTTTCAACCTTCTTCATATTGCTTCGTCTACAAGTCTGCTTAACTGAAGACTTAGACATTTTCCTGGCAAGGAAAATGAGAACCTGGCTTGTTTTGTATTGGACTTGGTAAACACGATGCTCTAAGTATGGTTTTTGGAGGCTGTTGCCCATCCACTTGTATTGTATTGTAGGAAAATGAGATTGTCCACCCCACACACCCAGGTGATTTCCTTTGTTTGAGAAACCTCCTTTTATCTCTTTGCTACCATATTTGTCTCTGGGACTTCCTTCCTTAAAAAAGTTGGGGGGGAGAGGGAGTGTTAAGATTTTTTCAACAGCAAGATAAATCAGAGTTTGCTTAATATCATCTGGTTTTCAGATTGTGCTGTAAGGTAAGAGCAGGTGGGGGAAGCTGCAAGGGAAATATCTGTTGAATGGTTTTTGCAAAGGTGGCTGTTGACTTTTTGATACTGAAGATGAGGTGTGTGGGAGATGCCAGGCCACTTGTCTGGGCAGAACTTCTGTGGCAAATATGAATGAAGTACATCTGCAGTCATCTCAGGCACACACATGAAATACAGAATAAGGGCATTGTTTCAGTTGGCTGAAACCAGACTTCAGTTGCTGTGGACCAGAGTTTGCTTCTAGAAGATGGCTGAGATTCCCCTAGGGCAACAGAGAACAGTTATTCAAAGTAAAATTCTTCCTTTACTGCAAAGGGAACTCCAGGTGAAAAAATAGGAGGAAAAAGCAAATGCATCAAATAGGTAATTTTGTCTTAGTTATAGAAACAAAGTGCTTGCAATTTCTGCTGGAACAGAAAATTATGAATACAAAGCCATATCCAGTAAACATTTTAATGTGCTTGTAAAGTGGCTGTTGGGATAAAATTTTCCTGTTTATTGGTTTTGAGTTGTTTTTTTGAAAGTATAGATAAGAATCATGAAAGAAAAAAACCCACAAAAAATACAGTTAGTTTTGCCTGTGCTGCAGTGTTCTTCAGGGAGTTGTTGGGGTGGAATAGTTTTATTTCTGCTCTCTCCTCATGTGATTTGTCATACTGCAAGCAGAAAACAGCACACCACATTCTCCAGCAACAGCACTCTGAATAGTTTTGTCTGTCAAAGATTCTTTGCTTTAGGCTGTGTCCACCCCATTTTTAATCCCCTTCCTACAGTAAAGGAAATGGTTTGTAAAGAGGGCACTGCTGTCAGCTTACTGCTGTTGATATTATCTAATTACTTCAGAAAATCCTGGCTAATTTTTGGACCAAGGCTTTTTTCACTTGAATTTGGGTCCATTTTGTTTCCCAACATCTAACTCGTTGTTGCCTTTTCTCTTTTCCCAGGCAGTCTTATTTCCTTTATATAGTGGAAACTATCACACTGTCCTGTCTCTGGAATGGCTTATGATAGGCTAAGTCCTGCACTGATAGTTGAATAGTAGAATCACCTTGGTTGGAAGCGACCTTTCAGATCATTGAGTCCAACCATCAGCCCTAACTCCGACAAGAGCCATCCCTAAACCATACCTCTAAGCTCTGTGTCTGCCCATCTCTTTAAGTACCTTCAGAGATGATGCCTCAACTCCTTCCCAGGACAGCCTGTTCCAATGCTTGATAACTTTTTCAGTGTAAAATTTTTTCCTAATATTCAATCTAAATCATATCCTATCCTAATATTACTCTGTCAAATGAAATAAATGTTTTTAGCCTTTTTTTGTCTGAAATGTTTCCTCACTATTATGCCACTCTGCCTTTCCATTGCTATAATAATGACACTTTTTCTCTCTCCATAAACTCCTTTCTGCCCTGGGAGAGACTCATGATTAACAATAGTCTATCTTGTGTTCCCTGCATAAGGATTCCCATGTCTTGTTGAGTTGAATCATTCCCAAAAGATGGAGTGTTCAATTGTCCTACATCTTTGGTCTTCTCTTCAGAGCAAGACTTGGATATGGCTGTCCAGCTTCCAGCCTGTCTTCCTTCTATAGGGGAGATAAATCTCCACCCTGAATGTCTTGAACAAAGCCACATCAGTCACATGAAGATCTCCAAGTCCTGCTGTATTATGGACTTGGCAACAGCTCCAGTTCAGCAGTTATCCTTTTTATTCAATAATAAAGATGGGAAAAAAAAAAAAGAATGAGAGGAGAACTAGGACTGTATGGCAGTGCGTGGTGCTGCTGATGTAGGAGGCAGACATAACATGAAAGAACTGAAGAACTGAGAAGCCAGAAACTTGTGCAGCAAACACAACCTGAGCTTAAATGCTGTTATGCTGAGAGGTGTGCTAAAGCTTTTTCTTCTGTCAATAGCAAATAGTTTAAGCAAATTTGCATTTGAAAAAAAGTTGTTCCTAATGCTTTGATGTAAGAGTATTTTTCAAGACAACTAAGGTGTGGGAAGAGTTTGCAGAAGCTTTGTCTTTGAAAATACTCAGATCTTGACTAAGTAGGGCTCATGAGCACAATTATTAAACTGCTGTTCAGTGCACCTTTGTGATTGTCCCTTCTTTGAGCCGGAAGCTGGATGAATTCCAGTAGAAGAGAACCACTTGCTTACTTGGCCCTGGTTCAGTTTTCTGTGCGAATTGGGCATCTAATGTGTCAAGGCATCTCTAGCCCACTCCAATATAGCACATTGTAGTACAGTGGAATACTGTTGGTTTAAATTCGTTTTTAAATCAGGATGTTGTCCCTTTTTTATCTTCTTCTCCTTCCTAGCAGAAGAAGGCAGCTTTGATCCAAGCTTGATATTCATATGGAAGAAAACAAACAGTTGAAGCTGAGAACATGAGTTACTAGGTGTAATAAATCAGATCATCGTAGTCCAAGAAGCACAAGTAGTTTGTGCTTTAAAGGGTTGGTTGTCCAGGCTTCTGTTTCAGTAGAACATTTGAGGCAGACAGGATTGCATGATAGAGTCAGAGCTTTAATATTCAAAAGGAATTTCACCCCAAAGTGAAAGCCCTGTTATTAAAAAAACCTTCCAAAATGTGCTTTAATAACAGAAGATGTTTAATAAACCTCTTTATCTGGCTCCTTGCTCTCCAACTCTGGGTTTGAATATAGGCATTTCTGCAACAGCAAGGTTCAGCTGACATATAGTAATGAGCATTGCTTATATTCTCAAGTCTGTAAGCACTGGAAAATCTGGGTAATGGAGATAACTTATTTCTGGAATGGATCAATAATCTAAATATGAACAGTTAAGAAACAGCTATTTCTAAATGATTGAAATAAGAAAAATGGTCATTGGTTCTCCAGCAATTCAGTTTCATAGAGGAGAGCCACAGATCCTCTGGATGTATCTCTTGAGGGTTTCTAGTTGTTATATCTACTGATTATAAAAACACTGCATTGCCAGTAAATTTTTCTGTTGCTCTCCTTGCCTTCATATCCCTTTGAGGAAGTGATCAGGAAAAAAAAAGCCTTGATGAAGCTGTGAGTAAGCTCATGCCATAGACTGGTTAAAGATTGTACTGAAAGTGGGTGAAGCAGATGCCCTGTAATATGAATGTTCCTTGGAATTGCTGGTTGCCTGGAGAGTTAAATTATTCTGCTTTTTTGATTGTGTGTGTTGTGACTCTGGATGTACTCAGTGAAACATAAACTGCTGCCACTGTCTTTCCTAACTCACTTGCTCATTCTGGAGTTTGGTCTCCTTTGTTAATACTAAATGTTTTGTGTTAGGTGATGTAGTTGATGTGAACCTAAATCTTGTTTGTAACAGCTGCTTTGGGAGTTTTTTTCTTAAAAAAATCTTTGTTGTAAGGAAAATAATTCTGTCAGAAACGTGGCTTTTCTGAAACAAACAAAAATCTAAGAGGATTTTTGTCCAGGTGAAAAAGAGTTAACAGATTTAAGTTACATCAGGAGAGGTTTAGGATGGATATTAGGAAAATTTTGACATTAAAAAGGTTATCAAGCATTGGCTGACTAGGGAGATGGTTGAGGCACCACCTCTGAAGGTACTTGATATGGACAGACATAGAGCTTAGAGATATGGTTTAGGGCTGATTCTTTTTAGAGTTGGGTTGATGGCTCAACTTGATAATCTGAAAGCTCCCTTCCAACCAAAACAATTTATGATTCTATGATAATTCCACCTTTCAGCAGTTCTTTAGTATCTGAAGATGCTGCTGGCTGTATTAGCAATTCTCAGTTCTTTTTTTTTTTAATTTTAAAATTTTTTTTAGATCTCACTTTCTAGCATTTCATAACCACACCACCAGTTTGTGTGCTGCATTCCCACAACCTGCAGCTGAGCTGGGTCTGAGGACAGAGGTGGAGAAGGTGTTTATCTCCTAGTCTTGTACTTCATAATATCATGCTTCCCTTTCACCCTGCTCCTGCCAGCTGGAGTCCTGTGAGTTTATGAGCAGCCTAGTTGTGAGGGATGCTATCATTTGCTGATGCAGGCTATGTTTGCTGAGCAGGTACATGAGATCTTTTAGAAATCTAGTAAAGCCTGAATTCTTGATTTCTCATCACCAGACAGCTCAAAGGTGAAAGCAGCAGTGTCTTAAGGAAAGTAAGCAATTCTTGAGTGTTCCAGAAATGCACTATTTCAAAACTCAGACTTGTGGTCAGAGACCTCTCAGCAGCAGTGGCAGAGCTTAACTGTCCCTTTTGTTTACTGAGATTACTTAAAAATTAATACATATATATAAAATAAAATACTGCCTGTCAGCATGCATTTGAATTCAGAAGGGACAGCAACAGAATTCTGTCATGCTCAGCTTCTGCAGTGACAATGAACAGGATGGGAATTCTTTCAGACTAATTTATGGGATATATACATGTTCATTCTTATCTCATATATGTTTTGATTAAGCCTGAACATAAAAAACAAAGTACCAAGATTGTTACTGTCCAAGGGCTGAGTGTGAGGCTTTGAACAGTGGAAGTGTCATTTCCCAGTTGAAATGGTTCTGGGTGAGTTTTCTGGAAACTGAAGAGCTGCAAAAACATTGCTGAATAATAAATTTTAATGCTTATGTTTGAGGAGCAAAATGAGAAACAGATAGCCCTTTGTTGCTGGAGCCAGTGGTGGGATGCTGGATGAGCTTAGGAGTTCTTGCAGAGACTGGGAATTGTTTGATTCCCCTCTAAGCCTGTTCTGTTTTCTTTACCTTCATCTGGCTCTTAGGACTAATGAGCCTCCTGAGCTTTTTGGAGCACCTTGCTTGAGATGTACGGGTGTGCCCAGAATACTGCCCATCATGGACAATTTCTGCTCATCAGACCCCACCAGGCAAAGCTTCTGCCCTGAGTACCTGGGAGCTGTATTTTTCCCATTTTGCTTCACTTTTGGGTCTTCTGCTTTCTCAGCAGATGGCATTTTTATCATGTTTTTGGCAAGTCCATATGGCCTAAAAGAGAGACTGTCTCTTTAATTGTAACACATGGCCACCTGTTCTGATTTTAATGAGTGCAGGGAGCATTCATCTTCATATATCTGCTTAAAAATAGCTGCTTCCATTGAATTTATTAAAAAAAAGTCTCAATTGGACGCCAACACTTTGGCTGCTGAAATAATCAATTAATAATTAAATGGCTAATTTTAGAACCCCCTGGCCTTGCCTATTCCCTCCGACATAGTGTGATGGGAGCAGACAGTGATTGATTGCCCTGCCAATGCCGAGGGGCACACGTGGAGCTGAGGCCAGATGCTGGCAGACTCCTAGCTGTTTATTGCAATGTTTAGAAGGTGAATGCAACTTCATGTCTCTGCTTTGCCAATGGACTTGTTTTTCTTGCTCTAGTTCTTCTCTCTCTGCATTGCTCCAGCTGCTCTTACATGGCCATCCTCTTTTTCGTGATGCCCTCTGAAGGGTAAAATCTGGTACACAAAAGGGTATTCTGATGACAGGGCAAATGGAGAGGAAGCTGAAACTATGAACAAAAATAGGCTCGAAGGTTTTATCTGCTAACTAGCTCTGAATAGAAAGCCCCTCTAGGATTATTCTGTAATTAAAATAACAATAGCTGCTGTGTTTCAGTACAGCTGGTTAATTCCATGGTTTGGTGTAACCTGTGGAGGAAAGCTGTTGGGGTTGCTTGGAGTATCTGCTTTCACAGGACTGTGAGGGAGAGTGATGGAAACCTCTTATCAGAGAAATCTCTGATCCCATGTGATGCAGAGAAGAGGATACTGGAAGCAGCTGGAGAGGAAGGCTTACCTCCTTTTACTGAAGGTGTTTGTGATACAGCCCCCAGTGAACCTGTTCACGCGAGGGAGAAGCTACCCTTGCTAGTCAGACATAGTTGCTGTAGCCTGATCGAAGTCATTCCAGTTCTCTTTCAAACTGCATGGGATTTTCAGACAACTGTTTGTTGTTTGTGTGACTGAGAGCTTTGAAACATGGCAAATACAAAAATAACTGGAGCTACTGGCATTTAAAATTCATTTCTATGTCATCTTTGTGATAAACTTCCTTTGGGAGGGGGTTATTTCAGTGGGAGGAGAGTCAGAGCAGTTTTCAGCTCACATCTGGAATATTGCAAGCTGCTTGGTGAGAAAGTCTCTCTGCATCTGTGTGGCCTTCTCTCCCTGCACTTCTAGAATAGCAGGGGATGATTAAATGAAGTTCAGCATTAAAGGCTAAAAGTCAGAAAGGAAGAAGCTTATTAAGTTGTTTGAGCTGGACTAAGTGCTAGCAGGGCATTTAGGGTGTGAATCTTGGGGGGTTTCTATTCTTATTTTTCTGTTTCCTTGGGAATTGACATTTAGTTGTGCACAAAATGAGATTTATAGCTAATTCTGTGGAAAATCCCTTTTATTTGGTTCTGGCACTGCAGCGTATCTGTGAATTAAATCTGAAGAACTAGAATTTAGTCTATTCTCTCACTAGCAGAAATGCTAATTCTCTCAATTGGAATAAAATAAGAGGAGGGAAGCAAAACCCACAAGTATGGAGGTTACCCACTTAGGGCAAGTGTGAGAACTCTAATTCCCATTTTTTGTGATCCTCCTTAGCAGAGGGACCAAGTTTTTAGCCTTAGCTTCTTTGATAGTTTTTTGAGAGGGTGCAGCTTGGGGAAGGCAGAGGAGGGAGAGCAGGGAATTAGCAGTGGTGTTTGAAGTGGGGTGGTGGAGAGCCAGGAAAGCAGGCAGGAGAGGCCAGTGGCCTTTTAAGCTGCTGACTGGCACATGGCCCAAATGGAGCATGCAGGGGGGGACGACACAGATGTGCCTCGGATGCATGTAGATGCATCTTTTCCCCCTCACTGTCTCTGTTAGACCTTAGTGACTGAAATTTTGGGCCGTTTTAAGAACCCTGCTTAAAAATTTCTTTCCTACAGTGCAAACTGTTTATCCTAGATAAGGCTTGAAGATGATGTGGAAGCTGCAGGCAGGACTTGTGCTGACTGAGCTGACTATTAGTGGTTCTGTAACTCAATCCTGCCCCATTTCTCTCTCATCTTCAGATCACTGTGTTCACTACTATGATCTTCGTAACACTAAACAGCCCATCATGGTGTTCAAAGGGCATCGCAAGGCAGTCTCCTACGCAAAATTTGTTAGTGGGGAAGAAATCGTCTCTGCGTAAGTATTGCTTTTTATGTCGACTTGAAACTTTGTAGCCCTCGCTTTCCGGCGCTCCTCAGGGCCACTGTGCAAGTTCACCCATGTGGGTGGGTGCGTGCAGTAGCTGCTGTGCTTTTTGGGAAGCAAATCGTGGCTTTTTCTTCCAAGACAAAAATAGAAATTCCTTCCTGGTGTTGCTCTGCTCTGTCTTGTGGAGCTATAATATTCAAGAAGAAAGCTAAGGCAACTAGATGTAGCTTCTGACCATTCTGACCACAGGCCGCAGCTCTGGGAAGCAGTGGAGCAGTATGCCCAAGGAAGAGGTTGAGGCACCATCCCTAAAAGTATTTAAGTGATGGGTAGATGTAGAGCTTAGAGATATGGTTTAAGGATGGTTCTTGTCAAAGCTGGGTTGGTGATTGTACTCTATGATCTGAAAGCTCCTTTCCAACCTAGACATTCCAGTGATTCTGCTAACCTGGAGATGAGCCTCACTTTCACAGTGAGGAAAATACAGGGAGCCTTGGAAGTTGCTGAAGAAGCTTTGATCTCAGTTTCCTGGTGTGTTATCCTCGAGGATGACAGGGATGGATCACAGGGGTGGATGTAGTCCCAGAGAGCAAGCTGATGATTATCTGGCTTGGCTCTGTTCTGTGTTTTCACAGTTTGCTCTAGAAGTCTGAGCCACAGCAGAGCAGTTTAAGGTGTATTCAGGCTGCTTGAGAGTTGCTCTGAACTGCGTGATGGAAGATTCCCCAGTGGCTTTTGGTAGTGTTTGTATTTAATCAGCTCCTCTCTTATTTCCATTAATGTTATAACTCTATAAGGCTGCAGATTCATACCTAATACAGAGAAAATAGAATTTAATGCTTTGAGCCAAGTCTGGAAAAGAGGGGGACGTGTTTAATAGAAGCAGGAAAGGGCTGGGAATGTTTTATAGCCGTGATTAAGTGGAGTTTCATCTCTAGGATGTTTCAGGATTGACCCTATCCTGCTTTAGTTGACCATCTGAGAGAGCTTAACTCCCAGCCCTGGGAGGAATATCGACAGAACTGTCAGCCTTGGACAGGAAACAAGAGGGAGAGAGGACTAACAGGAGGGTTCACCTGGCTCTTTCTGTATGTACAGAAAGCAGCATCAGAGCGAGCAGATTATTTTTCATGTTTGTCTTTTGCAAATCAAGGAGAGGAGACAGCAGTAGTGATGCCCAAGAATGAAGCACTGATTTCCTTTAAGAAAAAAATGTATCTATATTCAGAATATGTAGGTTTCTACATAAAACTGTTTTATAGATTGCATTGATTTACTTTGCCTTGTAGAGTTGGATTTGACCTCCAGGGTGTTCAGAACTGCCTGGTATTTAGCACAATGCATTGATCTCAGTGCTGATTTGCAGTGAGACAGATTTAACTGAGCAGCACATCTATGATATTTTTTTGGAGAGGATATGAAACAAGAAGGAATGGTGTTAGCACCAGCAGGATCAGTGATGTGCTTTCTCTCCTTGTGGTCCAGTGGCGAATAACTTTCCTCTGCCATGCAAATATAGCTAGAATTTGATGTGAATTTGTTAACAGGAAAAGCATTCCATTAGTAATAGACTTTAAGTGTTTTTATTTTAATGAAGAGATCTAGAATGTGTGCTACTGAAATACAGAGGTTAAGTGCCTATGCATGTGAGGTCTTGATGGTTTAGCTAATAGCACAAGCTGTCATGGGGATCTGACAGCTTGGAGACCAGGGATTAATCTTTTACTGCTTTACCCTGCCTTCAGAAAAAGAAACTTAGTTCCCATGCAACTCTGAAGCTTTTAAAAATGCAGCATCTTAGAAATATGACTGCTCTAATAACACAGAAGGCACTTCCTTAGATTTGTGGGCCAAAAAAAGCAATGGTGTGTACCTATTTGCTCTTTCTGCTGGTGCAGTCATGGTAAGGGCGAGAGAAGGGAAGGAAGAGTGAGCAGTAGCATAGGGACAGATGTGGAGGCAGGGAGGCTTCATGTTCCCTTTTAGGGCCCCCTTGGTCAAGATCTGGGATGAGGAAACACTCCTGCTGAAGTCACAGGATTACAGATACAGTTCATAACTCGATTCTAATCTGACCTCATACTATTATTACAAAGCACCAACAAATCTTGCTGCAGTTCCCTTACTGCTCCTTTGTCATTCCGGCAGTCATTGAGGGCTGAGATAAGGTTTTTGTGCTGTAGCACAATGTGGATCACTACTCTTTTTTGCTGTATTTTTAGGTAAATGTGACATTGGTGCAGGGCTGACTTGTTACATCATTGGAATTATTTGATGGATGTTGGGTGGTTTGTGGTTTTTTTTTCCTTCCAGCTCTTAATAGTCAGAAAGCATAAAGATTGAGGGATATGACTTGGAAGAAGGTAGTGTTACCTTCCTCCCCTTCTCCCACCAGGGAGGCTGATAGGTCCTGCTCTCAGACTCTTTCATATTTTAAGATTAAAACAGCTCTAATCATTTCCTCAAGGGTGGCTTCACTGGGCTCCAGTTTAACTGCAGCAGTGTTTCCTCACTTATTTGTAGAGGGTATTGCTGTATGTCAAGGAGTGTCAGAGCATGGCAATTGCTGGAGAGTAACACCTGGAAAGTCACAGGTCCTCTCACTTCAGGGGGAATAAATTAATCATGTATCTCCCAGAAACCTGGGATTTTGCCGTTTCAGTTGAACTGTGCCAGGTAGAGAAGAGAGACAAACTCTACCTCCTCTTTTCTTTTGCCAAAGGGATAACATTTGCTCATGATAAACACGAAGATATTTTGAAAGCAGGTATGTTTGTATCTAAGGAAACAATAAAAAAAAAATTAATTTTTATTTATTCCAAATGGAATTAGTGTTTTTTTTAATGCTAGTATTTACATTTGCTGCTTCTAGGGTGAAAAAAAGTGGAAGTCTGAGATCTGCACCCATGCAGTCTCCATTACATATGAGAAAACCACATCAATTTTAATACTGATAGCAGCTCATAGATTTTCATAAGCTTTTGCTTAGTGTTGAGCAGGAAGCAGAAAACATGCTTTGAGGGCAGGTGGAGAGGGAAAAGGCTACTTCCTACCAAAATCAAACATGTAATGTATTCTGATGGACTTCTGGAATCATGCAGTTTACCTTTCTGAGCTTGAGTTGAGTTGCATGTGATTGAAAGTGGGATAAATCTCCAGGAGTGTGCTAAGACTTCCTTTCTACATTGTAAGTAGGGTGTTAAGGAGCAGGGTTTCAAGGGATGAGTAACAAGCTGTATGGCAGCAGGGTAACTTAAAGTGTTGTTATCAGGTCAACAGACAGTCAGCTGAAGCTGTGGAACGTAGGGAAGCCTCACTGCTTGCGCTCCTTCAAGGGTCACATAAATGAGAAGAATTTCGTTGGGCTTGCATCCAATGGAGACTACATTGCCTGTGGTGAGTACTTGTCATGGCAAATACTAACCAGACTTACCATAGCTGGTGCCTTTCCAGTTCCAGAGCACACCAGGAGTTGTTACCTAACTCCATGGACTTATTAATAGAGGATGATTCTGAACTTCCACCGTTCTTTCCTTCCTGGGGAGTGACCTAAGGAGTCCTGGCTGACTCAAGGGGGTCTGTACCTGATTTTCTCCCATTTCAGGAGTTCTTTGTGTATGACAGTGCAGACTTGGTCTGACCAAATCAGCTCCTAATGTAGCCACTATTGATTCCATGTCTTTCAAGTTTATCAGCTTATGCATCCTTCTAGGGAAGGATGGTGGCTACGTCCATATGAGTGGTCTGGTGCTTGTCATTTGGTATAGCAACCTGCATGACAAAGCAATGATGCCCTCATCGGAGCAGCTGCCTAGAAAACTAAATCATCCTCAAGCAGTTCCACCTCTAGCAGTTTCTGCTTTTTTTACTGCTTAAGATGGACTCTTGAATCTCTATAAGTCCACAGATCTTTCTGGGAGAGCAGTGACAGTCTGATTGCTGTGGGATGAGCAGGGCAGCTGTGCCAGCACTGAAGGGAGGACCTTGGTTTGCGTATACTCGATCTCTGTACAGCTTGCAAGGCAGAAATTGGGATGGATTTCTAAATAAAGCCTGCATGCTGTCTAGTCTCTTAGTTAAACCTCCACAGACCTAACTGTCAAACTTGATTACAGCAAGCAAAACTGTGACACTGCTGGGGCTACCTGCTTCAGAGCTGTACCACTGAGCCAGCTGGGTATGGCGGTGTTCCATGTAGTTGTGTAGGAGCTCTGTCCTGCCCTAAGGAAGTTATAGCATCCCAACTGTCTCCCATATGTTTTGTAAGTGTGGTGTGTACTGCAGTTGTCTTGTAAAAAAACAACAAACCTGGCTCTGTTATGAAGCATTGTTTGCTGTGGAGCATTCCCAGTTGCCAAGGCACCACAAGCATGATAAATACAAGGAGGAAAGGTCTAGTCTTGTCTTAAACAGTGAAACAGCTCAGAAGCCTTGTTTCTTTTCCTGCTACTAGAACCTAATATTGCATTAATTTTTTTTTTTCTTTTTATTTCTAGGAAGTGAAAATAATTCCCTTTACCTATACTATAAGGGCCTCTCAAAGACTCTGCTGACATTCAAGTTTGATACAGTCAAAAGTGTCCTGGACAAGGACCGGAAAGAAGATGACACAAATGAGTTTGTGAGCGCTGTGTGCTGGAGGGCACTACCAGATGGGGTAAGCTTTCTGCTCAGGCACCCCAGCTGGGTGTGAAACAAGTGCCTCCTACTTTCTTGTGAAATACCATTGCTTAGGGTTTGACTGCACTGACAGTTTTCCCCATTTATGGGTATTGCAGATCAGCACAAGAATGTGAAAATCTTCAGGGTAACTGAAGTGCTGGGGGAGAAGGGCATGCTGTGCTCTTTACTCTTCCACCTGGGTCTTTGAATTTATATACTGATGGAGTATATAAATAGAGTGTGTTGGAAGGAAAAGAACCTTCAAAGGCCATCTAGTCCAAGCCCCCTGCATTAAGCAGGATCATATTTCAGTAGATGAGACACTAGCCTTGAGTGTCTCCAGGGATGGGGCAACCACAACTTCTCTGGGCAACCTGTGCCAGTGTCTTGCCACTCTCATGATGTGAAGAGGTTCTTCCTAATCACTAACCTAAACCTGCCCTGCTCTAGTTTAAAACCATTGCCCCTCATCCTATTGCTCCATGCCCTTGTAAATAGTCACTCTCCAGACTTTTGTAGGCCCCTTCACATACTGGTAGGCCACTGTAAGGTATTCTTGTAGCCTTTCCTGTAGGTTTTCTCCAGGCTGAACAACCCAAATTCTCTGCCTGCCCTCATAGCAGAGGTGCTGCAACCCCCATATTGTCCTCATGGCCTACTCCAGATCTGCTCGAATGTCCTTCTTGTGCTGAGGGCTCCAGAGATGGACTCAGTACTACAGGTGGGGCCTCATCAGAGCAGAGAGGCAGAATCACCACTCTCAACCTGGTGGCCACAACTCTTCTGATGCAACCCAGGATATGACTGGCCTTCTGGGCTGTGTGCTTCTGAAAACCCAAAAGTAGCATTGTGTGCCTGGCACTTTGTTTTTCTGTGGGTGCATTAGCTGATTTGTTTTGTTGCTTTAATGAAGGCACCTGCAAATACTGGTGGTGGAACCTTATCTTCAGTGTTAGTGTGCCTGTATGGGCTTGCTGCTGTATTTAGCTGAGTAGATATGTAATGGTGGTGAGCCCAGGCTGCAGGCACCTTGGTGATTGTTTCAGTGACACCTGATTCATATACACAAGATGTGTACTAATGCTGCAGGCAGACCTGGCACAGTTTTTGTGAGAGTGGCCTTTCAGCACAAGGCTGCTTTGGGGAACAAACTTGGCTTTTAAATTCAGAGTACACTTGGAAACCTTGCATTGAAGAAAATGTATGTGCAAGGGCTTGCAGATCAGGTGTTTAATGGGCTTGCTGGGAGGCAAGAGAAAGAAGAGCTCATTCTAAAAACAGGCTTTCGAGTAGCTGAAGTGGAACATAGCTGAACTGATGTCCTGAGATAGTGTATTCACAAAGAAAGTGTTTTGGAAGAGCTGAACTGATGTCCTGAGATAGTGTATTCACAAAGAAACTGTTTTGGAAGGGTGACCTCTGCCAATCTTTTTCCATATGAAGAAGCTGCCCCTGCAACTGTGATTCAGTTGTTATTCGCATAAGCTTACTTCAGTTAGGCACTTCTGAATCAGAATAAAAATAAACTCCAGTATCTCAAAATATACTTCCAAAGAAAAAAGCAGGTTGTTGTGGTTGAACAGTGGGCATGAATAACTCATGTGGGGTCACTAGCTTCTTTCTGGCGACTGAGCAGAGCTTGATAAACCCAGACGTCATGTCTCAGATGAAGAGTGACTCTTGCCCTCTTGTGTAATCTGTCGTTCTGCTGATAAAAATGTGCTGTGGGAACCTGCATGTCCAGAAACGTCCTTCCCTCAACTTTCTTCACTATGGTGTTTCTGTGTTGCGTTGTTTTGACCTGTGTGGCTTTTCTATAGGCAGCAAACTAGCAGCCATGTCTTACCCTTTGGGTTTTTTTCTGGCACTATCCACTCCTTTCACATCCTACTTATCAGCCTTTTCTCTGAGTGATGGGCTTTAGATAGACCTTCTGCTTAAGTGACTGACAAACTGGAGCAGTCGCCAAGGGCTGTCAAGCAGTTCTTGGCAACCAGTATGAAAAATGTAATAGTTAAATCGGACCCATCAAGATTGCACCAAATAACATTCAGGCTTCAGTCCATTAAGCAGCATTCAGAATCCATTACTGTTCTGATTTATTTTATTTTTTCCATCATTCCTTTGCTTCTCCCTGGGCTTATTCTCAATGATCTTTCTCCTGTGGCAGTTACAGTACCTGGCTCTCATGTGTAAAGAACTGAGCATTTTGCATCTGTGTTTCACCTCTGCCTATGGTGCCTGCCATCCTGCTTGGCACCCTGAGCAAGCAGCCCTGCTTGCTTTTGCCAAGGTGCTTTCTTGCACCATCTCTCTGTCCCCTGAGACAGAAGTACTCTGCACAGATGTGACCATGCATTTCTTTTCCCTCTTGTACCCACACAGCAATCCTCTCTGACCTAATTGAGACTTATTTCATGCTCTTAGGAAATTAAATTAATGCAAAGCCAAAGGTCACGTATATATACAGAAAATCTTGGTCAAGTGATGAAGCTCTTTTTATCTGCCATTTTAATAATGTTTCTTACATTTGGCATTTTTTTTTCAAATGAGCTTCATCTCTACAGACTTCCCTAAAAGCTGGTGTGGCTTTAATGATGCTCAGATGAGCTAGAGAAGGCCTTTGCCTCACAGTGCTGTTTGTATCTGTGGGAATCGAGGAACCTGCAGCCTATTTCTGGCTTAATTGCAGAACTTTGATCCTGGGTGAGTCACTCTGCCTAAGTTTCCTAATTATAATAGGTCCTGTGTCTACCTTCCTCTTCTGGCAGTGATCGCACTTGCCCTGCAGAAGCGTGCATGCATGGAAGCAGCTCCAGCTTAGCAGGTGTTCAGAGCCCACTGTGAGCTGGGAAACCTGCCCCACAGCCATGGAGCACAGTGGGTCCACTTTATACTGGTGTGGGCATGCTGTACTATGTGCCTTGCTGGTCTGCTTCAAAGCTGTCTGGTTTGTCTCCATGCCACGGTCACTGGATGGTAGCTCCAGTTGGCTAGTTGGAGTATTTTCAAAGGGAAGATGCAGGCACTGCATGTGCCAGCCTTTCCCCAGGGCTCCCCAGTGGAGCAGATTCTCCTCAGTTTCCCCATGGTGTCGCTCTCCAGGATTGTTCTTTAATTAACCTTTCAAGATGAGATGAGTAAGTTTCAGATCTGTCAGTTATCTGGGGAAGCAGGAGTACACGTACTCCTTCACTTCATGTGCTTCAGTGCAAAATCTCAGATCCTAATTAAAACTTAACTAAAACTTTCCAATGAAATGTCATTGATTCTTTCTTAAATCTATTTTTGTCTAATTCAGGCTTTTACTTCCTCCCAAGCCAAAGGCAAGCTGTGCCAGCACTCCTTGCCAGAATGTCTTTTCTTTTTTCCTTTTCCTCATTGGCTTTTCTCTTACGAAGATGCAGGGACATTTTTGCTAGAGCTGTCATATTTCCAGCCACAGAGGTCCAGCCGGCACCTTCTTTCCATATGTGGCAAAGCCATAATAAGGGAGAGAAACTCTTCTCTGCAAGCCTTAATAGCATTTTGCATCAGGCTTACTTGCTTTCCTGTTCTTAGGTAATGTTTAGAAAGAAGCACTAGCTCAAAGGCTAGGAGTTTTGTTAGTTTCTTCGGGGGAAAAAAACTAGCAAACAAAACTCCCCAACAGCTGCATCAAGAAGTAAAAATTTGCTGTATTTCTTTCCTTGCTGTGTTTTGGACAAAGGTTGTTTTTTTTTTTTTAATATCACTTATTTATAGTTTGTGAGATAAAAACACTTCTTACCTCTCATTTTACTCTAAAAATTGATCAATATCTCCAAGAAGAGAAAGCTTCAGGATACTTCTGACCTAAGTGACCTGATGAAAATGAATTAGACACACAAACGAATCCTTTTATTTCTCAAGTTGGGGATTTTATAATCCCCAAGTTGGTGCCATCTTTTATTTCTGGGACCTTGGCAAGATTTAGCCAGCTCAGATTTGAAAGGTGAAAATCTGATTCTTCAGGTTGGAAAATACATTCTTCTATCTCATTAGCAAGTAAAGTCATCTAGGGATGCTCTTGCGTGGGGAACAAGGAAATTATAGCAGTGGTAGTAGCTCCCTGCAGCTGAGTGAGTAGAGATGGTTTATTTGTCTTGGGAGGGCCACTCCAGTTTTGCCTAAGAATGTGCTGGAATAGATTGGTTTGTGCTTTGTTTTCCCTTATGTTCCTATGTGATCTTTTATCCTTCCCTAAAGGCAACACCTTTTATTTGGACCTGCTGTACCACATTGCAGAGTTCAAGACATGCCTCATACTTCTGTGTTAAATAATTGCATCTCAAGTAGTCCCTTTCCCAGTCACAGTTAGTGTTTATCAGAAGAACTGTCAGAAGAGAAGCCAAGGCTGAACCTGCTCCCGGGATAGTAAAAAGGTATTACCACTGAATACAGAAGCAATTTGATTATGTAGATTAAGCATGGCTCAATCTATCATAATCACTGTAAAGAAGCCATTTAATTTTGTACCTGTTTGCGTGAGTATTCATTACTGTTGATAAGCAGGTTAGCCAGGGAAAGATTGCTCAAGCTGAAATGTCAAGGCTTTGATAGCAGCTCAGAGACGCAGATAAGAGCAGGAGAATGCCAGGCAAATTAACTTAGAGAAAGCTTTCTGGACATGTATCTCTTTTTGTTTTGGAGGGGTAAAGAAGGGAAATCCATTGAGAACAGTGCTGTGGACCCTACTCAAGTCATCTAGTCATCTCACTGCAGTGAGTTGGCAGGTGGTGGTACATGTCAAATGGATGCCAAGGTGTCCTGCTGCTTGGAATTAAGGTTCTCGGAGTGACAGCACTATGAAGGCATCTTTTCTGTTAAAGGTTTCTGCTCTTCCTCTTCAGTGTGTGGGTTTTCTTATCTTGTTCTTTGAAAGTCATTTTAATTTAGAGGAGTTTTGAAACAAGAATCTGGCCATAAGCAAGAGAAGCAGGCTCAGGGACTCTGGGCTTCAGGTTGCCTCTAGGCACTGTCATGTGATGGAAGTATCTTCATAATTAGGCTCGTATCTCTGAACTTATCTTTGTAAATCTAAGAGCATGAAAATATTCCCTTCAAATAGATTTTTTGGTGCACCTTTTCAGAAGATGAGCTTTTCTTCTATTTATTTTTCCTTTGCTCTGAACACTCAGCTTCATTTCTTAATGATGTCTGGATTGAATTCTTTAAATAGAAACCTATAATTGCAGCACAGTAAGCTGGTCACTTAATAGGGCTGTAATCTTACTCACTGATGAAAAGTAGCCATCCTTTTGTTTCCTGGTAGCCTAATAAATGGTACCCAACATACACAGGAGCTGGTAAGGGACTCCAATAATTTACAATCAGCAAATTGGCTCACTTCGCTGGAATTAGTTTAGCTAATACAAATTATTTTGGGAAGTGATTCATCGCCATTTTAAAACCCTAATTAAATTGGATGACTTATGAACATTATAAATGAAACCTCCTTTGTCATTTTCAAATAACCAAATACTTACTCAGTGTCATTCTCAAATATCTTGTATCAACTGTAACTACATCTCTTGTAGCTTGAATTCCAGTGGACTTCTGGGGAGAAAGCTGGTGTAAGACTTATGTTTTTGTTCTTCTTTGATGCTGAAATGTTAGTGGCTCAAATCAGTGAGAATTTTGACTTCCAACTTTGACTCAGTGTTTTATTTTTTGCAGCCTTCTTGATGGATTGTTCAAATTTAAGTTAGGATACACCTTGGTAGGGATCTAGAATTCAGGAGAGTAATGTCTGCCTGTAGTAATGACACCCATCTATCCCTTGCCTGCTTCTGACACAGGCAGCAGTGAGAGTAGCTCTAACCATGGTATTTTTGGGGTGGATGCCTCCTCTTTTCTGACTCATGCTTTCTTTACTAATTCTTTCCTAAGCCAGGGCTGCCCTGTAGCATTTGTGTGCAGTATCTTGCAAAGCAAGTATTCTTACAGGTTATTCAATGTGGTACCATGCTACTGCTTCACCCTGTAAATGCAGAGGTCTTCATCTTCTCTCCTGATTAAAAGGCACAGATGTTATGGGAGGCTGAGAATGAGCAGTTTTTCAAGAGAAGCAAGGAGATTGAACTTAGATTGGATTTGTTCTCCTATTCTTTCTCCCTCTTCTGAAAATCTTCAAGGATTTGTGGAAGCTGTGTCAACCTCAGAGCACGTGTGCTGTGAAGATCTTAGGTGCCTGTGTGATGGCAGCCAGTGACGGTTTTTGAAGCAAGAAATTTTCTTTGATTGTTACTACTTTGCTTAGGTAGCAAATTTATTTCACTTCCACTATTTTTGTGTGTATTTCTCCATAACATGTTTGAAAAACTAAAATCTTTGTTAAAACAAATAATATCAAAAGGTACATTATGCATGCTTGAATTTCCAACCCCCCACACCACTCCCCTAAGTCTTACCATATGACTTGTGTATATCAGCACATACTCTGCATATTGATGTATTATTTCATGTGCTGCTTAAAAACTGTTTCCACATGCAGAGTAATTCTACCTTGCAGACAAAAGACATTGCATGTTTAATACATATGTTTTATGTTTCTTTGTGCTGAACATCTTCATAAACCCTCATCCACACATCTCTTCAAATGTTTGTTTTGGGCTTCTACTGTGGCTAAGGAGAATTAATTAAAAAATTCTCAGGTGTCTAAGCATTACACTCATCACAGCCCTTGGAGTCCAACTGCAGAGAACTTTGGGGAAAAAAAATAATACTCTATTATTAACAGTTTGTGCATTCTATTGAAATTTCAGTCTGTTGACACTTTGGTCCTTGTGAAAGACCATCTTGATAATTTGATTATGCAAATGACAGGCTTTATGAGAAAGTGTTTAATTTAAATTCTCCCGCAGAACAGCAATCTCAGTTCTTTCAGTATATCTTCTTCCTGGTGGCAGGACACCCTCTGAGCTTTCTCCCTGCTGAGGGCAGGCATTTGCTGCATCCTGTGTGAGCAATGGCAGAGGTGAATTGTGTTTTGTGGGGATAAAGAGTGTATAGTGCCCCTTATTTTGCTGCTTCAGAGCTCAGGGTGGTGGGTGCATCAGCACCAGTGTTAATCCTTGATTTCTAAGGTGCAGACAGCAGCTGGCCCTGCTGCCACAAGAACAGAGGGAATGAGTCTGCCTTTTTTTCAGCTTGGGAAGCTCAGGTCCCCTGTGATACTGCAGCATTCTGATATCATTCAAGATTCTATTTTAAGAATAACTTCTCCAAGAAATGTAGGTGGCTGTGGTTTTTCTTTATCATTTGAAGTTTTCATTTGCAAACTCAATTTCTCTCTCCTTCTGCAAGGTGATAATTTTTTCTGTGATTACGCAGAGGAAAAAACGAAAACTGCTAAGGGGTGGTTGTTTTCTTTTTTTGATGTGAAAAGCAGATCAAAGTTGTGTGTGTTTCACAAATGAAGGCAGCATTTACTCTTTCAGCTTTTACAACTGCTATTTGCTTACCAGTGAATCTGTTCTAGTGCCAGGAGCGGCAAACAGCCTGCTGTAGATAGGACTGGGGTCCTCCTTATTGGAGTCTCTTTCCTGGAATGAGCGTATGACACACAGTGGTTGACATCACTCTGAGTACTGTTGACATTACAGTTCCCAGGAGCTGATCCCAATGGTGCAGTTAATGGATTGCAGTTCATTGCTAGTGTGAGCAGAGGTCTGAGCAGGCTTTCCTTGTTTCCTGGGCCTAAAAAAAATACGAGCATCCCCACATAGTTCCAGGTTATATCACTGTGATACATGCTATGGGCTGGAGATGGAAAGAAATCTCTGTGCAGCTGTCATTAAACTTGTAAGTGGATGTTTCTCTCCTGTTGGGACTCTGCTGTTTTAGTAACCATGAATTCTTTATTCAAGCATGTGGGTTTTTATAACAGATTCCAAGTCAGAAAATCACCTGCAGCCTGAACTTCATTCCTGAACCCATTCCCAATTCCCTGATGACCCATAATGTTGAAAGGGACAGGCTGAAGGCCAGCAGTATGTTTCATGTGGCCATTGGTGTAAGCTATGTCCCAAACAGCGCAACTTAATAGAAATTTATTTATATTAGGGTTATACTCTGAGTTCCCCTTATTTTATGTTGAGGTGGAGAGAGAAAAAGAGCAGGTTTGTGTTCAGAGGTATTTACTTTTAGAATTAAATAATTGTATAACTGTGTTTTTCCCTTTCCCACCCCCCCTCCTTCTGCAGTGCTGGTCTTAAGCCCCATGGTCTGTGTTCTGAGATGTATCCTGATGGGTTTTAGAGGTGTTGATTAAATAACTGATTAGGCTGTTGTGTGGCTTGAGGTGGTTTTTGGTTTGTTGTCTTTTGTTTTCAAATGATGCCTGGAAACCTTCTCATTATGATTTGTGATTTCTGCTTTTCCCCTGTTTTTTCTTAATGTACATTTGTCTCATTTGTACATTTGCACTTTATTGCCTTGGGTTTGGAGGTGTCAGGTACATGCTATCTGTTTGCCCACAACTCTTAGCCTTTGGGTAGGAAGGTTCATTTCTGGTGTTTTCTGAGGCTTTTATAGTGTACATTAGCCATAGTGCCCTGGAGGGGAGTCCCTTGAAAGCAGTCACTGTAGGAGCCAAGCAGGTTTTGCAGTTATGGAGCCAGCATCTGTTATCTGATCTTAAGCTCCAACCAAAGAGGATCTCTTCCAAGTCAGAGTATCCTGTCTCCTACATGAGCTGCCTTGATTTTCTACTGCTAGGTTCATGGTGGCTTTTTGTTTTTCTCAGAAGTGCCACTGACATAAAGCACCAGAGAGGTGAGATCTGAATGCTCAGAGCTGATCTCAGAAAGCGAGGCCATATTCAGCATGTTATGAGACAGAGTCATTTCAGATAGGACCTACAGGAGAAAAGCTAGGTTTCTCAGTATCTAGTGCTAAAGGAGGAGACCCTGGTGTCAGACCAGCAAGAGCAACATGGGAGTGAGTGAAGTGGGTTTGCAAAAGTCACTATCATTGGGCTTACCACTGCTTTGAAGTTGGTTTCAATGGAGCAGGAGAATTCCCGTGCTGAAGGTGTTTGAAACCCTCACTGCTGGGGGTCGGCTGTCACTGCTGTTTGAAAGTGGGTTTATGAACTCATTCCTCTAACAAGTGGCACTGGTTCAATTGCAGTCAAAGCAACATCACAAGGCTGGCTCTTTTTTCAGATTGTTCAGGACATCTACTGATGGGAAGTTCTGCTGAGCCACGGCTGTTCAGTAGTTGTAGCTATTGAGCTGCATCAACCTTTTGCTGTAGTGCTCCTATTTAAGCAATTTTAATGTCAGGATTTAATGTTTTACAGAGTCTAAATGAAGTGGAAAAAATATGCACTTTGTTTTTTTCCCTCCAGCATGGGATTTTGATGAGATAAATGGAAGTAGAAGTCTTTATGCACAGGTGGTTTGTTTTGCAAAAGCTTTACTTTATGTTACTTTATGTTACCATTTGGCTTTGGGCGACTGTTACAAAGGTTTCCATATGCTTTCTGCCCTTCTGTTAGCACTAACAAAACCCCAAAGTGTTCTGAAACTCAAGTCACTTGTGACCAACTTGATGCAAACTGCATGTTAGCAAAGCAAGACTTAAGGCTTTTATGACACTCCTGGTAAAAACAACAGCAGTAACATGTATTTGTAGCTGTTTAACCTATTTAAATAAGACTTAGAGTCCTTTCGGTGGTGTCTTTCTCTAATTCTAACTGATGCTGGATGAGCTGGCTGTGTGCGCAGAGAGAGAACAGTCACGCCTTTGAGAGCAGTCTGAATTGAAACCACCTGGATACATAATTAAGATATGGAATTATTTTATATAGGACACACGCAAAATTGTAATAAACAGTCCTTTCTGAGGAAGAGAAAGCTGCTATGACAGGGAAGTTATGTTTAATAATTCAATAAGTACCTTTCAGAAGAAGTTCTGCTGTGAAATTGGGGGCTGTGCAGCTGAATGGAGTTGTGTTCACCCGTGCAAGAGGTGTTTTGAATTCTGCAAGGGAAGCAGCTGCTTCAAACAGTGACATCTCTTCTTGTATATGGTAATCACTTCCAGGACTCTTACCTGGTTGCTGAAGCTGGAGAGAAGTGAGCTGTTTGGTGCTGTACTGGATTTCCTAGTTTTACTTCGGTAGGTCTGAAGTGAATGTGAAGTTAAGCAGAGATGTGGAGTTAAGTTGGTGGATGAGACAGTGCATTGTTTCACATTTACTTATAATAATGAGAGATGCTATTGGGAAGATAAGCAGTGCTACATAGACTGTGAAGAACGATTGGTTCAGTTCCATTAAATAAACAAAAAAAGTTCCTTTTGCCTGTTATCTGCAGATAGCACATCACTTAACTGCAGAGGAGGAGAAGCTGCATCCTTGGCAGAAGCTCAGCACCACTAACCATGCTTTCCACTGAAAATCAGCCATATGTGGGGTTTTTTTCTCCCTAGTTTCTGTGTGGATCAGTTGAGACTGTGTTGCCTTTTTCATAGAAAGACCACCTACAAAGCCAAAGTTCCTTCTGACCACCAAAGAATGGCAAGCCTGCCTGGTCTGGGGAGTGTGTGCTTGAGAGATGTCTTGATTCATTTAGGGTGAAATATCCTTGATTAAAATAGAAGGTTTAGAGTGCTTCTGTGTGTGCCTGGCTTCACAACTTGCACATTAGCTCCAGCATTTGAAAAGATAAATTTGCGCCAGCAGAGCTTAAAAAGAAAAAAGATAGTGTGAGCTGGAAGTGAAATACAAATGTCCTTATTTAGTGTGAAGGGATTCAGCTTGTTGATGTCCTGTTTTTGTTAGGTGTTTGTGCTTGACAATATAAAAAACGACATTTAAATTGTTGGGAAACGTGTGAAAATCTGAAGTCAGCCAGAAGTTAGCAGCTTGAAACGATTCTCTACCAGTGTTGCAGCAGGCAGCAGCCTGCACTGGGAGCCTGTGAGTTTTCCTTGTTTCTAAACTTGAGAATATATATATTTAACCTTGTCAAAAACAGGGAAAGATCCACACTGTGAAAAATCACACTGCTGATCCTCAGATGTTTGTGTAAGAAAAATATGGCTTTACAGATCTCTTTTGGAGAAATGTTTGGATAGATGTGTGGATAGGGGAGAAGGAATGTAATTTGAACATTAGCCTCCCAGTAGATCCTTGGATGCAAACTCTGTCTTCCAGCTATCCCCTCAAAAGGCTCCTTGGTTTTTGCCCCAGAGTAGAGCTGTCTGAAGATACAGAAATGGAGACAAAGACAGTCTTTTCCTCATAAACCTGTCACTGAGTCTTGAGCTTTTGCTGTTCATGTCAAACCTAGGAATTACCTGTTCAGGAGAGGGAAGGGGGGGCTATGAAAACTTCCCTTGTTATGGGCTCTTGAAGTTCCTGTTGTTTTTCTATGTGAGCAGATCTGTGGTGGATTTGTGATGCAGAAGAGTGTATTCTCAGCCAGGCTGAAGTTTCTGGACTAAATTCAGATAACGTATGAATGTGGAATCTGAGTCCAGCTCACTACAAATCAAAGTTAATGAAATAATGAATGTGGTGCATGCCAAACCCCATCGTCTGCCTCTCCTCATCCAGACAAATGCATACTGTTTATGTACTGAGTGTATTGGGTTTTTTTCAGAGGCTGTTTTTTTTATACTGTTATTTATTTCTTACTTGGAGGCGCTAGCTAGGGCACTAGATGTTCATGAGCTCTTCTGTTGATGACTGTAGCAGTACACACAAGCTTGCTTTGACAAGAAATAAGTCATGCAGTCCTGAAAGAGGGTAATTATTTTTATTTTCTTATAACTACAACATTTTCTCTGATATTTCTCTCCATTTGTGCTCTGGAACAGTCAGACCAAGAGAAAAGCAGAAGGTACTTGCTGTGCACTTGGGCTTCAGCTCTGTGGCTTCTGTGTGAAGGAGTGAGTGAACAGCAGCATCTCTTCAGAAAGACTATCTTAGGGAGCATGAAGAAGATGAACTGAAAAGAAAAAAACAAAATCAAATGCCAAAAGTGTTTGTCTTCCCTCACTCTGTCAGCCGAGCTGGGGTTTGTATTCTAGTGTTTATGTAGCTGAGTGATATTTATGAAAGCAGAGCTACTGTGTCACAACACAAGGGGCTTTGTTCACTCCAATAATCCCAGAAGGAAAATTGCATGATTTTTTTTCTTTGTATGTTTGAGTCTTTTTAAACTCCCTTTTGGCTGTTAATGTTAGTATTTTAATGGATTTCTTGATTCTCGAGCTGCTCTTTTTGATACGGTATTGTTAGTCTGCATGCATTCTAAATGACAGGGAGTGTTAAAAACAGTCATTTCAATTGGAGATATCTGGAGATAATATTTTTTATACCCACTATGTGAAAATAACCTGAACAGCAGCAAAAATCCATTGTAAGAGAGAAGATGATTTTACCTGTGAATAGGGTTTAAAGATAAAATCTGCCTACTTCCCGAGTCATAGATTTCCTATTCATTGCTCTGTTAAAAATAATCGGGAGCAAGACTTAATCCAGAACAAAGATGATTTGAATTGTCCTTAAACAGTGATGTAGAACATTACCCAGATCTTGCTTTATTGAAACCTTTTTTTCGGTCTTGCAGTGCTAAGAAATCATGAACTGCTTGTGAGCGCAACGTGTGAAGAAGGATGCTTCTTCCTCATTTGCTGGCACATTACAAAGTAAAATGTTTTTTGGTTTTTTTGGGGATAAAGCTATTAGAAAGTGTTGGATGGAATGGGTTCAATCTGTTCAGTGTATTAGCTAGAAATTATTTTGGCATACAACAAGAAGAGCTCCAGTCCATCTGCAGAAGCCTCTGATGGATTAAAGGGCTGACATTAGCAGCCATAAATTGAGATGCTAGTGAGTTTGTGGTCTGGCCAGAACAGAAAAGAGCCTTCATGCAGCTTTGGTGCCTCTTTGGGACTCCAGAGGAGAAGGAACTCAGGCTCCAGTTACCCAAGCCCGTCAAGCAGCATGTTCAGGAGAGCCGTGGCATGATCCATCTCTGCTGCTAGCCCCAATTGCTCATTGTCAATGCAGTGATACTGACAACAAAACCCTACTTTTAAAAATTAGTATCTCCTTTTAGTATCCTGTTTTCCTTCAGGAAGTGCATAGCACCATCAAGTAGTCCAAGTAGAACAGAGTAGGGCTGTAATCTTGTTTTCATCCTTTTGGAGGGACAAGGAGAGAGCAGAGGGGAAACATCTCAATCAGGGATTTCCAGGATATGAGGTGTGAGCTTCACTGACCCCTTTGTTCATTTCAGGACTCCTACCTGAAAGTGGGCTTTGATATGTACTATTTGGAAGGTGACAATACTTACTTCACACGTGTGCACCAGAGTTAAAATTCTTTTTATTAAAAAAAAAAAAATACATAGAAGTAACTTGCTGTTTAATGGCCTTGCTGTAGGGATGCTGGCAGGGAGTGTGCTTGTTAGCAAGTTGTTCTCTGGAGATTAGGAGTGGATTCAAAGCCAGGAGTGTTGGGTGTGTGTGCAGGCTCCATGAACCATCTCTTTCTTCTGGGCAGAATGATTTTGACCTTCTGAGTTAAACTTGCCTGCTTAATTGTATTGTCCCATTATTTGAATCCTCTTGCGTGTGTCGTATTTCCTTTAGAATTTGATATGGTCAGAACCCCAGGATAAAAGATACTAGAATTAAAAATCTGTTGTAATCATGACATTTTGTAAGACTGGAAGCTGCTAGAACCAGTTGTGGTCAAATGAAACACGTTTTGTCCACCTTTGCAGTCTTCCTAGAGCAAAGTGGAGGTCTCTGTCTGCTTTAGGAGAGCAAACTAAACTGGATCGTTCCCCTCTATACACGTGTATTATCCTATAATGTGCCAAGATATTTCCTGCAGCATCTATCTGCAGCATCCAGAGCTGAGAATAATTACCAAAAGCTAAACCAGTTTGGTAGTTTAAAACAAAACTGTAATCCAACTTATTTTGTATTAAAATGTTTTTGATGGATTTTTTTAAGTCCTCGGTAGTTCTAGCAAATTGGCTGTAGAGTTGATTATGTTAGGGTTGCAGTGATACAAGTGGGTGGAGCAGGGCTGGATGACCTGAGGTTCCTCTTCCCCCTCAATTCTTCGTACTGCTTCAAGAAACAGTCATAGAATCGTAGAACCAGTTCAGTTTGAAGTGACCTTCAAAGGCCATGTAGTCCAACCTCCTGCAGTGACCAGGGACATCTTGCATTAGATCAGATTGCTCAGAACTTCATCAAGCCTTGAATGTTTCCAGGGATGGGGCAGCCACAGCTTCTCTGGGCAACCTGTGCCAGGATCTCACCCTCATGGTGAAGAAGTTCTTCCTGATGTCTAACCTAAATGTGCCCTGCTCTAGTTTAAAACCATTGTCCCTTTCTTGATTGCTACATCCCCTTGCAAACAGTCCCTCCTCAGTTTTCCTGTAGCTCCCCTTTGTAAGGTCTCCTTGCTGCCTTCTCTTCTCCAGCCTGAACAACCCCAACTCTTTAAGCCTATCCTCATAGCACAGGAAAGGGGCTCCAGACCTCTGATCACCTCTGTCATTTGCTGTAAAGCCAGGTTTGCAGCTTTAATTGAAAATGACTGTGCAAAATTCCAGAGTTATGGGAAAAAAAAGGCAAAGGCACCTTGGACTGCACAAGCTCCCTGGGATGCCAGAGGCCATCACCTGTGGTTTGCTGTGTCACCAGGAAGGTTCCAGTAAATCTTTGTCTGCCTGAAGTGAGCAGGAAAAAAAAAGGCAGGAAGGATGAAATGTCTCTCTGGGGTTTGTGCTGATTAAGTGCTGGCCCCAGTGCCTGATGACTGTCACTAGTTTGTAGGAGTGAGAGATCTGGGAGAGATGCCTGCAGCTGTATAGGTAGGAAATTGTGCTTTTAATTGCTTAGTTAAAGTCAGCATTTGCATTTGGGGTTTTCCTTTTTAAAGAATGATACCGTATTACACAACAAACTGCTAACCCTATTTATAGCACAAGGAAAGTGGTAGATTGCTCTTGCTTCTTGCTGGTACATCTGTATTTCAGCTACAGCATGCTTTTGCTTTCCTGTTTGTATTTTATGCATTCTGCCTGACAACCCTTTTTCTTCTAGTCCTTGACTCTTCTCTCATGCAGACATATGATCCCCTCACATTTTCCATTTTGTCTTTATAAACAATAGGCAGGCGGTCTGATAGTGGAAATCCAAAGTCAAGGGAGCTTTGCTGATTCAGCTTGACAGCTCCTCTCTCTGAATTATTTAAAGGCTATAAACAAAGCCCGTCTTCCAGCTTCATGTGACTTCTCTTCTGGCTTTCTCATTGTGGAGAAAGCCTGACAGGCGAGTCCTGCTAATTTTGCCTGTTTAAGTCCATGGGATTTAGTCAAATAGTAAATATGATTAGAATTTAGAGGCTATATCCTGGTCTTTCATAGGAGAGGGGAGGTTAGAAAGAGGTGAATGAGCAAGTAAAGGAATGTGAAAGTGGAAGGGCAGAAGAAGGAATATCTCTCTTGTGAGAATTTAGATTATTCCCCTCCTCACAATCAATGAACTTGTCTAAAGCCATCCTACTGACTTTAATCTCAGTCCTTGGTGGAGTGGGTTTTTTTACATGTTCTGTTTTTATATCTGAAATGCTTTTCAACAGCTGAATGACACAGTGATTTCTGATTTCTCAGGTGCATTTTTGTTGCTGGTTTCACTTGTCCTTGTGGATTTGGGGAGTGCTTTAGATGGATGGGATCAGGGAAGCAAGCAGCAGAGTACAATTGAGTCCTTCAGATGATGTGAAGTTCATTATTATCTTTTGAATAGTTTCTTCAGTAGAACTAAGTAAGGAAGATATCATGCTTTGCATTTATTGTACTAAAGCTATAAAGCTGCACTCTTACCTTTCTTTTATACATAGTTGCCTTCTTCTCCCAGATAAATGCAATGGAGAAAGCAGAAGGAGATCAGAGAAACAGCCTTGTATCTATACGCTGTATGGTTTGTTTAATGAAGTTCTTCACCTTTTATGTACAGTCAGACTATATTAAAATTCAATTTACTGTACTGTCTTTTTCAGTACTAGTCATAGAATTTGGTAATCAGAGCTGGTATTTTTCGTTGTGGCCTCACTTGGAAAAAACTGAACTGTAAAAATGGATTGATGAGCTTCAGCATTGGGGATTCCACCCTCTCTTCCCATTTACCAATGAAAGCTGGCTTCCTTTTCCTGGGAGCCTTGCAGGTATCACCCAGCTCAAAGTCCAGTGTAAGTCAGGCCAGCACTAAACCCTGATCTCAGCTGCAAGAAGAGGTGGTTGTGCTGGCTGTGAGAGGAGACCCAGTTCTGCTACCCCATCCTTACTCTGTACCACAGGAACAGAAGACAGTAAATTTTTTTTTTTTGAGCAAAAACCTATGGAATACTGTATTGAGGAGAGAAACCTTCCTATTTCTCATGACTGGAGAAGGCTCTGTGGTTCAGTAGAGCTTGCCTGGCATTGTCTGTGTTGCAGAAGGGCTTGGATATGCAGTTCTGTGCTTGATCCTGTTATAACATTAGCTGAATTGGATGGTGAAGGAGAGCAGCAGGTTGGGAATTCTTTTCAAGATTAATGGAAACTTTTGTTTTACCTTAATTAAACTTCCATTCCTTAAATTGAAGCCCTCTTTCCCAAATAGGCATATGTTATAAATAGCATTAGTATAGATATAATTGCATAAAGTTTATATGGATGCTAACATTATAGTTTGTGCCTAATGGTTTCTCTCAGCAAGCAACATTTTCTCTTCAATCTCACCAGGTCCTCGCACTTTCACTTATATATGTGAGAAATACAAGAAATATGTATTTTTCTTTTTCCCCTTGTAGTGCCTTATCATAGAATCATCTTGGTCAAAAGGGACCTTTCAAGATCATCAGTTCCAACCATCAGCCTATCAGCTCTGAAGAGAACCTTTCCTAAACAGTATCTCGAAGCTCTGTATCTGCCAATCTCTTAAAAACCTCCAGGGATGACGATACCATCACCTCTCTGGGCAGCCTGTTACAGTGCTTGACAGTGTCAAAATCTTTCCTAATATTTAAACCTACCCTGGTGCAACTTGAGGCTGTTTCTTCTTGTCCCACTATCTGTTGCTTGGGAGAAGAGACCAACCACCCTTGGCTACCTTCCTACCCAGCAGTTGTAGACAGCGAGAAGGTCTCCTCTCTTACAGCCTCCTCTCCTCAGCCTCTTTTGATGTAGAATCTGTGCCACCTTGCAGGCAGGTGCCCTTCTCTCTTCTGTTCTTACTAACAACCAGCTGCAGGTGTATTGGTGGAAGCAGCCTCCAGGGATGAGAGATTTCTGCTCTTCTGCTGTGCCCCCTCTCTCCTCTTGTTGTGACATCCCACAGGTGGTTCATCTCCTGCCCTCTCTGCCTGCAGCCTCTGCTGGAGATACAGCATCTTTTCTGTGCTGTTGTTTCTCCCCCCCCTGTAGACAGCATCTTCTGTGCTGATACTTAAGCCTATTACTCTGTTCCTGTCAAATATATTATTTCTGGCTTAAAGAGAAAATAAGGCTTTCCATGGCTGCCAGACTTCTGGACTCATCCAGTAACACAATTAGGAGGCTTGCAGATGCAGAAAATACTTTTCCAACTGGCATGAGCAAAGCCTTCAGAATAGTTAAGTATGTTGCATGGATATTGAGCACTTAAGCCCCCATGCAATGTTCCTCTTTAATGAAACATTCAGGATTTTAACTTGTGTCCAAAATTTACAAGTTGATTGGTTGGGTTACTGTAGTAGTATCAAAGTTTGGTTTGGTGATGATGTCCCAGTTCAGAATATGTGGGTATATTCAAGGGATGTTACTGTGGCTAAAACATGCACACTGAATCAGTGGCAAGAGGCTGAATCCATTATCAGGTTTTAATAAATTGATTGCCTCAAGTGTATCAACTATTTCATGAGTTTCTGCTGTAGTAAAAGGTTTAGTAAGGTTGGTTTCTTCACAACCATTAGCTCTGGCCACTAACTTGTTTCTCCAGAAGTTAGCTTGGGGGTTATCTGTCCCATCTTAAACCTATGGTAGCTTTCCTACCTTTATATTAGTCCAGTCATCCCCATCCCTGATAGTTTGGGCTCATCAGTTTGCCCACTAGAACGACAGTCTCAGGCTCCAATGTTTTTCTGTACAAAAATGGAGGGAAGCAAACTGAAGTGCTGAATCTAGAACTGTAGGTTGAAGGCACATGAGGAGGTAACAGATTGTGCTGTGCGTGGCTTGAAAAATGGGTAAACTCTGATTAGAGGAGGGAGGGTGTTGGGACACCTGATCGTTTCCGAGTTTCTTAACTGTTCACAATATCAGCTGGTGTCATTTGGGAATTTTGTGCACCTCTCCTGTGTTCCTGGCATGGGAGCTTGGTGTGAAAGTCTCCAGAGCTTCAGCGAATTGTCAGAGCACTAGGGAGAAACTGATATAAGTCTAGGACCTATGACTGATAGGTAAGTGTCCTTCATCCTGTGAGGTTGGATGTGTGTAAAGGTAGGAACTTTGAGGGGTGGGAAGTGTTCTTCAAAATCCTTGGTTGGGTATTATGTCAGACCCAGCATGTTCGGCCTCACCTGACAGGCTGTTGCAGTTTGGGGATGATTTTTAGCATGCTTGATAGTACCCCTAGTTGGTTTGGGACAGGAACACAGATGGAATGGATTTCTCATCAGCAAATAAGTAAATGCTGCTGTTCAGAAAAGAAGTTCTTACTAGGAGAGTTAAATCTCTGTGGTATTTCTCCCTGCTTTTTCTCTTCAGCACTTCATTGTGAACATCTGGATTCACCTTGGGCAAATCCACTGAGTGTGTTGCCTCCTTTTCCCCACATGTCAAAGTAGGATAATAACTTAGCTAATTCACTGGGGCATTTGTTAGACTTAATTAATGTTGTAATTTGTCTTGAGTTCCTCTGATAAAATGTGCTGTGTGAATGCTAAGTTGTTTTTTTACTGATTGGACTGTTAATTAAATGTGCACATATAAATGATATATTGGCATTACGGAACTAAGACTTAATAATTTTAAATACTAATGTCCAGGTAGTTTTAAACCTGTGTCATTCAGCTATATAGAGACTGAAACTAATGGGACTGTGAGACTAAGGGAAGCAGGAGATGGACCAGCTAATGGCTTATTTTGTAGTAGTGCTATGTGGAGACTGATTTTATAACATAATCCAAACTCCAGTGCCTGGCCCAAAGAAGACACTGGTAATGTCAAGAGTGGTTGGTTGATGTCTACTGGGACCAGAGAGGAAGGTTAACCATCTCCTTTTCCTTTTCTGAGCCCAAGGAAGATATATGCATGTTGGTATTAGTGCCAGCATGTTAGAAGCAAAAGGCCTACAAAGAGAAGGAAGCTGTTCTGTAAGCAGGATTTTCAAAGGTGGGCTCACAAAGGGAGTGAAAAGAAGATGGGAAAATGGATACTGTCCTTTAGAATAGGCAGTTGGAATTCAGGAATAGAATGCTGAAGGTGGAGTTGTGATGAGAGACGCCACATGAGGGATGATCTCACAAATGCAAGAGCCCCAAAGGGTATGGGACAGATGGTCTGGGAAAGATGAAAGTGTTCTTGATCAAACTAGAAGATTGCTGATTCTAGTGTGAAGACAATTTGAAAGAGGGAACTGAGCAACTAAGGAGTATTTGGTATAGTTGAGATGGAAAAGAAAGCACCAACTTGTCAAAAAGGAAAGAAGGAAGAACAGAGAAGGTAAGGGATGGGAGAAACACATTGTAAGTGTGAGAGAGAACCAGTTAAAGCAGAGCTTAAATGTATTGGAGTTTGTCCTACACAGTAGGGCAAGGAGTGTGTTTGAAATCAAAGATACATATTCTATCATCTCCCAGGAATTTCCCCACCACCATCCATTGCTTTCCAGTGCAGCAGCTGGGAGGGTGTCCCTTGCTGTGCTATAGGACTATGGAGCACTGGTAGGCTGTGCTGTAGACTGCTCATCTGGTCTGTCTCATTTGTAGTTGTTTGAACTGAAAAGGCTTTTCATGTTTGACTGATTTCTGTTTATGGCTTCAATCCCTGCTGATTTATCATTGGTCTGCACAAAATCAAAATCTAAACCTCCCAGATCTAGATCATGTTTCTGAATACTCTCATGCAATTGGTAGCTATTGATGGCCATGACCATCACATCCACACATTGTTTTTGATGGGGATTTGGAAGGGAAGCATCAGTGATAGTGATAGTAATGACAGGGGATTGGTTTTACTAGATACACAGCAGTGACCTTGGCTAGGGGGAGATGAAATTCATCACCTCCAGCATGAGGTAATGACTGACTGGAATCAACAGCAGAAGAGAAAGGAGGAGAAAAGGCATATATATTTCAGAATGCAGGTCTTTGGCTGCAGTTGTCAAGTGATGCACAGCATTACATGATGTAGAATTGCCAAATGAATACTTGGGAACTTCAGATATTAAAAGGATAGATGTTAAAATCTGTATTCACTAAAATAATACCTAGCTGCTTCCTCTGGTTTTGCAATATTGATGCTAATGCAGTGAATGTTTATGTATATGGAGTTTTTGTAGGCTTATGGCAAGCTATATTTATATACCATTGCTGCTTTGTTCAAGGCCTTGAACATACTGTTTATGGAGACCATCTGCAATCCCAGGATATATGACCATAGGAACAAACTTTAGAGACCTTGTCACAAGTAGATGGACAGCAGAGCTCAATGTTCCCACATGCAGGGGAGGAAAAAACTTGCTATTTGAGGGAGAGAGTTAATTCTAACAGTGTTTGGCTTGAACATATGTCTCCTTGCTTTGCCTGGTGGGGAGTATGCAACAGCCAGTAGAGCTGTGTGCTTCAGTTTGCAGTAGGTGCAGAGTGATGAGTGTTTGGCAGGTTATTGTCATCTGGAATCCTAAATAAGTTAGGCACTCATCAAACTTGTTTTTCTTTAAGAACAGCTAAATTACTGAGATGGTCACCTGTAATACATCAACAGTACCTGGGATGGGCTTTGTTGACTGACTCTCCTGCGTACCAGAGCTTTCTTTGCTGCCTTTCTATCAGTTTCACTGGCCCCTGCTTCCATCTTGAATTCAGAGGATTATTTAGAAGAAACCAACTTGCTGCCTTTGAGCAGCACCCTATGTGTGCTTCAATTTTCCTCTCACCTGGCCTTCAGTTGCCTTGTTGATCTTGTTTCTTGCTGAAAAGAAAGGTCATGCTAAGAAAAAGTGATTTCTCACTTGGCTGGGAGATAGTTTACTACTTACTTGAGCGTGCACATTGCAGCGAGGCACAGGCTGCTTTCCCTTGGGCACCCATGTGCTGGGAATACAAAAGCCTCAGTAAATATGACAGTAAATAAGCTCCCATTTATACAGCATCTTCTTGTGCTGAGTTTGGTCTGAAGAGAAGTGGAAAAATACATTAAGTGTAAAATCCTAAAATGAGAATACTGCTTCTTCGAGGGCGCTGAGAAGAGGGATATTTTTACGTATTGAGAGTTGTGTTAGAAAATACCAGATGGGGAAGTGTCAAAAAAAAAAAAAGCATAAAAGCATTCCTGCTACAGAGGTTAAAGTCTGGAATTGCAAAGAAATGAGAGAAGGGATTCAAGGAGATGTTGAATTTCTACGGGTGAGTGTTGCCTAGCAAGATGCACTGCAAACTCTGTGGGATGTATGATGATGAAAACACTGGTTTGTTTGAAAGCTTTTTCCCCTCTATAGTATGTCCATGAATTCTTACGTGAGAAGAAAATGTGCATGCAATTGTAGGCAAGTCTCCCTATGGAAAGCGAGCCAAAGGAGTGTGCTGTCATCAGTAGATCTGTGGGTTGATGTGTTAAGAAAATATCTTTATTATGCTGTGCAGGTGTAACTGTGTAGCATTTACAAACTTAAAAACTGAAAGCTTGTACATTTGCAGCTGAATCTGAAAGGAAGCAGAGATAAGACCTTTTTCCAGATATATTGAGGTGTTGCTTTTGTGGGAGGGGGCCCAGATGAACCTAATGAACCTTCATCTCTGTGTGTACAAAGGAATTGCCTTCATAATGACATAAAAGTATGATTTCCAAGGATTAAAAGCCACATTGTAGACATATATGCTGTGTTCCAGGTTTAAAACCTAATGATTTCTGTGTCTGTTGGTCCTGACATGTTTTTGTGTAACATCTTTTCTGTATAAGACCTCATTGTTTAAATAAGGGCTCAATTTAAAGGAAAAGTTTCTAGTTGTACCTGATGTTCATATTGTAGACAATATTCCCTTATAATTGTTCAGAGGGGATTCATGTTAGGTGAGTATGATGACATATAAAGAAAATTCTGTCACATGGGGAAACAGTGGGATTTGTGACACTTTAACCATCCCACCCCTTCATCAATGCTGATTGTATCACAGCAGAGAAAAGATAATAAAATTCTGTGTGCAACCCATTATCCTGCTGGGAAAGAAATCTAATCTAGCTGTTTAGCTTTTGAAAACCTCTTGGTTTTTTTTACACTGGAGGTTCATCATGTTTTCGAGGTTAGAATTTGTAATTTTCTTTCCAAAATAAAAGCTGACTCGAGTCATACAAGAAGAAATAACCAGGTCGCAGGGGAATTAGAGTGGAAAAGCCATTAGAAACAGCTAATTACCAAATGAAGAGCAGTCAAACACTGGTGGTCTGTTGGGGAACTGCTTTTGTGCATCTTGATGTATGAAAAGTGGGAGCAGTTCTAGTGCAGTATGTCTTGCAGATGGTCCACAGCTCAGTCCTAAAAGCCAGCACCTGAGTAATAGTTGCCATCTTCCGTAAGAGCCAAGGACCTTAACTCTTACAGGACTAGATTTAATTCAGAGGTATCTTTTTATTCTCTCTTTAATGTAAGAAAATGGCCACTTGTATGCAAGCTTTCTCACCCACAATATTTTCCCATTGTATCAATGACTGCTTAATTAGGCTCCAGTTTCTTTGAGGAGGGATTTGTTGGCAGTGAGTCTGTCTGCTTGAAAGAGAATTGCTGACGAACCAGCCCTTTGTTAGCAAAAATGTCTGTTGGAGTGAGAAGTTAATTTAAAATAACATCTTTAGGAATCCTAACTGTGAATCTGTAGAGCAAAGCTAGCTGAAAATACAGAAAATTCACACTTACCTCAGTGATGACTACACTGGAAGTCTGAGGCAAATATGCTTTATTTCCCTTAGTAAATGGAAGATAACAGAGGCACGAACTTAGTGGCCTCTAATTATCTAGAATACCATGAAAGTTCAATTTCCAGCTTTTCCTTCAGGGAAACTTGCACTGGATGGTGTTAACCTCTGAATTTGACTTTAAGGACTGACGTATGTGAGATAACAGAGGAACAATGGCATGACCAATTATTATATTAAAGGAAGAGAGGGGGGAAAAAAATTTGATTTGTGTTCATCTTGCCTATTTGGAGCCCCTTTGGGGACAGACTCTATTTTGTGTCAGGAAAGGAAAATGATAAAATACCTGCCTGTGATTGTACAAAAGCCTGCTGGTGAGAGGAGTGCTTCACTCCTGGAGTACTGTGGCTGTGGGTGGCCATCTGCAGTGGCTCTTTATTAGTGAAGACAGGTGAGATATGAGCTGTGCAGTGACTGGGAGGATGGGTTTACTGCTTAGCTAGAGGGCCTGTCTAGAGCTTTCACTTGCCCTATAAAGTTGAGTCCATATGGAATATCAATGTGTGTTCCTCCAAGGAGATGCGTGTGGGGCTTTAAGAGCTGCCCATCTGGAGTGACTTTCATTTAGCTCCCACTCTTCCAAAAGTTTTCTCACACGAAGATATAAAGTAAAAGTGGGAGATCTGCAGCCTCAGATGTCTTTTACTCTCCATATCATGCTGAAGCAACTCACACAATTTTCAGTTGTTCGTCTGAGTATCCTCAAGCTTCACAAAACATCCAGAGCATTCCTGATTCTCCTAATGCCAACTGCTCTAGCATTAATGCCAGCAGTCAGACAGACTTCCCTTATTCATTCCTTCCCTGTACAAATTGCTTCCCCAGGGCCATCCCAATACAGGGCTTGTCTAGGAGGGAAGGATATCAGTGTGCTTCAATACCCAGCTGTCACCAGGTGAGTAGTTCTTTTGAATGATGAATGCAGCAGGTAGCTCATTATTCAGGAAGGTCCTAAATTTGATTTTGTTTTTCTTTGCCACCAAGGATGTGTGGCAGAAACTTCTTTTGACACAATCAGTGAAAGTCCCTTCAAATCCCAAGGGTAAATGTTCTAAAGTTCCCGTGGCTGAATGAGTTGTGTTCATCCAGCACCACAACCAGGAGGTGGACATGTGTCAGGTTCAGGACTAAGTTGCTTCTGTCTGGTCTGTCTTTGCTCTCAGGACTGATTTACAACTTCATTTTGCATAATGCCTACCTCTGTATTGATACATGTCCAGTCTCTAGGCAATAACAAAGATTTGTAGTGGAGTGAAGTCCTCTTCAATGTCAAGAAACTGTCCTCCAGACTTCCCATAATGCTGTCTCTGCAGCTGAGGAAAAAAGTTGGTATGTGGGGAAACCTGTTGGGAAGTCTTAGCCCAGGACTTCAGTTCTGAGCATGTTAGGGCTTTCTGGACCTATGCACTCTGTTAATCTTGGCTGAGTTGTGAGATGTGCCTGTGTTTGTTAGTGATTGATACACAAATGCCAGGAGCCGCAAAGATGTATTCTTCTGGCAGCCCCAGAGCCTTGCTCTTTCCTGTTGACTTAACAGGACCAGAACTATTCAGCTGTTTCCTGCCAGCATTATGGTTGTGCCTGGCTTGTTTAATTGCCATGTTATCTCAGTGCAGGGAACCCAAGTGCACTGCTCTGTGTCTCCACCAATCGCTCCCTGTCTGCCTTGGTGTGCAGAGGAGAGGTCCACATTTCATCAGGTGACACAGCTGGTGGCTTGCCACTCGAGTACAGTAATACTTGAGATTAGCAGCTGCATGGAACAAAATGCTGTTGCTTTCCAGGCAGTAAACCCTCATCTCTTGATTTTTGTCGTGTGTATTCATCTTTTTTTATTTCAGTCTTGTATTTACAAAGGCAACTGGCACTTTCTGTCTCTCCTGTCAAGAAGGGCGACAGGTGCTAGCCATCAATGGAAGGAGATGTATGTGCAGAAGAGTCATTTCAATAACTGTTCTCTTCAGAACAGGACTGTTCAGTTGGGGGTGGATCTCTTGCCTTTGCTTTGGTGATTTGAAGCTCCTTTGGATAATAAATTTGGACAACATAGAATCATAGAATAATTTGAGTTGGATGGGACCTTAAAGACCCATTTTGTTCCAACCCCTGTGCCCTAGGCAGGGGCATCTTTTCAGACCGGGTTACTGAAAGCTCCATCCAGCCTGGCCTTGAAACTTCTTCAGGAGGTTTCCCTCCACACCTCTGGGCAACCTATTGCAGTGTTTCAACCTTCTTGCCTTGCACAGAAACACCAAGGGATTATGGTAAAGTAAAACACACAACCAAAATGAATGTTGATACTCTGTTTTTCATTTTAAGATTGATGGATTCTTGCAGTGAAATAGGGGAAATACAGATTCTGCCATTTCAGTGGTCATTGTGGCTGTTTCTGAGGTGGCTTCATCCACACATGTCGTGGCAAAAGACTTGATTTGACATTCACAAAGCATTCATGAGTGACAAACTTACAGATCTCGGCACCTTCACAGTTTGCTCAGGTGTTTATTGTGTTGAATATATTGGGTGTCATACAGCCAACATGAAAGGAAAAGGGTTGGTTCTTCAGACAATTAAAAACAAGTCACTTAGAGGTGCTCCTGGGGAAGCAGTACTTGGGTGCTTTAACAAGTGAGTCGCTGTTTCTTTCATGACAGATTTGGTGCTAATTTTGCTGCTGTCTGCTCCTGTTTGTGTCTTGTGGCTGTGGATGAAAGCAGCGGAGCAGTGATTAGCTCAAACCCTGCTGAAAAAAACACAGTAGCTTCTGAAAAAGAGAGGAGCAAGAGTATATTACCCACTGGTGTTTTTATTTAGCAGGTAAAACTGCTCATTGAAGCGTAGTTCATTTACAGTGGTACCCCAGCAGACTGCAGCAGTGGGATGAATTGCAAATCACTCACAGTGCAAACAGGAATTGTTCAAACCCTGGAGTTGTATGTACTCAGGAGCACAAGTCCCCCTTGCACTGCACACAAGAGAGCTGCCAGCCTCTCTTCCTTGCCTCGAAAATTCTGTCAGGCATCTTACTCCCTATTTTAGCCCCCCCAGTTATATTTTTATCCGTGCCTCTCCTAGTGGGTTTTGATTCTAATGCTGTAAACCAGAAGCTGAGTGGTTCATTGGATTAGATGCTTTTAGCCACCAAACTGGGAACTGGAGCGTATGCTTTATTTTGAGAATACACATCTTTTTCAAGAGCTTTGACTTGGAGGATCATTGGTGAGATAATATCAGGAATTTTAACTAATCTAACTAGTCTTATCTATAACAATTAGCCCCGTCATCCACTACAAGGCTGCTCTTGCCATATAAGTGGGTTTTAGAAAGGATTATTCTCCCTTTGTTTCAAAGCCAGTGGCTGTGCTAAGTCCTGAGCCTTGCAGAGAGACAGCACACAACCCTGCTGGGGCTGGGACAAGCTGCCTTTCTGCTCCCTTCTGAGCAGGCTGGATTCCAGACCCTGACTTGATTAAAAGTACAGGTGTTAAGTGATGGGATAATTACAGCAAGTTTTTCTGGGGATGGACAGCAGCAGAGAGAGAAATTGAAAAAGTGCATCTGAGAAGAGGTCTCAGCAGTCTTTGAGCAAAAAGCAGTTGGCAGCAGGTGATTTGATGGAGTGTGCTGTGACTACTGGTGCAAGGACACCTGAATGGGAGAAGTGGTTCAACCTTGGCACCTCCGGTCCCCCCAACAGTTACATGCTTTAGATTTGACTGGAGCTGTATCATGCCTTTGGGTTTTTTTCTGTCTGAATGCTCTTGATTTGGGAGGGTGTGCCTGCACTTGCTGATGGCATCAGAAACGGGGATTGAAGGGCAGAAGCTGTCTCTTGTTTGTGGCTGGCACCTGTTTCCTGCCTGAAGGGTTGCTTGACCATTAAATTTGCAGGCAATCAGGGTATTCCAAAGTCAACTTCATCAGTTGTCAGGAGGGAAATAGATGCTGCCTTTCTGAATAAAGCAGGGATGGAGCCCTCTGTTTATTTTCCTTCCCAAACTGGATGTTCTCTAATCTGTTCTCTTTGTTTTACTTGTCTGGGAGAGGTTGTGTGGCCTGGGAGCAAGAGAGGTTTTGTCATGGTGATTAGTCAGTTTAGAGTGCTGGAGACCTTTGTCCATATGCTGCCAAAAGATGAAAATGATTATTATTATTTGCCCACTTCACAAAGAGACTGTGAGGATTAATTCATGTTTGTAAATTGCTTTGGAGATTCAGAGCTCTGTACAAGCACTGAGGATTATTGCTTCCTAATTCTTCAAGGTAATGTAACTTCTATAAAGACTTTCAGTCTCTGAAGCATCTTCGAAATGGGAAGAGTTAAGTTCCTTTGAAATTACATCTACTTCTAATGTTTGAGAGGAAAAGAACTTCTGCTTCTGTGCAAAAAAACAACAAACCAACAGCAAACCAATGGCAGATGGCAATAGTGCCCTTTCTTTTTTTTTTTTTTTTCCAGGAGTCCAACGTGCTGATTGCTGCTAACAGTCAGGGTACAATTAAGGTAAGTTATTTCTTGCCTCTCCTCTTTAAACATTTGAATCTGTTGTTAATAAAGAGCAAGGTCAGAGAAACCATCCATCCAGGAGAAACCATTAGAGGAGGTCATCCCAACTGTAGAACTTTGTCATTTCAATGATCTGTTTGCCTCTGACACACAGGAGAGTGAGCAGACAGACAGAGACAATGAACCAGAGGTAAAGCAAGGTGTAGAAAAGCTGCTGGCAGCTGTTACAGCACTTGCTGTCCTTCCACTGCTCCTTGGGGTCCTGGTGGCACAGAGAGTCCAACATCAGCCTCTCTCCAGGCTGGTTCTTTGGCAGTGGAGGCTGAGTGATAACTCCCCCCATTAACCAGAGCCTGTCCTCTGGCTGCTGCTGCAAGACAGGGTGCAGCAGAGCTGAAAGCAGAGCTCCTGACGTGCAGCCAGCTGGAGCAGTGTTTGAAATAGGCAGAAATACTCCCCTGCTTTGCTGACTCCTGGAGTCTGGACTGGCTGTAACAGACAGCAGCTGCCAGCATGGGGTTTTGTGGAAGCATCAGTCCTCCTCAGGCACCAAGAAGCAGGAATTTTGCCAGGTTTCCAATGTTTGAATTAAAAAACCTATTGTCTGTTCAGTGTACTTCTGGATGTGAAACATCAAGTAAGATGGAAAAGAATTTGTTCTTCTTTAGATGGCTGTCAGGCAGCCAAGGATTACTAGCACCCATACCCCTGATGCTCTGGAGAACTGCAGGTCTGGTGCCATCCCAAGCTGTCCAACAGCAGTGTTGACCTCCACTGTGCTTTTGAGGCTTGGTGGTCAATGCTGCATGCTTGTAGCTCAGAGCCCTGGCAACTTTCTGCAGATACTGATAGAGTTTACTTGCTGTTTGCAAAGTACTGGATCATCACACTCTTGAAGCTGAGGTCCTTATCCTAATTTCTCCTTGCATCCCTGTGACATCAGCAACCCTCTAAAGCCAGACTGAGAAAGATCACAAAAATAGGCAGAAAATGGGGGGAGACTGCAGTGATCTGTGTTTGACTGCGTATCAGGTTTTACTTATTTCCTCCTTCTCAGGCCATGGATGACCTGGTTACTCCTGCTGTTGCACTGTGTGATGCTGTAGCCTCTTGCTCATAGGCTATTTATTTGGCAGGTTATTCATTACTTTGGTCACTTCCTTAGTAAAATGGATAAAATACACAGATACTTCTGGATATCTTGAAGTGAGTCCAGGAGCAACAGACGAGTGATTAGAGAGGAGAGGTTTTGCTTATGTGCTTTGCTTGTTAATGAGAGAAGGTAGACAGAAACGTGCAAGCAGGGCTGAGAGGACAAAATCTCTGATATTCATGACAAGATTTCTGAGAGCTGGTTGATTAAGATGGTTTTGCTTCATGTCATAATTTATCCTTGCACAAGCAGACATCCAGATTGGGATCCTTGACAAGTGCTTATGTTATTTGTGTGATATTACTGCATGCTGGTGAATAAAGGGTAAGAGGTGGAGACAGAAGGGTCCATCCTGTCTTAGTGATCTATATGCTGATGTAGGAGATAATAAATGTCATAAAGTGTTGTTCTGAATGTCTCCTCTTCCCTACTAATCAGGTACTGGAGCTGGTATGAAGGGTTTTCTCTCAAAGCATGAGGTACTTGGTCGTGCTGGTATGCTACAGTATTCATCTGGGATCCTCAGTGGGACAAGAAATCGAGACCACCTTGATGTTCTTCCCCAAAACCATCATGTTTGGGTTTTTTTTCCATTTGTGGACTTTCTGGGACATTTTGAGACACTGGAAACACCAGTGAACAGTCTGTCATCAACATTAACTCCACAGACTTTGCTGCTGCTGCTGGTGGTGGTATGGTTGTCTAATTTTTATGATAGGAAAACAGATTCTTTTAAATAAAAACAAAAAGGAATAATAAAATTTATTGAGCCACAAGCTGAAACTGGAAGATTCTCTCTTGTTGCATATGGGAACAGATTTACTTGGGAAGGGAGCTTACAAGATCACACAGGGCTGTCCTCAGATGCACATCTCTTATTACTTTCATCTGGACTGTTCCTTCATCCCTACTGGAAAAAGGAAATCTAAGCCTTACCTGGACATGCAAAATTATTTGCTTTGAGATCCCTTAACCATGTATATGGTTTAGTAGTTCCTTTGATTTTTTTAGATACATTAAAATTTGAGAAATATCACCCATGTTGCCTCTGCTGGAGATCGAAGTTCTCTGGTCATCAAGGAGAGAAGGGCAGCTTCCCCTTTCTCCTCTCCTTACACCCTTGCCACATTCTGACATGGCAGCTCCAAAGGAGAGAAGCAAGTTGTCCTTCCTCCCACATGAGCCTGGGCCTCTCTGCCTGCCACCAGTGACATGCTGAGCTGAGATGACTTGCAGTTGTTGCTCAGGACTGTCCTCCCCAGGATGTGGTGGGATAAGGTTCTCACCTGCACACTCACACTCTGCCCTGGCTATGCTTGACTGCCTCAGCTAGAGGAGGAAGATTCTAGATCCAGCTACTGTAGCCCTGCTCCACTGAATCATCTGTGTGGTCTGGTAGCATTTGCCCCCCTGTGCACACCATGGAAGCCAGGCCTTTTGAATGCTGTAGGAAGAGAGGGGATGAAGTGGATTTGTAACATGTTTCAGAGCCATGATATAAGTAGCCTTATTTTTAATGGTCATACATAGACCTAATTGTACATACAGAGGGGGAATAAACCATGATGCTAAGAGTCATCCTTGCTTCGTGGCAAAAGAGTGGGGATGGGTGAGAAGATGCAGATGGTTTTGAAGAGTAGCAGTCACACCAAGCTGTCAGGATTGCTGCCAGCACTCATTACACTTGGAAGTGGTGGATGTAGCATTTTTTCCTAGCAGCAGGTAGCAAAGGTGCAATGTGCACTGTGATACCTGTAGGAGGCATTGTGGTTTGCAAAGTGATTCTGCTTTCCTTTATAGCACGTCATCTCCCTCACCCTGCCAAGGCTGAGATTGCTGCAGGGATTTCTCTCTGTTAGTCTGCTGTGGTCTTGAGCCAGTCCACAAGGAGCTGTTAGTGGATAGGGGCATGAGAAAGGTGTTTCACATCTTCCAGGTGTTAAATGCCTGATTCTGATCTTCCCAAAAGGATTGCAAGGCCTTTTGCTGTCCTTAGGTCACAGGATGGAAAAGAAAAGCAAGGATGCTCTGAGTGTGGGATGCACTGCAATGGCTGTTGGATGCTGGAGGGTTTTATTTATTGAAGCCTGATAATTTGTTTTGCAAACTGCTGCTGTACCCCTTCTCTGGGCCATGCAGCCAATGCTCAGCAGGTGTCCTTCTTCCTTCTCTGTCCGTTTGAAAGTCCCTCCATTGTTTTAAATTGAAATAACTTCAATGAAGCTGAGATCTTAGAAGAAAAAGACATATCAAAGACATACATATTTTGTATGCTGTAGGGTTAGTCCTTGAATTAAACTGGGAAAACAAGTTTTAACATCAGATACCTTTCTGTTTCTGGATTTTCACTCTGTTTCAATCAAGTTAAAATGCAGATTTGGTGTCTGACCCTAATTAGAAACACAGCAGCTCCTAAACACCAGTTGATGGCATTTTTTGTATTTTTCTCTTTGTCACGCTTCTTATTCTAATTGCCTTAATTTTTCTTCAGGTAAAGCTTTACAGTTGATGTATGAAGTTCCGTATAATTACCTACTGTAATCTTTATTTTTCACAGCATTTGCTCAATTTTTTTTTCAATTAGTCACCTCCTCAACAAATGGTCCTTACCATGTTTTCAGTCTGTTTTTGTAGTCAGGGAGCAAATTGAGTTTGGGAGGGACTTTGAGAGGTCTCTGGTCCAACCTCCTTGCCCAGAGCAGGGCTTGCCACAAAGTTAGGTGAGGTGCCTCCAGGGCTCAGAGATGTTCCCAGCTCAACTGAGCAAGGATCAGAGATTTATTAGCCCTTCTAGGAAACTTGTTCTGGGGCTCTCCTTGCAAGAATTAATTGCAGATGGTAGGCACTTATAGTCATTGTTCTCAGTTTCTTCATTGGAAAGAGGAGGGTTACAAAGCCCTCGGCTGGAAGCTGCTCCTGGACACTTCCTGTCCCTGTGAGAGGTGTTTGGTGAGTCAGATTTTTCTTGGAGAAAGAATTTTACACCCTGCCTGCCCAGCCAGCCTCTTTGCTATTAAATGCTTTCAAATTAATTAAAGTCAGAGAAACATGTTTCAGTACTAAAACGAGGTTCGGCACTGGAGGGAATAAAAAATTATGGTCATGGGGAATATCAGTATCTCAGGACACTTTAACAGTGAGCATGGATGGCTGCTAATGCCAGTGTTCAGCTCAAGCAGTGGAGCCGTGTTTGTTTAGGGTAATTTTGTTTAACTATGGAAGGTCATAATGACAGCAGTGGGTAATTTCCTCACTCAAAAGTCCTCTTTCATTTCTCACTCTGTTTTTTGAGGCTGGCAATACTGAGCAAGGACCTATGCAACAGCACAAGGGCAAGACAGCATTCACTGCAGTGAAGAAACCACCTTGTGTAGGCACCATTCAGGCAGCTGTGCCAACCCCATCATCCAGCAGAGGTAATGGCATCCTGGACTCTTCAGTGTATAAGGAACATCTGGATGCCCACATCCAAAGGGTAGCCATCAGTGACTCAATGTGTGGATGGAGAGGAGGGACAAGTGCTTTCCCTCAGGGATCTGTGTTGGGACCAGTGCTGTTTAATATCTTCATAGATGGTATAGATAGTGGACTTGAGTGCATCCTCAGCCAGTTTGTGGATGACACCAAGCTGAATGATGCAGTTGACAAGCCAGAGGACCCAGACATGCTAGAGAGATGGACCTATCCAAAACTCATGAAGTTCAACAAGGACAAGTGCAGGGTGCTGTATTTGGGCCAAAGCCATCCTCATTACCCATACAGATGGGGAGGTGATGTGATATAGAGTAGTCCCATGGAAAAAGACAGGTACAGGTAGAAGAAAAGCAGAACATGAGAAAAAGTGTGCACTCACAGCCCAATAGGCCAAACATATCCTGGGCTGAATCAGAAGAGCCATGGCCAGCAGATCAAGAGGTGATTCTGTCCCTTTAGTCTGCTCTGGCAAGACCCCACCTGGAGTACTGTGCCTAGCTCTGGAGCCTCCAGCACAAGAAGGAAAGGAACCTGTTGGAGAGGGTTCAGAGGAGGGCCATGAGGGTGAGCTGGAGCCCCTTGTCTACAAGGACAGGCTGGAAAAGAGAAGGCTGCAGGGAGACTTCACAGCAGCCTACCAGTACCTGAAGGGGCCTACAAGACAGCTGGGGAGTATTTAAACAACAAGTTTGTCTTGATTATGATGCTAAATCATACTTGTCAAAATCCTCATAATGCCATTTAGGTGATGAAGAGACCAAAAAAACCTCTTATTCTCCTGGAGCTGAGCAGGAGCTGGTCTGCGGCCACCAGCCCAGTTGCTCTTGTCTCATCATTGGTGTCCAGGAGCGCTGCCTCCATGGACAAGCCATTACCCTCTCAGCCCAGTGCCAGGGCATGTCTGCCCATAAAATCATGGAATGCCCTTGGTTGGAATGGCCTTGAGTCCAACTATCAACCTGGCTCTGTCAAGATGTAAGCTACAAGAACAATGCCTAAACATCCCTGAAAATATAGTTACTCACTGCATATGTTTTTTATTAGTTGTTATTAAAACAGTTAAGAGCCCACAGCTCTTCCCTAGTCCTGTAGAGACTGAAAAACATCCTCTGTCTGGTATCGATCTGTGGGGTGCGGAGCGACCCATGACTTGATGGGGCAGAGGGTGAAGAGAAGAAGCCAAGCAGGGCTCACCCCTCAAAGTCATAAGAACGTCACGCTCCAGCTGGCACCAGACGGGTGCCCGAGCTGGGGCGAAATGGGCCGAAGCCCAGCAGACCGCGATGGAGCTGCCCTTGGCACAGGCCCCCTGGCAAGGACAAGCCATGGGCTGGGGGAGACATTGTGCAGCCCAACCCAGGGCAGGGGGGAAGTTGTGGCTGCACCTCAACCCACTCTCTTGCTCCCCAGCTCTGCACACAGGGGGAGGAGAAAGAGAAAAGCTCATTTCCAAGCTCTTTAAGTGTGTTATGAAGGGTTTGTGTCGCTGGCAAAGGGCAGCAGGACTGGGAAGTGCTGGGAGCACTGCATCTCTTTTGTGGGATGCTAAGAGCAGTTTATGCCTGGGTGTTAGCAGAAGAGACATTCCTGTACATCCCAGCTCACCCAAAACCAGGAGGAGGAGAAGGCAGCACTAATTACAGCCTGTGTCTCTACTCTTCTCCTGTTCCGTTTTTTTCCTGTAGGAGATTAATGGGAACTCTTTGTCTTCTAACATGACGATACTCTATGAATTCTCTGTCTCACTCCCATCCTTTGAATTATCCACATAATAAAATATGTATTCAGTGATTTCAGGTTATAATTTGATCTTCTTAGCGAAGAAAAGGAATGATGAAGAAGGGTTGCTGGCTCCTGAAGCTCACCTCCATTTATCTTTATTTATCATCTTTTTTTTCCCAACGACTTGTGCACAGCCAAGGGATGGAAATGCAGTTACCCACGTGCTGGTTCCTTTCAGGATTAGTGCCCCCCAACTTGGCAAGTCCAGGTGAGCTGCCCCCAGACTCATGTATTGACAAAGGTGATGTTCAGGTTGGTCAAAAGGCTGAGCCATCCCAGTAATTCCTGTCTTGCCCCTGCTACCTGTGGGCTGTATTATCCAGCTGTAAAAAGGGCATGAATTTGCCTTTGTGCAAACCCGAGGAAAGTGAGCTGCATGGGCACACAGAGCACCTGAAATGTGCCTAACCTGCTGGCAAAGGAGGATTGGCACAGTCCTATACCCAAGGCAGAGACACAGAGTTAAAGATCCTTCCTTTGGCAGCCATGGAGCTGCTGAACAGCACTAGAGCTGCCAGAGTTCCAGTTTAATACCGTTTTTTAAGTCTGAACATGGATTGTAATTCTTTCAGCACACTCCTGTGACATCTAAAAGCCTTGTATGAGGTAATAGTAATGATAAAGGGCATTTTGCATTTAAAAAAAAAAGCAAACCTGGAGGCTGTAATGTCCAACATTGCTAGGGGATGCTGTGATTCACACCATGAAGCTGCCTCTGCTCCACAGGGCCAGGAGGAGGAAGGAAAGGGAGCTCTGTGCCATGCAGCCAGCAAGGGGATCTTCCTGGAATGATGTGACTCAGGTACAGCCCCCTCCTCCCCTTTCTGAGGCACCAGCCTCCTGTGGTGGAGGTAAGGACATCATCTGGAGGGGCACTTTTGTCTTCTTCTGCACGGGGTGAAGAAGGAAACCCTCCCTGCTTGCTGCTGCACCACCCCAGTGAACATGCCAAGATACTTCTTTGCAATAAAAATCAGGGTTTAAAGTCCTTGGACTGACATTCCCCAGGTGCCTTTTTGCCCCATGGCTGTTGGTCTGTCTGTGAGCCAGCAAAGCCTCTCCTCCCAGGGATACAAAGCCGTGGGTTCCAGTGGCACTGCCTGCCGTGCCTGTCTGGCTGCCTGGGGAGGTGGGAGATTTGGGAGAAGGTTCCCAGAAAGGGGTATTTGGTGCTTTTTTCTCTGAGGACTCTCCCAGCCCCCTCACAGATGCTCCAGGTCCCCAGAGGCTGGTTGTCTCTTGCCTCTGCTTTAAAGGGTGACTATTTATTGCAGTGATGGAGACACTTTTTGTGTGACCAGTGCTGCTGATGGATGAGAAAGCGAGGGCTTGTCATGGTGATGATGCTTTAATGATGATTAAGTGTCAGCATCAGCTTCACTTACCCCAGACAGGTGGAGAGAGAGGAAAAAACCTAAATGGGTGCTACCCACCCAGAGAGTGGAGTTGGCTGCCCTGGCATTTCTGAGCAGCAAAGGGGGCCTCCACCTTCTGCTATGAGTAGGGGGCACAGAGGGGAAAGAATAAAGAGAAAGCCATGCCCCAGAGCACCAAGTGTGATTTGCAATGCTTGGGAACATGTCGTGCTTTGTCAGGATGAGACCTTCTTTTTGGCACCTCTGCATTGGCCCTGGAAGCTGGGAAAGCTTTCCAGCTTGCTTGGAGTGGAAGAACCTCAGCACACAAAACAGGTCAGGTTGTGTTTTGCCAGCAAAGGAGATGCTCAAGACCATGACAGATCTGAGTTCCTGTCTGTTGAATAGTCCTACCACTGGCTGCCAGTGGGGCTGATGTCCCCATATGGGTAAGCATGGGGGTCATTTGTTGCTTTCTAAGTTTGCAGCAAGTTATGAGGCTGCGGGGACCTAGAGCACCTCTCCTATGAGGACAGGCAGAGAGAGTTGGGGTTGTTCAGCCTGGAAAAGAGAAAGGTCTGGGGAGACTTTATCGTGGCCTGCCAGTACCAGAAGGGGCTACAAGGAAAGCTGGGGAGGGGCTGTTTGCAAGAGCATGGAGTGATAGGACGGGGGGGCAGTGCTTCTAAACTAGAGCAGGACAGGTTTAGATTGGACTATGAGAAGAAGATTTTTTCTATGAGAGTGGTGAAACACTGGCACAGGTTGCCCAGAGAGGTGATGGAGGCTCCTTGGAGACATTCAAGGGCAGGCTTGATGAGGCTCTGACCAGCCTGATCTAGTGCAAGATGTCCCTGCTCACTGCAGGGGGTTGGACTAGATGGCCTTTTAAGGTCCCTTTCAAGTCTATGATTCTATGATTCTAAATGAAAAAATCCATTTGGTTTCTCATGTGCTGCCAGTGATCTCTAAGTACAGATTTATTGGATGTTTTTTTCAAGCAGTTCTCTCAGAAGCATTTCAGCCACCTCAGCTGCTGCTCACCAGTTGCTGTATTTGGACTTCATGGTGATGCTATGCAATAATATTAATAATTTGGATGGCTCTGATTGTAGGGTATTGGATGGATTTAAAGATTTGGGTTTATTGCTTTCACAATTACAGACAAGCCTTTTTTAATATTGCTCCTGGTTGATGTTAGGCTCCCTCTTATTATCCACAGAGCTGCAGCTCTGTGTGTGCTGCAAGTCCCTGGACAAGCAACTCAGGATGCTTTTGGTACCCTGAGGGCCTGGGCCATCCCTCTGGCAGCCCAAACATCCACCTCAGGGCTCTAAGCATCCTCTTCATGGCCTTGAGCATCTCTCCCTATGTTTGAAAGCAGATCCCTCCAGGGCCCCAGGCATCACTCAGTGACTCAGAGTAGATTCCCCCCCCAGTGCAGTGAGCATCTATCCTCCCAGGTCCCTAAGCTTTCCTCCACAGCCCAGAGCATCTTCCCACATCCTGAGCATCATTTTGGGGGCTGAACATCTCTCCACAGCCCAAAGCATTCTCCCTCCTGGGACGCTGAGCATCTCCTGCTGTGGGTCTCACTGGGGTACAGTGCCTGTGGTGCTTGTCTTGCCTGAGAAAAGTGCTGTGGGCTGGAGAGCTTTAAAGGGATATTCAGCCTTCCCAGGGTCTCTGTGCAGAAAAGGCAGAGCCTGCCCCTGGCTCTAATTGAAGTAGATGGAATCAGGACAGATCAACATCTAATTCCTCGCCTGGGTGAATTGGGACATATGTTTAATTTTCTGGTAATTCAGGCTGGGAGCCCCGATTTGTTCCTCTGTGCACACGTAAGGATTCCTGCTGCCAAGAGGCAGTTTTGCTTCATACACATAGATCTCTGCAACACAAGAGGGTGTAGAGAGGTGAGAGTTGGTCTTTTCTCACAAAGAACAGGTGATGGGACAAAATGAAACAGTGTCAAATTGCACCAGGAGAGGATTAGGATGGACATTAGGAAATATTTTTACCCTGAAAGGATTATCAAGAACTAGAACAGGTTGATGAGGGAAGGAGTTGAGGCACCATCCCTGGAGGCATTTAAGCTGTGGGCAGACACAGAGCTTAGAGATATGGTTTAGGGATGGTTCTTGTCAGAGTTGGGTTGATGGTTGAACTCAAAATTCTGAAAGGTCCCTCCAACCAAGGAGGACACCACCAATGAAGGTGCCTACCACTACTAGAGTGAGGGTAGAGAAAGCCAGGAGGGAGGTATCAGCTGTTTCAATATATTGTTTGACTATAACTTCTTGGGTTCATTTTTCATCAGTGTGGCCTGAGGAACATAACTTTTCTCTTGGAGGTGCATCTGTAAAAGTAGAGAGGGAATTTTCTCATTTCTAACTCAGGCTTTTGCATTTCAGTCAGGAAGATTGTGGCTCACTGGTGCGTCCCATTGGCTGTAGGTCTACCAGATTTCCTTACCTCTGGTGTCTGAGACCATAAAAAATCACTACCTGCTCCCTTGGAGCCGTGGGTTTCCCTCTGTGGGATGTCTGTGCATGCAGGTGCAGGGATATGACTCACAATACATCTATGTGGGCACTTCACTACAGAGCAGAGGCATCTCATCATTGTTAATGGAATTTGCATCTCTCATTGAGCTTTCATTTCACAGAAGTGGGAGAGAGATGAGGCAGTTTACCTGAAGTGACATGGGGAAATTGGGAAATAAAGCCATATCTCATGGATACTTTTGGGGCCACCTGGTGATGGTGACAAAGGAAGGTCTGTCCTTAGGACAGAAGTGCCTCAGCTGACAGAGCAGCATGCCAGGAAAATATTTAAGCCAACTGCTGAAACCATGTCTAAAGTTGGACAGAGAATTAAACTCAATTGCTCTTTTCAACTTCAATTCACCATCTTGGGGAAAAAAACCCTCTTCCACCACCAACACTACTCATTGAGAAAAAAAAGTTTTTAAGGCTTATTAATTTCAATATTCACGTCAATTCTGGTGTTAAAGCAGGTCTTCAAATATCTTAAAATCATAGAATCACACAAGTTCTAAAGGACCTTTCAATTCATCAACTCCAACCATCAACCCAGCTTTGACAAAAACCATCCTTAAGCCATGTCTCTAAGCTCTGTCTGCCCAACTCTCAAATACCTCCAGGAATGAGGCTTCATCCACTGCCCTGGGCAGCCTCTTCCAACACTTAATAACCCTTTCAACGCAAAAAGATTTCTTAATATCCAGTCTAACTCACCCCTGGCACCACTTGAGGCTGTTTCCTCTTGTGGTATCACCAGTTCCTTGGCAGAAGAGACCAAACATTACAGCCTCTTTGGCATCTTTCATGCATTATCTTGGCTGAACAATGGTAATAGAGTGAATTTGTTAAGAATTCACAAATGGCTTCAGTGTCTCAACTTGCAAAGAGACAGACCAATCCTGACTGTATTTGAGGCAGCAACCACTAGGGAACAAGCCTTGCTCCTCCTGTTCTTGGTGAGGTTGGTCTCTGGCTGTGCAGGAGCAGTGGGGAGTGCTCAATTCAAGTTAAGTGAGGAAAAGTACAAAAATACCTCCTGCTGACTTGACCATTTATCCTTCCACTTGCCAATGTCTGACAGCTTGTTGGAGGCAAGGTATAATTCCAGGATGGCTCTCTTTCTCCATCCTGCTTGAAAAAGGTGTGACCCTCAAATCTGGATCAGAGTGCGGAGGAAACTCAGCCCCCATGTTGGGGCCGAGGCAGCTGCCTTCTCTTCCCTAGGAAGCTTTGTTCCCCAGCTTAGACAACGATATGTGATTCAATACCCCAGCTTCACAGCTGGGCAGGAAATCTGCTCCACAGCACCAGCTGTTAATTAACTTTCAAAGACCTGAACTTTGTTGTCTGGGGTTATAGAATCATAGAGGATGTTTTGAGTTGGAAAGGACCTTCAAAGGCCACCTCCTCCAGCCCTTCTGCAATGAGAAGGAACATCCTGCAACACATCAGGTTGTTCAAATCCTCATCAACCCTGGTCTTGAATGTCTCCAAGGATGGGGACCACCTCTCTGGCCAACCTATGTCAGTGTCTCATCACCCTCATAATAAAAAAATCTTTCTTTCACCCAGTCTAAGTCTACCTACTTTAGCTTTAAAACAGAACCTCTTGTACCTATCACTACAGGCTCTAGTGAAAAGTCTGTCTATATTTTTCTGAAGTGGCTTCTTGAAGTCCTGAGAGGCCTCAGTGAGGTCTTCCCAAAGCCTTCTCTTCTCCAGGCTGAAAAACACCAACTCCCTCAGCCTATCCTCATAACAGAGGTGCTGCAGCCCTCTCAGCATCTTCGTGACCACGCTGGTTTGTATCCACAGCCCAGTGAGGCTGAGGCCAAACTCATTTGTCTCTCACTTTGTTTTGCACCCCATTTTGTTGCCTGGTCCCTTCCCTCTTCCCTTTGCTTTTCCAGTGGCTTCGCACCTTCGGGAGACGACACTCGGCGGCGGGAGGTGAGTGGCAGTGGCGGGAGGGCCCCGTGGGACAGCAGGACCGGGGGGGTGGGGTGGCGGTGGGAGGCGATGCGGCGGTACCGCGTGGGTTTGCGGGTGGGATTTTCCTCCCGCCTCTGCCCACTAGGTGGCTGCGTGCTGGGAGAGCCCGGAGCGGGGAGAGCGGAGGGAGAAGAGGGGAGAGGAAGGGTGGGAAAAAAAAAAAGAAAAAAACCAAGCCCAAGCTGCTGAAATTTAAGCAGGGGAGGGAGCGGCAGTGAGACAGTCCCGGGGTCGCTCCTCTCCGCCGCAGCAGCAGGCGGGGCGCCAGGCCGAGCGCGGGGACCCCACCGGAGCGCGGCCGCCCCTCTTTCCTCCGGCAGCGGCAGGAGGCGCCGGCCCGGCCCGGCCCGGCTCGGTGAGTGTCATCAGCACCGCGGACAGCTCCGAGCTCCGCGACCGGCCGCGCTCCGCGTTCACAGCTTCGCGTTCACAGCTTCGCGTTCAGAGCTTTGGGTTCAGAGCTCCGTGCTCCCATCTCCAGGATCCAAGCTCCAAGCTCCACTCTCAGAGCTCCGCTACTCCGAGCTCTGTGCTTCGCTGCTTCCGCACTCCCGGCTCTTCTCCGCGCTCCGCGGGTGGCCGCGCTCCGCTGCTCCTCACATCCCCAGCGCCCCGGCCCCCCGTGGCTGTCCCTCTCCCTCCACCGCGCCGACCGCGCCGCGGAATTGGGCGCGGAGGGAGGTGGCGGTGGAAAGGGACAAGCTTTTCCCCCGCCGCGATGCGGCGTCTCTTCGGTCCGGGCACGGGGGAGTGTGTAGGGGAGAAAGAGGTAGGTACGTTGGGGCTTTTTTTGGGTGCGAAGTGGAGAGGGCAAAGGCTGTGTGTACTTTCTGCAAGTTCCTTTTGTTGCTGGAATGAGGTTAAAGAAATTTGTCTCTTGGCACCTGCGTCACACAGAGAGAGGAGACAGTTCGAGGAAGGGAGGAGGTTTGTTGCTGCATACTCGCAGGCAGTGCTGGAAGCGGGGGGGTGGATGGGAGGGGAGATTCACACCCTCTCCCCATCAAGCCCATGTTTCATATCTCCTTCTCACCCCATTCCCTCCCTCCTCCTACCCACGGCTCCTCTCTGCTCAGAGCCGAGCACGGTGGGATTCCCCATAGAGCTGTGTCGGCAGCAGCATCTCTGACCCCATCTGTGGGGTGGAAACAACCCTGTGCAGCCTTTCCTCATGCTCACGGCTGCTGTCTACCCGTGAATGTGGCTGATGGACAACGAAGACTACCCAGAACCCCCGTTGAGCCTTAATGCCCAGCTTTCTGCTTCAAATCACCAAAGTTCAAATGTGAATTTTGCCTCCTCTCCTGCCCACTCTCTACAACTCCCTGAAAGGACAGTGTATGGGGTGGAGAGGGTGGTTGTCTCCCAAGGAATAGGTGATGGCCTCAAGTTGCATCAAGTGAAGCTTAGACTGGATATTAGGAAAAATGTTGACCCTAAGAGGGTTATCAAGCATCAGAACAGGCTGCTCTGGGAAGGGATTGAGGCACCATCCCTGAAGGGATTTAATAGATGGGCAGATATGGAGCTGGTTTAGGGATGGTTTGTGTCAGAGCTGAGTTGATGGTTGGTCTCAATGAACTGAAGGGTCCCTTCCAACCTGGGTGATTCTATGATCCAATACCTTGCAGACAGTGACAGTGCTTTTCTCCAGGAGAAATGACCCTTGGGCTGCCCTAGAAGGGGCCATCTGAGAACTTTGGTCTGAATGATGCTCCCTAAGTCTTTGCTGAGCTCCAACTTGTAGATCCAGGGAGCAGAACACTCATCTGGGGAGGTCACCATAGAGCAGAGGGGGGGAGGGCGAGCATCTGTAGGAAGAAGCAGCAAGAGTGTTACCAAGGAGCAGATAATTAGGTGTGCTTTGTTAGCAGCTACCTGTTAGGCCTTCTGTCACAATCCATCTGTCTAGTGAGGAGTGGGGATGCAACTACAGGCACTCCTGTGACCTCAAGGAAGGGCCAGATTTGGGGGTTGTTTTCTGGTAGCTGCATTCCTGGGGCTGTGTTCCCCCCCAACCCCAAATGGCTCCCCTATGGGACTTATACCTGAAGGCAAAGAATAGGGAGGGAGCAACAGGAGGCCAGGCAGGCTGGCACAGAGGTGGGAGGAGGATTTTCCTGCACCTTTTATGGAGTGTGAGTGTGACTGTTCATTTGAATCTCAAGTCTGTGCCCACAGCAGTGGGGATGGGACTCTCAGGAGTCAGGCTACAGTGTAGTAGATCCATCTATATGGAGTTCCATACTGCCAGCACCAGAAGACACCAGTGCCAGCTGACAGGGCTCATCGTGCTGGTGACTGGGGAGTGGAGTCTAGGGGGAAGAAGAGGGGTGTGAAACTTGGCTACAAATCCAAGCAAGCGGTAGAACATCTGGTTAGAGCTGAGGCTGAAGTTTCCCCTTGACTCACTTTCTGGTGAGTGGAGGTGGCTCTGTGGGCAGGGGCAGGCTGGAAGGATGCTAGTGAGTTTCAGAGGACACGAGCAACCCCAGTGAAGAGTTCCCTGCCCCACCTTGCCCCCTCCAAAACACAAAAAGGGGATCAGTGTGTGGCTTTGAGCATTATCAGGGGGAGGACAGAAGGCTGCAGGGATGCTTTGTTACTGTAGGGCAGCAGCCATGGAGGAGGACATGGAGATCTTGTTCCTCTGACAGTGATGCACCAGGCTGCCCAGTTCCCTCCAAAGCAGCTCAAGGATGGCGTTTGGAGGCAGAAATAAATCTGTGGGAAGCCCTTCCCTGAAACAGCCACAGCTCTACCTGCCAAGAGCTTCATCTGCAGCTTGAGATGGGGGCAGGGATGGGCTTCCAAACTTATTGGGCTGGGGGCTGTGGCACATACCCCCAGTGCAGGGTGTCCACGGGGCTTCCAGCCCTCTCCCTGCTCCTGCTGGTCTCGCTGGAGTGTGTAACGAATGCAATAAATGCTGAGAAAAATGCTAATTAGTGAGTACAAGCATGCAGGGTGTAAAGTAGCTGTTCACCCCGTATTACATAAACAAACAGAAAGGAAACATAAATTAGGCAGTGGAAGAAGTCAATCCATTGACAGAACTGCCCAGGCAGAAGAGATAGAGGCAGTGTACAGTGGCCAAGGGGCAGGGACACGAGGTGGCTGTTGCCTGTAATCCCATCTCCTTTTAATTGTGCCTGTAATGGGAAATGAAATGTCAATGTCATTGGATGCTGCTTCTCTGACAGGGTGGTCCTGGCCGGGGCAGCAGCAGTCTACAGCCAGACCGGGGTTAAAATCTCAACGAGGGCAAAGACTCTTGGATCCTCCCTGCTCTTGAGAGCTGGTCTCTAATTGTGCCCAGCTTGCTGGCTGGAGTTATTAGGAGGTGGCTGCTATATTTGATGGCTTTACTTGCTGGAAGCTCAAGGTCTCTATGGGACATGCTCTGTGATTAGTTCCCCTTTTCTTCTCACCTACATCACTGGTCTCTGCTTGGTGTCATCCTTGCCGTGCAAGGAATAAAATACAGAAATGGGAAGGGACAGAGATATGAATTTAAAAATAAAATGGGAAATAAGAGGCAGGTTTGGCAGGTAGTGTTTGTTTGTCCCTTGTGGAAGGGATTTACACCCCTGGCACACTCATATGTCTCCCAAAGCAGGCCAAGCATTCCTAACCAGTGTGCCTGAAATAAACCCTGGGGTGCACAGGATGATTTGATCTGACCTTTAGGTAAAGATCTTCCTGATCAGCTGCCTCCGCTCCTGCAGCCCTCCAGGGGAGCGGCTTCAATTGAGCTTCACGGGGAATGAAGGAGCCTTCCCACTCCACCCCTCCCTGCTAGTCTCCAGCCAAAGGAGGGGGCTGGAGTGTGGGCACTGGGGTGGCATCATTCTTCCACTAATGACCTGGTGATGGTATTCCCTGAAATAGCCCCAAAGTTTGGAGGAGCTGGACTGCTCCAGCCCAAGGAAGGGCAGCTGGAGCCAGCAGCTGTTGAGGCATCACATCCCCAACCTATCTCTTGGCCTTTGATGCTGCTTGGGGAATTTTCCAACAGAATGAGTATTTGAAGGAAAAACCCTTCCTCACCAAAATCTTGGCATCAAACCTCCCTTCCATCATCTGATGCAGGGTTCTGCAAGCCCCTCTCCCCATGCACCTTCCCAGTGCCCTCCAGCTTGTCATCCTCATTTCAGAGCTCCATTTTACTTTCCCTTTATAACTGCCTGTCGCAATCTTTCCTGGCAGCTTCTTGATGAAGCTTGGGTAATTGTTTGGTTCTCCCCCCTCCATTTTTCTTGGTGCTTTGCAATGTCAAACCTTGTTTTTTCCATCAGTTCTCCCTGGGAAAGCATCTTCAGGGTGGTAGGTGCAAAACAGGGATGCTGAGAAATTGGAGCAGGTGCAGGCAGCTGCCTTGCTCATGTCTCCCACCTCCAACCTTCAGCCAAACACAAAGCTTTCAATACGCTGGCACAGTGAACTCATCCTGCCAGTGTGTGAGCATCCAGAGAAGACAAGGTTGGGAAAACACAGAGCAGGTGGAGTTGTCACAGCCACAGGTTGTCACACATCCCTTCTCCTCCTACTGCTCATGCTGGGGACCGTCCAAGGCAGTGACTTGATAACCTGTGCTGAGTTTGCTGCGGGGGTGGAAATCCTGTCTCCCTCACCACTGAAGATTCCTGAGATGTCTAGTGGTAGGAAGAGATCCAGGTCCCCCAAAAACCTCCAGACAAAAGGACAGCAGAGGCAGTATGGGCTCCCTGAGATCCTTGTCTCTGGGAGACCTGGTGAGTAGAGATCTAATCTGAACATTTTTCTTGTAAAATCTCCTGGAATCTGGGGGCAGTGTGTCCCAGAACAAGTGAGGACCAATCCCATCTACTACCTCCCTGCGCATCTCTTGGCTTTTTCACTAAATAAGGGTCAGGCAGTTCTGTTCCCCTCAGCTTCCCCGGAGTGTGCAATGCCCCAGAACTTCTCTCTTGCTGCTGCAGAACGATGAGGTTTGAAGCCTCCTGCAGTTACAGGAATTACTCAGGGGTGTTTAATTGGTGTCTGCGTGGCTGCTGGGTTCTGGGATGCAAATGACCCACCTTTCTTCCCTCCGCACGGCTGGTGCTCCTTCTCTTTCTTGAGGAGACCTCAAGATCTCCTTTCTCTCAACTGCTGAGAGACATCATGGTGGGGAATGAAAGAGTTATTTCAGCTTTCTGTCCCTCGTGCCCAGGGCTGCTCCTTCCTTTTCCTTTCACTTGTCTGGGGAGAAGTTCCCTCTTGGGCTGTGGATGGGACTGGAGAGGTGCCTGGTGAGTGGATATGCTTCAGTGGGTGCTGTCTCTCCCTCCATAAAGCAAATATCCTCCCTGGAGGAAGGAAAAACAGGATAAACTCTGCCCACCCAGCACTGTTCTCTTTTTCAGAGCTCTACATCATGGGATGCGAGGCAATGTCCCAGGGGAAGCTGATCTGTTTGCATTAGCTGGAGCACACAGCAGCCCGGCGTAATTACTCTGCTTTGGCCCGGCTGCCTGGGATTTGAAATTGATTGTTGAGTCGATACCGATGTGTTTGGTCCATGCCAGGCTGCCTGCAGGGGGAAACAGGGACTGCTGCCCCCTGATGACAGCCGGCATGGGGAAAGGCTGGGTTTCAGCTTTCTGAGCCCATGGCTACCAGAGGTGGTGATCTCTGAGTCCTGCCTGCACTTAGCCCTGCCTTCACTTCATCTGAGAAAGGAGAAGAGTGATGGGTGAAGGCTGGTTGAGCCAACAGAGGAAACGTAGAGGATGTCCTGGGTCCTGCAACCTATCATGGTCTCCATCATCATCATCAACAGGGTTGTTGCTTTGTTTCCCAGCAAAGCTCTTGAGCTGCTTGTTGCTTGGCTTCCTTCATTTCATCTGAAATCCCTTTAGTCAGCAGAAATGGCTCAAAATGTGAATCCCTAAAGTGCATTTCTCATTTTCCTTATTTTTTTCTTTGGTGGATGAATCCTCTAAACCCTGTGGGGGTTTGCAGCCTTGTGCTGCTGAGCAGGTCCCATTGATAGAAAACATCCTGATAAATAACATGGGGGACAGGACAGGGAGCAACCCTCGAGGCAGCCAAGCTGGCATGGCAAATAGCCCAACATCCCCATGGCCAGTAATTAAAACACCTATTGATTTGGTTCGATCTGGTTGTTGCCCCCCAAGGGGGAGAGGGCAAAGGGGCTCCCCAAAGGGACATGCTGGTACTAATAGGATCTGATGCTTCCCATGGGGGATCAGGACTTGGCCCTACCTCAGTTGATGCTCATGTGCGTGTGTTTTTAGAAAGGATGCTTACACTTGCATGGAGACTTAAAAGAAAATCCCTTTGCAAAGCACCAGCATTAAACTTATCTTTAATTACACAGTTAATTTATTGTGGAGCACTAGTAACAAAGTGAACCAGGGAAATGGTTTTGAGACAGCACTATGAGAATTGCCTCATTTAGTAAATAATTTTAACATAAGTAATATTTCCTGTGAGGGGGACAGGAGCACCTGTGGGAGCACCTTGGGGGGACTCTTCACTCCAGGCCACAGGAAGGATGAACCCTCTGTGTTATTCTTCGCTAATTACTCAATGCCATAGTCACCTCCTCCCTGTGCCTGTTACCCACCTCCTTGTGCACCCAGTGATGACTGGTGGTCTCAGCAGGTGCTCTGGATGCTGTCCACAGGTTCCACTGGCTCCAGGCTGGCAGCATCCCTGAGCAGAAGTTGGTTGGTTTTCCTTTGGACTGGATTGGGCTTTTTCTACTCCCCAGTTTTAACCTATCCAATTGTCCATTTTGCTAAAGCAGCATCTCATTTCACCAGCTTTGCATAACGAAGTCTAATTGCAGTGGGACATTGATGAACATGTGCCAGGTGCTTCCCTGCTGGGTGGGTGGTAGTGGACAATGGCCAAGCTGGAGGTGGGTGATGTTACCAGCACCCCTGACACTCAGCACTCATGGCACTAAGGTCCTCCAGCTGCCCTGGTTTTGGTAGGAAAGGTAATTTATACAAAACTACTTCATTTCTGTTTCCCCCATCTCCATCTCATCCTTTGCTTCCTCCTCCTCCCTGGCTCTGACCCCATCTGCCCCCACTCCTCTCAGGCTTCACTCACTTGCTCTTCCATGCTTGGCCTTTTGTTCCCCCCTGGGGCTTCATTGAAAAGCGCTATTGATGCCGTTAGCTCCTAATATGAAGAGAGTCTCTCTCTGGCTGCCCACTGCAGATGGGGACCTCGGCTCAATCCACGTCCTGTTCTTGGCTGGGGAATAACAATGAACTCTGGCATGGAGCAGAGACAGAGAAAGAGCAGCTCTGTGCTCTAGGAGACAGCCCTGTCCCTGAGGCCAAAATAACTCCACTTGTTTTATTTATCAACTCCGGGGGAGAAAGGGAGTGAGTGGCATACAGATGTTGCCACAGCTGCCTCTTCTGGCCTGACATGCCTAGGAGTGGCCCCACAGCAGGGTCATGCACAGAGAGGGGGATGCTCTGGCATCTCCAGGTCTTAGCATCCTAACCAGAGCTGGAAAAACAGCTGGGGAGTGTTTTAAAATAAAGGTAAAATTTGGGCTATGAGCATCCCCGAAGGGAAAGATAGATGTTGCTGGCTGAGCCCTAAGCAAACTTCAGCTGCCAACATCCCATCTGCAGTGAATTTCCACTCTCCCCCAGGCAGGTATCCCAGTGATGCTCCCCCACTGATACTCCCAGCCCAAAGCAGTTCAGGATCTACTCAGTAGCTCTAGTGCTTGAAAGGGGAAAAGAAAAAGGAGAGGAAGAGTCCTCCTTCATCGTTTATGCACGCACACAAAATGAACCAGAGGGCAATAGCAGCTGAGCTGATTTTTCCCCATCCCCTGCATGCAGGAAAGCAGGCTCCCTCCCACTCTTCTCTTCCTGTTCTCCCACAAGTGAATTGGATTAGTCACCTTCTTAATTAACTGTGCCGGTGTGAACTCTATTAGGTATTAAATGCTTGTCACAATCCAATTGAAAAAAATCCATCCCAGCAGGGCAGGGGTTTGGAGGTGCTGGGGGTTTGCAGCCCTCCCACCATGTCCTCAGAGGCCAGGAGGGACTGTTAGGGCCATGGTGGGGTGTAAACTCCCCCTCAATTCCTGGATACTCCAGGGGCTTTTTTTGCCTTCGAGAAAGGGAAAGCAGGCCTTCTCAGCAAGGAGTAGGTCCAAAGCTAGCACCCTGAGGAGAGGTGAAGATGTCCCCACAGCACCTCCAAAGCACCCCCTGAGCCTGTGTGAGTTGAAAATAAGGACAGAGCTGTGTGAAAATCCACGGTAGCTGTGTGGTACATGGTGGGCTCTGAACAGCAGCAGGGTTGCTGGTGGCATTGGTAAGGATGGGCCAGGATAAACAGCCTTTTGGGAGGAGTTAAAGGCTTGTTGTCAAGTGCAGTCAATGCTGCCGAGAGGAAGAGAGCATCAGCATCTTCAGTATTGGAAGCAGCTTTTGTTTTGAATGAACGCCCCCACAAGGGATGAATGAGGTTTAGCTTTGCTTTGAAACTAGCTCAGTTCCTAAGGATGGGCACGGCACATCCTCCCTGCAGTACCCTCCAGCCAGCCCAGCTCCCTCTCTGGGACAAGTGTTTCATAGGAGATGCTCCAGGCTCTTCCCCAAATGAAGGCATTGCTTGCCTTCATTACTGCCCATCTATTTAATCTTTTTCTCCATATTTCAGACTATTACTTACCCACAACAAACTTTCACCTTAGATCCCTGAACAGCCTCTGCAGCAGGACTTAATTAAAGCCTGTTGAGAACTCTGAATTCATTACAGCTCCTGATGCTCCACCACACAGAGCTTTGCCTGCTCCCTTGGGTTAGTTTGCAGACAGCACACAAAGCACTTGGGATGGTCTCTCCTCAGACCAAATTATTATTTGTCATTTTCATGTATTTATTATTGTAATTTAATTTGTTTTCTCTATACACCAAAACTGGGCTGTGATGCTTCCCCACAGCATCCAATGTGTGTTTTGCTGTTGAGACACTCACCAGATGGGTGGATGAAGCATCATTTTGCACAGTAGGTTGTGTGTCTGTTGGTATTTTTCATCTTAAAAATGTCTCTTGAGTCAATCCTGCAGGTACCTGGGGGAGTGTCAGTGGGTACTCATCACCACATTTCACCCTTAAAGTCCCCCAACAACCAATGTGGTCTGGGATGGGGAGCATCTCGTTGGCAGCAGAGGCAGAAAGCTTAATCCTTTTAAATTTCCTTTTATCGATTGTGGCTTTATGGCTAAATCACTCTTTGTAACAATCCATGATCTTTCCCATCATAAGTGCATTAACTGCTTGTGGGACTCCAGCCATTGCATGGTGCTGTATGGTGGTGCCTTGCCTGCTGTCTCCATCTCTGGGCCTCACTGGAGGAACTTTGGTAGCAACCAAGCATCTCTGTTCTCAGCTTTAAATGGAAATGCATAGTCAAGCATGCAAGGAAGGACTTGTCTCTAATGGCTTGTATCCAGGGATATGGGTGCAAGTGCTGATGAGTTGGGACAGTTGCCTGGGGAAGCATTTAGAGGTGGTTTGTCACCCATGGGTGCAGCAAGGAAGAGATCAGCCTTTCAGACCCTGCTCTCAAGTGGATTTATAGATGAATTACATTATATAGATATATCTGCTTCACCTGTTATATCTTATGTCCTATACCTGAAGGAGGGTCTCCACTCTATGAGGGTCCCCAAAACACATTCTCCTCACCAGAATGGAGGGCTGGGGGCAAGGTAAGAGGGATCTTGTAGTGTTTTCAATCCCTAAAGCAAAGAAAATGCTGCTCTGGAAGATTTTTCTTTACAGCAATCAATGGAAATTTGTTTATCAGGTAACTGTGTTTGACCTGGATTAGTGTTTTACTGATTTAAATAAAGCTGGCAAGAGGGATGGAGGAGGAGAGATAAGGAGGATTGGGAGAAAAGAGACAGCCATGGAAAAGACCAGGAGGAAGGAGTGGAGATGAAATGGCCAGAAATAAGGAGGGATCCTGCCCTTCCTTGCCTGAGCAGTCAGAAAGCAGAAATAAGGATAAGCAACCCCCTCAAGCTTTGCCCAGACCTCCATCAGTGGTGGGTGGAGGCTGCCAGGTATCAGCAAGCAGGGGAACATCCCTGCCTGCCCTGGTGAGATGTCTCCAGCTGGTCCAGGTAACTCCTCGGGGAGCAGAAAGCAACTGGTTTCCTTAAATTAGCAGGAAAGCAGGCAGGGGAAGGAGCAAGGGGGGCAGGTTTCCATGGAAATGGGAGCTGGCAGGAGAGGTGGTGAAGGCAGAACAGGCAGCTGTGAGCCCTGGCAGGGGTGATGCCTGCTTGCCCCTTCACTGCCTGAGAGAGGGCTTTAGGATATTAATTGGAGCAAAAATTAATTAATGCTTTTGTGATAGAGACGTGCTTATGACTGATGCTTTGATAATGGGCTTTTCTTCTTCCTTCATAGCATCATTCACAAGAGATAATCATCAGGAAAGACAAAAAGCAAATGACCAGCCTTAAAATGTTGGGCTGGGAAGTGAAAGTCGGCAGTAGATTTGGAAAAAAGCAGTTTCAAATGTCAGGGGAATTTGTGTGATGAGGATGTGGTTAGTGGAGGGCGTCCAGGCCAGCAGGTTAATGTGTCTACCCTTTGCAGAATGAACCAGGGAACATTTAATGATTGTAAATAGCGAGGACTTAGGTTTTACATCTGGTCTTAAAAATACCCACCCAATCCCAGGTGAACTCTCACGCAATGTATTCTTGCCTCAGTCTGTATTTTGTCTCTTGGGTAGGAGTCTTTTAGTCTTGCCCTTGTGCATCCTCTTCAGGTTGCTGAACAAATAAAGGAGAAGTCATCATATGGAATCCTGTGAGGCTAATGGCAGAGCAAGTCCCAGCCAGGAAACCATATTTCTAACATCACTGGGGCATTGTGCAGCAGGATGAGCAGTCCAGAGACCATCGCTTAGGATACAGGGGAGGCTTGTGCCAGGAGACAACCTCTTCTTCTCTGTCCCAGGCCGAGTAAAGCAACACAGAGATGGGTCTGATTGTACCACAGAGAAGAATAAGGCATTATCTTGATTTTTAATACAGCTGGAGAAGGGGACATGTGTGCCATCACTACAGCCTGCATGTATGCATGACCCTGGCAGGCTTGCTCATACCTAGGTCCTGTGCAGCCTGGCTGGGCACAGGGGGAGCTTAGGATCCCAGTCTTGATCCCATGGGTGATGAGCCTGTGTCTGTGCAAGCTCCATCCCAGCACCAGTGAAATGCTCTTCTTCCAAATTCAGTAGGATTTGAGGAGGACACCCAGTGGGACAATCCTCCATCAGCTGGGAGAAGGCAGGAGGGATCCCAGATTGGCTCCCTGACGTAGAGGGAACTGGGGCAAATCACAGATCCCTCTGCCTGTGCTGAGATGCCTTTTCATCCTTCCTGTCCCTGCTGGGAGGATGTGGGATCTGTGAGAGCCAATATGAAAGATGCTGCTGAGATTGCAATCCAGTATGGCCTCCCCTACTCCTATAAGAAGTGTAGCTGGGGAATGCCACCGTAGAAATCAGAGGCAATCATCAGTTCCTTGACCAGTGCAAATGATTGGAGTCCTATTAAACAGGACACCAAGGAAAGGTGAAGGGAAGTGGGAGGAAACAGAGAGGGGAGGAAATCCCAGGAGGATTAGAGGCAAACAACAAATTCAGCTACTGAATTTCCTTGAAAAGGTACCCACAATGGGATCTGGATGCCACTCCTCCCAAAATACCTTCCAGGGCTGCAAATGGTTCCATCACACTAGGGATCTGAGTGACATGTTTGGGACTGTGACTGCTCAACCACCTTAATGGCTGAGATGGAAGAACAAAGTTATTTCTATAATGAAAAAAAGCTCTTCTTTAAGTTTGAGGATTGTTTTTTCCCAGAATAGGGGACTCAGTTGGGAGCACAGGGTTCTGGGATAGGGCAGTGGGGAGAAAAGGAGCCCCCAGAAATTTCCCTTATTTAACCCTGTGGATGGGAGAGGTTTAGGTTTGCTCAGCACAGGTGCAGGATTTTGTATGAGCCATCAGCACATGACTGACAGGGCTTGGGGTTTCAGCCTTTCCCTGGGGTGAGCACAGCCAGAGTCAGCCCTTGAAGCAGAAAAAAATGTGATGCAACTTGGAGGTATGAATCAGCAAGAGGAAAATTCCCACCCTCTGGGGATGGAGAGGAGGTGGAAAAATTACAGGCAGGGCTGTGCTGGGCTCCATGAGTCTACTTTGTGCAATGCAGACTGGGGTGACGTGGGAATAGGGAGTCCAAGGAAAGAAAGGCAGGGAGCTATGGGGGCAGAGCAGCCAGCAGGGTGGAGTGACAGGGCAATGTATTGAGGATGTTTGGCTGGTTGTACCTCCTGGCTGCTGGGAAGCTTGATAAAGCTGACCCAGGTACAGATGTCACAGTACTGTTGAAATGTGAGCTTTCTCCTCAAACTACTATCCCCCATGGGGAACCCTCAACATAAGAAGGACATTGAACTGTTGGAGCAGGTCCAGAGGAGGGCAATTATCAGAGAGCTGGAGCACCTCCCTTATGAGGACAGGCTGAAAAAGCTGGAGTTCTTCAGCCTGGAGAAGAGAAGGCTCGGGGGGACCTCATAGTAGTTTCTCAATATCTGAAGGGGGCCTACAGAAAGGCAGGGGTGGGACTGTTAAATAGGATATGTGATGGCAGGACTAGGAGTAGTGGATCTAAATTGGAAGAGGGGGGATTCAGAATGGATATAAGAAAGAAATTCTTTACAGTGAGGGTGGTGAGACACTGGAACAGGTTGCCCAGAGAGGTTGTGGATGCCCCCTCCCTGGAGGTGTTTAAAGCCAGGCTGGAGAAGGCACTGAGCAACCTGGTGGAGTGGGAGGTGTCCCTGCCATAGGAACTAGAGGTTGGGACTAGATGATCTTTAAGGTCCCTTTCAACCCACACCATTCTATGATTCTATGTCCATGTGCAAGGCAAGGCTGAATCTCCAAAATGGAGCAAAAAGTATGTCATGGAAGGGAAGTAGCTCTGGGATGGAATGTTGAGCTCCTGTATCTCATGGTGCTGTATCTAATGATCTTCTTCCACCACAATTTGTTGCAAGCTAGAGCTGAGAATGGCTTCTGAGAGAATGTAAAGACACGGGACGTCATGCTCCTAAGACAAGCAGCACGATGGAGGCCATAAACAAGATTGATTAATGGATTAAGGAGACAAAGGAAAGATGGGTAAAGGTTAAGAATATAAATAGGTAAAGTTCTAGCCAGGAGTGCAAGGTAGAGACTGGGCAGAAGAGACAGTGAATAAAGCAGGAACTGAGTGGCCAGAGGGCTATATAGACATGCAAGGGATGGAGGAATCAAGAGAAAAGCAATATGGAAAAATAAGGAGCAAGATGAGGCAGCACCAGAGGCCTGGGGATTAGGAAGAGCCAGGGCACAGGGGTAGGGATGTGGCAACCAATGTGCATCTCCAGAGGAGAAAGAAATGGAGTCCAAACCCAGCATCCCTCAAATGCAGCTCATCTCAATTCCTCTGCCAAGCACTGAGTTACTTTATAGGGCTTCCTATTTTCCCAGCTATCTGCTCAGGCATTAAATTTTATGGTCCGAGTTGAAAGAGCTATTTGAAACAAAGTGAGTGGCACCTCAGTGCTAATTCCCCTTAGCAGCCAGGCACCATAAACATAAACTAGCACCAGTCTGCCTTCCTGTAGCTCTCAGTGAGCTTCCCACCCACCTGCAGTATTAATTGCATCTCCTTGCACTCCAAAAAGGATGCTCCAAAATACAACATGAACACATGCATAGCATGCACATTGTTCCTAAACCCAGTCATTGTGGGGTTTTCTGCTGGTTTTATGGTGCCAGTGATTTGATGAAGATGCAAGGATATCGCAGGGTCAGAAAGGTGGAGTGGGAAAGGACAAAATCACAGAAAACCTTGCCCATACATGTAGGCATTTTTGACAGCTCTACATCTCATGGAGGGACAAGCCTTCCTTTAAGAGGATTAAATGTTCTTTTTATAGCATGGCTCTAAAAATGGTCTAGAGTGGAGAAAAAGCCCAATCTGGTGATGCTTCATTCTCTGCTGCAGCCACTGAGTCCCTGTATATCCCATGAAGTTGGATCCTGACAAGGACAGGAGATGATCATCTTTTCCTGGGGACTAGTCCCAGTGGAGATGCTCACATTCTGGGGCATCTCCCCCCAGCACCTGTGTTCTCCTCATTGTTGGAGGCAAGTTCTTACAACTACTCAGAGAGGGATGAGGTTTTACAACAGTTTTTACAACTTCTAGAAGAACTGAAACACAGTTCTGGTGTCTCAAAATAGGCTGTTGTTAAAGTGTCGAAATGGCAGGTCCCTTTGATTGTAAATTATTCTTCTTTCTTATATCAGGGAAATTTAGCAAAGGTCAAAACATAAAATATTCTAGGTGATTTATCCTCTTTGTAACTGGAGTTAGTAATTAGACTCCCCTTTGTAACATGGTGGGTTTATGTTTGAGAAGCATTGGCAACATGGATTTTCAAGAATCCTGCCCCAGACCTGAAATTTTCTGTCTCATTTACATGAGAAAGACCCGGGGGTTATCACAGCAGCAGCACCATCAGTGGAGGATGGATCCCACAGCTTCATATTTTAGGACCTTTCTCTTTCATGAGTCCAGCTCCAGGACAGTCATCAATGTCTGGGATGAGTTTTGTTTAACCCCAAGATAAGGAGCACCTCAGCAGATGGAACCTGATGAGACACAATTATTGCCACACATTTACTGGGGAAGTGGTGTAAAAAATGGGAACAACTGAAAAATAAGTAGCACATGAAAGAATATTTGAGACCTTTCCATTACTTGGAGGATTTCCTTGGGAGCCTGCTCCAGTACAGAAGGAGGGTGCCTATGCAGACTCCCAAATGCAGGATCTGCCCATCATTTCCCTCTCCTCAGTGCTTGACAGTGATGTTGCTGGGCATATTTTCTCTGGAAATACACTAGGGTGGTGCATTGCCCATTGGCTTTCAATATGCAAGCATGTTGCTATTGGGATGGATTTATCTGGTTGAAGCTCCACATCCGTGATATCGCACTTTCCTTCAAGGTCTGCAGGGCTTCCTAAAAATAAAACCAAAATAAGTGAGAGATATTAAAAACTCACTGCTGCTGATTCCAGCTCTTTAAAAAAAAAAAAAAAAAAAGTGGTCTGTTCAAGAGGAGAAGGACTGGGGAGCTCATTTGAGTTATTTTAATTAAACCATATCAGCATTCTCTTTATCTCTTACATCTGGTTCTACTGACTCTCTGTAGGACAACTGTGATCAAGTCCATCCATCCCATCATCTCATCATATGTCCCCATCATCAGCTTCATTCTCAGACTGTGACAGTGTAGGGCTGTGTTTGCTTTTAGGTCTTATTTGGTTTATCATTACTTTTATTTTGTCCTTAAATTGGGAAGGTGACACAATGATTTGGGAATTGTTTTCTGTTCAGTTTAATTCATTTTTAATCAGCCAACAGTAATAATTTGATAGAGATAATGTTCCCCAACTGAGGTTAATCAGGACGGTGAAAGCCTTTCACTTGGTGTTATTTAGAGAGGCATTTCATAGAAATACTGTTAGGGAGGCTATTTAACTATATATTTGTTTTCATTGTGTGTACAGCTTTTTCACAGACTTCTCAGTATTTAATGCTGAGAGATTTTATTTATTTTTGTCATTTAGAGGGAATTCAGGCCTGCCAAAGTGCCCAGAATGTATAGCCCCAGAGGCTGTAGTAATCTGTTTAGACCATCTGGGCTCCAGCTCCCGAGCAGCCCTGGGTGCCAGGGGGTGGGGGGTGCAAAAAGCTTTAACAAGTCCTATTCCCATCAGCTGGAAAGATGGGATTTTTTTCAGAGATATTTCAGAGATGGAGAGGTATTCCAGTGGCTGCTGTTGGTCCCTGCTCCCAGGGCAGCATCTCCCCAGCATGAGCAAGGTTTAGTCCCTGGGATGGAGTTTCTCTCTGATGGATTGGTGATGTGTTAGGGGCAAAATTATACCAGAGAATGGTACCAGCCCCACGAAACCTTGTCATTTAAATCATGACACCGCCGAATGGTCCAGCAGTCAAACTCCAGCCAGCAGGGAGCAGTAGGTACCCGTGCTGCTTGGAAAAATGACCACCCTGGGGCAGCAGGGAGCAAGCTCAAGCCCCAGGTAGCAATCCAGCCCTTGGAAATACTCAGTTGCTCCTACAGGCAGGGCTGTATATAGGTATTTCTAGGCCAGGCACGAAGAGAAACCTGCATGAGAACAAAGCCCCTGGGGCCAGAGCTTTGCAAGGGAATGCTGTGGGCAGGGGAGATGCTGAGGGATGGGAGATTCCCCTGGCGTGGGAGGTGTGCCTGCATGGGGCTGTGCTTGCTTTTGTGTTCGTCTTGTTACAAAGGGTAAAGCATCTGTTTGGAGACGGTAAATTATCCCCTCGGCTGCTGTATAGCTAATGTAATTAAGCTGTGTTTAAAGACTCCCCAAGGTGCTCCCTCCTCAGTCTGATGGTTTGTGGGATTTTGGCTCCTAAATGCAGCTCACCCAGTGAAGAGCATCCTTCTTGAGGTGCTGTTTGCAACAGGTCTATAATGGGGAAGAGATGGTAAAAGCTGTTCTGCCCAGTCTAGGTCCCAGCCAGGACAAGCTGGATTGTTTGCAGTCTACGGTTGTTTGTGGATTGTGGAAATCATCCACTGTTTGGAGATGTGAGCTACCAAACATATGGATCTCTGTGGGAAATGGGGCCACTCCAGTTAAATCCCGGATTTGCTGACCTTGTAAAAAATTTTCAGCACGTCAAAGTTTGCAAAAAACCTCTGTGTTTTACCACATCTCATAATTCTGAGTTTTACAGCAGGGAAAACTGTGTTTCCTTTAAATCTGTAAAAACTCCCTGATGATCTGGCTCCAGCTGTTCAGTAGAGAAGCCCAGGCACACAAAACTGCTAGCAAAGGTTTACTGGGGGATGTTATTTTAGTCCCAAAGGTGTTTTACAACACACTGTCCAGCTCCTCACTTTGATTTAGTAAAAGAAATAATCAAGGTATGTGTTTGAGCTGGCAGTAGGTCATGGCAGCAAGGCAGCTCTCTGGTGGCTTGCTCAGGTAATCCCAGTTTATGCTTCAGAGGCAACCAGTGACTGTAGATTAAAAGCAAAAGCCTGGAGAGCCAGTCTCCATTCTGGGGCTGCTTTAAATGCCCCTGCCTGTTCCTTCCCATGTCCTTCCCCTTGACCACAGAAGAGCTTCAGTGTCTCATCATCCTGTGTTACATTCATCCTTCCCTATGCAATTACCAAGGGGTGGACAGGGCATCACCTAAAGTGCTCTCCCAGAATCCCTACAGGAAATGTCATGGTCAAACAAGAATGCCAGCTGCTCCCCTACAACTTGGGGAAGGCAATGCCCCATGGATTACACCCAACTCAGCTATATCATGTGCCTGTACAAGCACTGAAGCAAAGAAATAATAGGAGTGGGATGCTAACTGCTCTGTCTCCCTTTCTCTGGTCTACCTTAATCAGCCAGAACTAGGAAAATCTTCCCCAAATTCTGCAGTGTGACCCTGAGGGCTGTTACCTGCTCTGTACACGGCATGGCTAGATGGCAATTCGGTCCCCCTTCGTTACTTTTTAATCAGCTTTTCCCCTTCCAGTAGCTCTTCAGTGGCACCTCAGGGGAGTTTGCAGTACCGCAGGGTCACCCCACCTTGCCCCTTTACTTCTTTACATCTTTTATCATTCCCTCTGAGCCATATTCCCTCTTAGCGTGGTTAAACCAAACAGAGCACAAAATCTGATAAGCACAAGGTGGTGGGGTTTTTTTCCTCCCTGTGGGATACATTATTTACAAAGCTTATCGATTGTGGGAAATAACCCAGGGGCATTCAAACATGAGCTACATCCTCTCTTACACCAGAGATGTTAATTACCTGCAAGCTGTTACCAGCTCATCCACTGCTGAGCATCGCCAGCAGACTGATAGGGCTTAGGGATGTGAGAAAATATCGCTCACGAGTGGTTGCATCACACTTTTTCCAGCAGCCTCCTGGAGCTGCTGGGAAAAGACATTGCTCTCACTTTAAAAGCTCATGCACTGCATCAGTCATCCAAATTTACCTGCCTTAGCTTCCAGCCCTCACTCCCACCTGGCCTTTCTCTGATGCTGTAAAGAGCTCTTTAGTATCTTCTTTAGTATTTCCCTGCCTTGTCAGATCTTATGGGAAGTCATGAAGTCACCTCTCAATCTCCACAATCAAGTAAGCAGACTGAGCTCTCTAAATTTGTCAGTTTCCTTGTCCTTGGGGAGGTTTGCATCTCTCTTTGTAACCACTCTGATCTCTCAATGTCATCTTTAGGAACGTGGGCACCAGACCCACCAGCACAGCATTTGTACTCTGATGGATTAGTGCTATAGCAGGGATAAAATGGCACCCTGCTCCTCCATGGTACCTTCAGTGAGACTCTGCTCCTCTGTGGTACCCTAAACGCTCCTCCAAGTGTGTACTGGAGCTCTCTCTGTCCTTTTCTCACCACATAGCTCTGTTGCTGCTCCAGCGATAGAAGAGTCCATCTCAGCACAAGTTTTAGATGCCAAGTTTCTATTTTAATCCATGGTATTTTGTACACAGAGAAATGTCTGTGATTAATAGATATGATGTGGTTTGTGATATCCCGAGCATGCTGGATGAGCCAGGTAAGTTCCTTCAGGAACCACACTGTTCCCTGCATCACTTCCATCAGACTGGGAGTGATGTGATGCTGCCAGACCACAAAAACCAAGGAGCAGGAGGTGCAGTGCTAGTGCAAACCACCCTGTGCTGGCCAAGAAGCTTTCTCCCTCCTCTTTGTGCTGACAGAAGAGCCATCTAACACCACTCCTGAGCTTCTTAGTGTGGTTTCTGGAAGATGAAGGTGTTTGGGAGGGAGTACATGTAGGTCTGTCAACACAGCTGAAATGTTAAAACAGTAGATAAGGGGAGAGCAAGAGCAACAGAATGTGGTGCTCAAGGCTGGACCATGAGAATTTATGGAAGTGGTACCTTCGCAACAAAACCATTTCTTCCACTGTGTGTTATTTCACACAGTTTCTCCTTCTATTAAAATGAATAAATGGTCCTTAGAGCTGCTGCCCAGGAAAATCAGAGAGGGTTAGAGATGCTGATCCATGAAGACAGGAGGAGAAGGGGCATCTCCAGCTGGAGGATGTGGCCATACCTGTGAGGGAGGCAGGAACAGAGATGAAGTGAGAAATAAGAGAAAGATAATATCTGTAATTATGGCTGAAAGAGAGATGGATTGCTAGAACTGCAAAGGAAGACAGCAGTGGGATGGAGGTACCTGCATGGTGCTGGTTGGTGCAAATCAGTTTACTGTCACCGACCTGAGTCTCAACTCACATCCTGGTACCAACCCCAACTATGATGCCTCAGGGAGAGTTGATAAAGGAAGCAATAACAACAAAATACTATAAAACTATAATGAAAATAAATCAAAATATGACTACTGGTATGGGGATAATTATGAATGCAGGGAAGGTGGCAGTAACTGCACCAGGTGATGAAGGCAATGAGGAGCAGAGAGCGAGAAAGGCACGCTGACAGTGATGAGGCTGATGGAGACACTGGCTTGTCTGGATGGAGACACAGATCTCAAAATTGTAATGGGAATAATTATGACTGTAATGGGCTGGTAATAAAGGTAATGGAATCATAATTGAGGAGGGGATGGCTGTAAAGGAGAAGGTGCAGATAACAGCGTTATAAAGGAGACGATAAGAAAGATAATGGATGGTAATGGAGTCGTTGTTAAAGGTAATGGAGTTATAATAAGGTGACGACTGCAGCAGGTAGAAGGGATGGTCCGTTTAAAGGGGACTATGGTGCAGAGAGCTCTATTTCTTATTCGTCATGACAGACAGTGCTGGAGGTGATCATGAGGCTAATAATAACTGAAGGGGTCAATCGTGAAGACAAATGCAGCTACACAATGAGTACAGCAGGACTGCAGTCCCTGGAGATGCAAGGTGGAGGTGCAGATCCTGGATAGGGGGGATGCTCTGCTGCAGCACAAGGTACAAGGCAGAGGAGATTATAAAAAGCATAGTGACTTGTGTGAGTCCTGTGAGGTTTGCTTTAGGGCAGGGCTGCCTAGAAGACATAGATGGGGCAGAGGAAAGCAGAAAATATTGGCCATATGCCCGTAGCAACAACAGTGATGGGGACCAGCTGTTGAGCATGGAGGGAATGCACAAAGGCAGAGCTGATCTTTGCAGCATGGGGACAGAGACACAGCAAGCATAGCAGCATGCAGTGATACAGGTACTACCATAGGAGGACAATTCAGAAGGAAGCTGATGGCATCATGAGCCAAAATTCTAATTTTCACTCTTGTGCAGTGCTCTTCACCTCTCCCTGAAGCTCAGCCCAAAGCCTACAACCTTTTCTGCAGAGCAGGTCACCCTCCTGCAGCTGTTGATTACACACCACCAGTCAAGTCCTCAGCCGCCTGCCACTGCTCCACAAGCTCAGGTTTTCTCTCAGAGGAGAAGATTAAATTGGTTTCATATAACTTATTCTGGACAAGCACTTGTTGGTTGTAACTTTCTAGCCTCATTATCCTCCAGATTCTTCACGATTATGGCTTATTAACTACTTTGTGCATCACTCCCAGTTTAAAGCCTTAAGCCCTGGGGCTGTCCTTCTGCAGTTCTCAGCCTGCCCTGGGCTCCTGTAGCTCTTGGAGAAATCTGAACAATTTCAAGGCTGAGTTAGTACACCAAGGGAGGACTTCAGCACGTCTGGCCAACACAAGCACACCTGACTGATCTAAATACCCTGGAAGTCCTTCTCCCTCCTCTCAAAGTTGGGCTCCTGCCCAGTATAATCATGTTGTCCTAATTAGCTGAGTGCAAGGGAAGGCTGAAGCATAGCCCATACTGAATGTTTCAGCTTTCCTCCTTCATTGAAGCAACATGCTTGGGCTTCTGTCAGCTCTCCTTTTCTTTCCTACATGTTTGCAGAAGGGTTTTTTGCCATCCTGAACTGCACAGCCCAATGGAACTGCACCTTTGCATCTCCAACTTCACATGTATCTACATGGCTGTTCCATTGCTCTCCCCATCACCAGACCTCTGATTTCAGTTCCCTTTGTCTGCAGCTCTTCTTTGGGTCTTCAGGTCTAACAGGTCCCTGTGTCACTTCCTCTTGTTCTCTGCATCATGATGGGTGGTCGTGGTGCTCCTAACAAGCTGCTTCAGGTGATTGGCAGCTTCCCTGCACTCCTTATCCCTTGGATTATCTTCCCTAGAGATGTTACCTACTGATTCCTCAATTTTTAGGGTTTTTTTGCAGCCCATTATCCTCACTGTGCTGCTTTCTCTCCTTTTCTCTTGGCACTGTGAGCTCCACTATTTTGCGACTTACTTCCTGAAATTACCCTTCTACATTTTTCAGCCAGCTCTGCTCTGTCAGACCAAATCGAGCCCAAAATAGCAGCTTCTCCAGTTGCTTTTGTCATTATTTCAAATGAGATGTTGTGCTAACCCACACAGAGAACTGAACAGCTCTGTCCTGCTGTATTGCTCTCCCAAGAACTGTCAGCATGCTTTAAGATACCGTTACAGCTGCCTTGTACTGTGTGGAGATAGCCTGGATTTGAAGAGCCACTCACACTCACTCACTCACCCTCTTCTCACAACTCACAGAAGGTCTATCCCACCAGAGTTTCACCCCTCTTAATTCTCCCATGTTGAAGGAGAGTGTTCCCAGCCCCTTGTTAACTTTCAGGACAAGCATGCATGGCTCTGAATGCACTCCTTTTCTTCACTGCCAGCTTGCTCTCCCTCAGCAAATCATACTGGATCCTATTTATCACACCAAGTCCCTGTAACACTACTTAAGCCCTAGTCTGAGCAAGGAATGAATTTGCCATACTCAGCCACTGGTGTACAGACACATTCATCTTGTTTTCTCATTCTTCTTCTGATCCTACCACCTACCTTTTTCCTGACACTTGTTGACATTTCTTATGTTGACACATGGCACCACATCACTTTGATGGCAAGCTGGCATGACCAGGTACCTTTCCTTATTCAGGAGATCCCAACCTCAAGGGCTTCACATGTGTCAAAGATCTCTGGCTCTGCTGATCCCTAACTCAACTCTAGATGAGGTAACTTCCTGACTCCTAACCCAAAAGACACCAAGACAGTGAGCCACACAAAAGCAACCAAGATGGAGATCCTGTCTCCACCAGCCACTTCTCAGCCTTTTTCACTCACAGGTCCCCAGAACCTTTGCAATTTTGCTCCTGCTTCCTGGAGATGAGTTATAATGGGTTTAAAGTACTATGTGCACATGCCTTAGAAGAAGGGGAGAAGGGTCCTTCCAATGCTCAAGAGCCTGTGAAATAAATTAAAAAGATACAACAACAACAAAAACATTAGTTAGATTAAAAAATAACAAACTGGAAAATGAAGAATACAGGAGATTGCACCAGCCTCTGTGATAACCTGGGGACTTTTTTTTTTTTATCACCAAAAGTCCATTTTTAATCACAGAAGGAACTTTTTCTTCTTAGTCGCTTTCACAGTAGAAAACACAATAACCTAGCCCACCAAAGGACAAAGCCATTGAAATCCTGGGCAGTCACCAAATCAAACTCTGCTAGATAAAGGGAAAGGGAAAATACACTACAACAGGTCTCTCATCTCAAAGGGAAAATGAGGAAGGAGGGTGAAGGATCAGAGGGCAAATGGGAAGAGAAATTTTGTGCACAGAGCCCTTGATGACTAATGAGCTGCGGCTGCTTTGGGAAGTTGGTAGAAAATCCTCCTCCTTTTGCCATAACCAGAGTCTCCAGCTCTGATAATAATGAGGATCTTTAAACGTGAGAACTGTCATGTAATAGAAATCAAGGAAGGCAGCAGTCTTGAAGAGAAACTGTAATGATAGATTTTCACATGTCCTTGCTTGGGAGGTTTTTGCACTGGGAAGATGTCCCTTGGTCCCAGTAAAGCTGCCCAGGAAGCTCAGGAGGAGTTTGCAAGAGGATTTCACAGGCTTAGGGTATTTGCTGGGCATTTTGAAACAGAGCTGCTTACAGCTCCCTGATGTAGGAGGAAAACCTCTGCTTTTTAGCCAGAGCAGAGTTAAAAAATACAAACCCCATTCTGGTGCATGGGAAGGTATCAGTGACAGGGAGCCAGAAAGGATCAATGCCTTGTCCAGCAGTCTTCATATAAAGTGTTTAAGCCCTTTGGAGTCTGTTTACCTGCAGAATTCTCCTCTCAGTCTTTGACTGCTGCAACAGTATCATCCACATGGGGAAGTGCCTGGGGTTGAGGTCACCCCTCAGCCCAGGCCCCCACGTTTGTGGATGAGTGTCTGTGATTTCCTCTGGGGATGGCAAGATAGATACAAAGAACAAAAGTAAAGGCTGAAAGAATAAAAATAAAAGAACCTGACTTGATGCTGGTTGCCAGAGGAAGACTTGGAACAGGACTTCCCTTCCTAGTTAAGGGAAACCCCATGGAGTAAAAGCTCCTTTTGCTCTCTGCCACCTGCCTTTCACTGGATTTCCAGTCTGGTATTTTCAGAGACTCTGGGCACCAGACGAAGCCTTTCCAGGCTCCATGGTAACTCAGATGACTTTGGCCAGAGGAATAAATATGAGTGATGGGTGTAAGCCCGGTGGCAAGGCAATGCACTGAGACCCAGATATAATGGTGTTTCTGCAGTTCCTCTAGCTGATGGCATCATCTGCATCCTTGCACTTCTTCACAGGAAATATCCTGCCATGATCAAGGGATTAATCAGCCTTGAAATATAGTGGGAGGGTAGAAAAACACCATAACAGGCATATGGTGACCCTCCATAGAGCTGGCTGCAGCCATGGCTGAATGTCCCAAGCTTACACAGGTTACATAGGCATGGAAATAAAAGGCAAAAAAGTATTAAAGTAATTTTAAAGGACAATAAAAAAATCAACATTTTAAGGCATTGGGTGTTTGCATTGATCATGCCCTGTGCTCAGTAAGCAGCCTTAATCCATGTAAGTCCAACCACCCACCTGGGTGAGCAGTCCTTCTGAGGAAGGGGAAGGCCCACACATGCAGCACATGCAGCATCTCTGCCCAGGCATGTGAAGGTATCAGCATCTGGGAATAACCCCAGGACATTTCTGAAATGGCTGGGAACAGAAGAAAATTAAAAGTGAGATAAAAATCCCTGTTATGCAAGAGAAGAACTAGTGTTAGTTTGGCTTTTGTAGGTGCCCAGCTGTCACCATACACAGCTCAAGCTCTCTGAGAAACTGTACCCTGTGGGAATACCCTATGGATGCAATAGCAATGCAGCTAATGAGTTACCCTGAAACCTAGAGGATTTAATAGCTTGTGATACTCTTTCTAAAAGAGGTTTCAATAGTGGGGAAGAGGAAGGGAAAAAGGTTGTACAGCGGAGAGAATTATTTTTGCCCTTTCTTAGAACATGACCCACAAAAACCTGTTAGAGAGTAATTTTCTGTTAATCTCTGTATTGCTTTAGAGGAGGTAAAACCACCGGGAAATATATCATAAAGTCATGTTTCCACAATGTTACAGTTTTTCTTTAATCTTCATTTAAGTCTTGCAAGGATTTGAGAGTTGGAGTCTTCACCCCTGGCATCTATGGCTGTTCAGTTCGGAATTAAATTAGAGTATGTCATGGCCAATGAGAGGGAGCTCACAGGTGATAATGAAAACCAGCCTTGGGTTGAACCCAACTGCATAGGTTCCAATTCAGGGTTTGCCAGACAAACTAATAGACTGGGCTTTTATGGCCAGTGCTGTGGTCTCCAAATCGTGAGAGATAACACCTGGGTGCAGAGGCATCATCAGTTGACTTAAATCATTTAGCATCCATGTCAAAACTGGAAGTCAAGACATGTCCTACAGAGACAATAGTGCCAAATCCAGTGACAATATTGTTTCACTGACAGTTTGTTGCTGGTGGTGTATAAACTGAGAATTTGCTCTTTCAGCCTGGAGGAGATAGCTCAACAACAGTAATTTCCCTGGTGGGCATTACTCAGTCTGTATGTGCATGAATTAGTGTGCTTACTCCTCCCCCAGGGCACTTCAACTATGTGTCCAAAATGCCAAAAAGCTGAAGTTGGATTTCTTGTGAATTCTTGGGCCATTCAGAGATATGGGATCTGTCTGGGAGAAGCAGAGTGAAGTACTCTGCTTGTGAAGTACTTAACAAAGAGAAGGGAAGCTCCTCTGGCCCAAAAGAGGAGTCTTGCAGAAGTGGAGCTGCCTTGCACAGGTTCTGCAGCACTACAGGCTCCACCATCGGGGCAGATGTAGGGGGAAAGAACACTTGACTATTGTGTTTGACATCTCTCATGTGAAGCTGTTCAATCAGAGATTAAAGATAAGCACATCCCTTTGCCAAGGGTTGCTCTTTTGCAGCCTCCTCACTTGGTAACAGAAACCAGATGTTACAGCAACTCCTGAGGACTTGGCACCAACATTATGACCATCCTGCAACACCAAGCACTTTGCCCACAACTGATGGCCCCAACCATGCCCCAGAGCCTCTTGGAGGATGCAGCTAACTCAATCCCACAGCCAAGGGGGTTGTGAATGAAGCTCTGGATTGAACACACTGGAGATGCAGCAACACCAGCAGACTGGTATCTCTCTATAATGCTGTCTCCTTCCCTCATTTTTAGGTGTAAAAAGGAATTTAACAGAGGAAGCATCCAAAGGGCCAGTTAACCTGTGCACAGGGCTAGGACTACCATGCTGTAAACCCTCACCCACATCCCTGCTTTAATGTCACTGTCTGCCTCCTCCACATGTTTGGTCTCGCTCTCTGGAGCAGTGTATTTGGGTAGTTTAATCCTCCCCTGGGAAGCTCGGCTTATGGGCAGAATCTAGCTCTCTGCAAAGGTCATTCTGCTTACATAGCATCATCCCTCCAGGCATGTTTGGCAGCAGGACACCGAGACCCATCAAAATCCCATCTCTGTAGCAGTTTCTTCTCCCCTCCCACTTAGACAGTGTAAGGTTACTTGGTAAATAAGTTATCCTGAAAACACTGCCTGAGACATTTCCTTACAAATAAACATTCAGGCTCATGGGACATTTTCTAGCTTTGTACAACCTAAGTTAAGGTTTGCCAGTTGATTCAACATGCCCCAGTTTGCCAGTGAACACATTACTCCAGCAGCCAGACTCAGGCTAAAGCCAGGAGCTGGAGCAGTGCCCATGAGATGCTCCACTGCCACCTACATGGCTCACAAACCTGGTGCTCACCAGCAGGTGTCTTGCCTTGTTCTAGGTTCCATTTTTCTGTGGATCTTACAATATCAAATGGCTTCTTAAATCAGCCATAGTACTGCTTCCTAGTTCCAGTAAAAAAGGACTTCCACAAACAATACACTTCTACAGGTTCTTTATTCAGGCTTCTGCTGTCACAACAAGTATTAAAAAAAAAAATTTAACATGCCAAGGAAGACTGACATAAAATGCAGGAAATTTTCTATCAGCTGTCCCCTAAAGCCCTTACACTAACAAGAACATAACTACAGACCTGAAACTGACAGCTGGCAGTGTGCAAGCACAGTGGAACCACCAGCTAAGCATCACATGAACAGATGCTTTTAGCATGCACGCTTTTTACTTAAGTATTTTAGGCTTGCCAGACCAGCAAAGAGATTTCTTTTGAAACCCAGCTCACCATGAACTTGCATTTTGTTATGGTGGAAAGTGCCTGGTAAGCTCATGAGTAGTTCCGCTGCAGGATGATTGGTCCTGACTGTGGATCCTGTGTTGAAGCACTGCCGGAGTCAGGTAACAAGTCATCATCTCTTCTATCTCTCCGAAGCCTGCATGTACCTCACACAGCCATAAATCAATTTCCAGGGTTTTTCAGAATTGGATTCATAACACCAAAGCCTTAGGTCACACTTAGTTGAGTGCTCTGTGGGGAATTCAAAGGTTCCTGAAGTGCTTGTTGAAAGATATTACTTAAGCTCCTCAGAGAGGTGGAACTTCAGCAGGGACTCTATCAGGTTTATAACCACGGAGAAGAAGCATTATCCCATGATTTAAGTGTAGTAGAAAATGCAAAACATAATATTCAGCAATAGAAAATAGAGTTTGTTGATTTACTGATGTAGTATTAAGTTAATTCAGGGAGAAGGTGTGGTGCAACAGAGGAGCAGTTCCCTTCTGGATATTCAGCAGATTCTCACTGTCCACATTCACTTCATCCAGCTGGAATCAGACCCCTCTTCCAACATTAACAGGGATCCTCATCACTTCCTAGGGCAACCAGCCAGGCAAAGCACCGAGAAGAAACTTGAGGGAATGTGGATTATACTAAACTAATTTGCTCAGGGCAGAGGTTTCCAGTGTCTCCAGTAATCCCAGTTGAGGACAGCCCTGCTGCACTAGGATTAGAGCAGCACCAGGTACAGAGGCCAAACTGACCCCCCACATGCTACATGAAAAGCAACATTGTTTTTTCCCTAAAAGTTCTACAAAACCAAATATTAGACAAAAATACATGTGAAGCTACTATTGATCTTCCAGCCAAGCTTTGTATTAAAATAACATTGTTTTTCCACTCAATTCGCTTATATACATATAGATAAATATTAAGGTATCAGAGACAGCACAGCTTACTTTTATCTCCTAGAAAAAAGCCAAACACCTCATTAGAGGTGGGCAAGGCCAGCCAGTACAGGAAGAGAAGCCAACCAAATTTCAGACCAGGTTGTAAAATTGGTCTTTTTCCATAGTTTTGGCAATGGAATTGTCCATGTCACCCACTCAGCTAAGTATTTGTCTGAGGGGTCTCTTCCAAGGCTTTCTGTCTTCCTTTCTCAAATGCACTTCAGTAGAGTATTTTGGACTTTGTGGAAGAAGAGTGCTCTGTAAATAATCTCCCTAAAATAAGAGGACTTTTAGGTCATTGAGTATCCATTTAGACTGGAAAATTAGATTGGCACCTCTGCAATGAAAGAATCTCCACCAGCTTGTAGTACTTATTAATTATGCTCTCACCTCAGTATTTTATAGGGCAGTAGCCCTATACTATTCTCATTTTTCAAAGGGGATAAGCAGCAGTGACAGCAGCAAGAGGGCATCAGCATCAAGGCACAGCCGAAGCTGAGATGGGGGTTAAATACCTGACTGCTACCTGTTCAGATGCACCAAACAAATTTAATCCCTAAAGGGTTAATCTGAAGTAAGAAAAAAAGAAACAAACAAAGGAACCAAAAAGGGCCAGTCAGAATTAAAAAACAATAAAATCCAAAATTAAAATAGCTATGCCAGAATATAAGCCTGCTTGAAAGCCTCATGGTGATGTACAATCCCCTTACTCACTGCAAAATCCAGCTGGATGTCTCCCCTCTCAAGCAGGACCACTCTGAAAAGTCAGTGGATCTGTCCCTTGCAGCAAGGAACCACCCAAAGCTATTCTTGGGTGGGATCCTGCTTTGCCAATTAAGCTGCAAAAGGTTTATTCTGCTATTTCCCATTAATTTTTCCATGCAGATGTTCTTGCACAAATCTCCTGGAGGCGTTATGCAGAGTCTTTCTCCTGCTGTAGCACTTATGAATTTCAGCAGAACCATGAAGGTCTCACCAGCCCTATCATAATACATGTCAAGCCTTCCCAGCTGGTGGCTTCACCAATGTTTTTTCATGGACTCCCATCTTCCAGTCCCAGCAAAACAGCCCCCACTTTGCCCAGCAGTCTCAGTGTGGCTCTACAGGTGGGAGAGGCACCATATTGCCTAGAGCTTCTGACTTCAGAGGGAAAATTGCAATCATATAACCCTCACTGCATGGCCCACTACAGGTTGGTGGTGGGTGAAGAAGTCAAGGTGTGACCACGTGCAGCTACATACATCTCTCTGCACACAGTCCTATTCGTCCTGTTTAAGGTGTGTAAGAAGCAGTACATGCCCATCTCAATTTGTGAGTTAATTTGTCTAACGTGACAGAGCTGTCCTGTTCCCAGCAGGCATCAAGGGGCTTTTGCCTCCAACTTTCTGCAGGATTAAGTTGTAGTCAATAATCCCCTGCTTTCAGATTGCTGTGCTCCAGTTCTGCAAGCACTCTGGCTGTTTCCCATCTTTCTACAGCACTGCAATTGTTGCAGAAGCAACCTTGTTTCATTGTTCAGCAAGCCTTATTCAAGTGGGCAGAGTGTGTTACTCACCATTATTTATCCATGAGTTAGATCACAAGTGAAGGAGGGAGGCAAAGTCCAGCAAGAAAGTGTATTTCAAGTGCCCGTGGTTAATTTTGGCTTTGGAAATTATAAGAATCTTGGAAATTACAGGTACTGACCCAGCCTTTTGGGGCATTGAGGACCACAGGAGTCAACCTAAAGATGAATTTTGAACTGTTCAGGAACAGGGCTATGTCATATCACTATTACAGGACTAAAGGGACCTCCTTCATCCTTACATGTTCATGAAGTCCTACCTGCTTGTTTGTAAACTATCGAATCCCTACATTTCCAGTAATAGTGAGCAAAACCAAGCTCTACCTTAAAAAACATCACAGAGCAGTGGGCTTGCTTCCATGCCCTGCACTGGCTCCTGGCTCAATGAAATTATGTTATGCATTTAAATCCACTTTTTAATGAGGTACTTACCTATTATAGGGCAGTAAAAACTCAACCTGACTAAGATATTCAGCTGGTACAAGCCCTTGCTGACTACAGTTATTTTCCCATCTTAAGGATCTTGTTTTTCCCTGCCATAAAAGCACAGAGGCTATTTCCAGTTCTTACATGTGGAAGAAAATGAGGAAAGATATGAATTTTCCCCCTAACTCTCATTAACATGGTAGCCCAGGTCTTTCTCATGAGTCCAACAGAAGGAAATCTATTTTTAACCAAATTGCTCCAGCATAAACGTTCAAAGCCTGACATTAAAAAAAAATTGAAGAGTATTATCTCTGATGTGCCTTGATTAAAGCAAATTTATATATCTTCAGTGGCAGCAGGGGCACCTACGCAGGTACCCAGACAGGTCCACCCATAGGTCATGCCACATGCTCCTTGTTTACTGTGCTTCAAGAAAAAAGAAAGAGATTTAAAAATGAGATTTTGGAGGAGACGCCCCTCCTTTATCAGGCAAGGGAGGAAGAAAGTGGTCCTTAGGGAGGGGAAGCAGCATCTCTAACATCAGGCTGGGCCAGGGCTGGCAGGAAGATCAGAGTGCAGCACCCTGGCATTGGGGCAGCTGGTACCCACCTGCCCACCCAGGACTATACATGTTGCCTTGGCCATATATATGCAGTACATATTATTCATATTTAGGAGTGCCCCCAGCACATCTTCCCTTCGAAAGTCTCTGAGAATGCCACCTCCTCCACATACATACACTTGCAGCTCATCAGAGCTGAGAAAACCCCCAGATTAACCTCTGTGACACAAGAGAGAGAGCCTGTCACTGCCTGCCCTGCCTTCCCCACTATGTGAATGAGAGCACATCATCCCCTTCACTGCCTGGAACAAGAATATGTCCAGGATGTGTCAAACCCAGATTGGAAAAAAGTGGTTATTACTGCAAACTCTATATACATTATTTATCAAATAAAGCCTCTACAGAAGGTCTACAATTCATTTCTCTGCTTCCAGCTTGCTTGTACCCTCTTCAGCCATCTTGTTGATGGGACATAATAGAAAACAATTGTAGGTTCTTTGCAGTCTCTCACAAGACTGTCTCCTCCCAAGGAGACCCTGCAGGTCCCCCAAAGTGGAGCTGGGATAAGTTTTGCCCAAGAAAATAAGCTTCCTCTTGCACGAACCAGCTCCACCATGGCAGCTTTGCTTGAGCCCCACGTCTATTGACAAGTATACATTGCTGCTCTGATAATTCAGGGGAAATGACAATGGGAAGGCAAGAAGAAAACATCAGTTATTGGAGGGTTCACAATGCAATCCCTGCTGCTGTCTGCCAGGTTGCATATGTGTGTAAATCAGCTGTATTGTGCAATTTAGTTTGAGCAATATATTAAAAAAGGAGAAAAATGAGAATTTTTCATTTCAGGGGTTATAAAGCAGATGGGGGAAAGCCACATCATGCATCACCTCACAATCACATCAGCTCTGCTGCACTGCACTGTGTTTTTACTGCACCATAAAAATACATGTGTGTGGGGAGAACGAATGCAAAACCACGGCAGAAGAGCATTTCTTCTCTTTTCCATTCCCCTGACTTCCAGTCAGGGTGTATATGATGAGGCAAACCAGAAGCAAGTTTTAAAAGTTCTTATTTGATTTCAGCAGGTGGTTTTTCTCTTAGTGAAAGCAAAACTGCCCCCACTCATCATTCAAAGATTAAAAATTGCCCCAACTCACTAATTATGGTTAAAAGGAGCCATGATAATGGCATGGCTTTTCCTCTCCTGGTCTGCAATGCTGCTATGCATGTCACAGGCACATTGATGGCAACAGAGGGGCAATTGAGGCCTTGATGTGAGAAATTTCTTCAACATGACTTTGCACTTAATCACATGCTCCTTCATCTTCATTGAGTTGTACACTTGATCCATGCCAGAGGTAATGGGCAGTGGCATTTTGGCAACAGAACATCCCAAGCTGGGTTGTTTGCATCTGCTTTGGCAAAGGCTTGAGGAGGGCTGGTTTGACTTGTAGACTCTAATACAACATGACAGCCAAGCACCAGCTACAAGATCACAAGAACTTGCTTCCGGCACCCAAGCTGTGTGATGGCAGCAAACAAGGGGGAAAAAACCTTCCTGCCTGTGGCCAAGAATGATTTAAAACCCACCAGTTATGGATCATGGGTTTGCAGTGCAATTGATGAATTAGCCATGGAGGATCTCACTTTTGGTTTTCTCCACGCTGGAGGATGAATGAGTACCCCCCACCACTGGGTCCTACCTCACCCTGAATTTTGCAAGTCTCTGCCTCAGCTTGAACAGACAGAAAGAGGGATGCCACCAAGGAGAGACTGGGAAGATGTGGCAAAATCTTCTGGAGAGGGAGAAAGGAAATGTGAATATCCCAAGCGGCAGCATCTCTGCAGTGCTGTGCATGAGATCCACACTGTGCCTATGTTCACCTGGGTATATGCTACCCTCCAAAATTAATCAACAGTGCCCCTGCTGAAGATAAAACTAAATAATATTTATTTTTGCACTTACATTACAGTTGCCACGTAATTAACTGCTACGATGTAATTAAAGAGGATTTAGAGGGTGTTTATGGCCTGCAATGCTCCATAATTACAGTTAATTCCTCCTTCATGGCTTCTGAGCATCTCCAGCAGAGCTGTGGGAGCCAGTGGGGCAGGCAGAGCTGCCACTGTGAGGTTCAGAAACACGGCATGCAGCTTTAGCACTAAAAGTGGCCCTGTCTGAAATGTTTGCTTTGGAAATGTAGTCTCTGCCCATACAGGGGTCAAGAGAGGTGCCAGGACTATTGCTATGGGGAGGCACAGGAGAGCAGTGGGAGCCATCCCAGCCTCTGCCTCCAGGCTCTCCCTGGTAAAACTGCTTGAACACCTAGAGATGCTGTGTAAGGATTATAGAAAATTCTTCTGCAACTTATGAGTCTACTGTGAGGGAATTATTTCTTAACAGAGCATGAAGAGCTGGGTATGACTACCTTTCATGTGTAGGGTGTCCCGAGGGATGTGGGACTTTCCCAGAAGCAGGGCAGCTGAGGCCAACTCCAATAGACATCAAATCTTAGCTCTTCCATACCTCCTTAAAAGGCCAGATGTGTGATCTACACTGTGGCAGGTGAAATCCTGGTAGTCTGGTCCTTTGAGCACTAAGTTTCAGCAGCCAGCAACTCCCATTAGGAGCTGGGAGTTCAGGCTCTACCAAACCAGGGTGTCAAATATGGTCCAGGAAAGAGGAGGTCACCCTCCCACAGGACATTGGACACCATGGATCATTATATCAGCATTAGAGGCCAGAGGAAAGTATTTAGCCATGAGCCATGATGTGCTGCACCATGAGCTTGGTGCCTGTGCCTGCATCTCAACATGGCCCATGGAGCACTGGGACAAACTGCACCAAAGAGGTATGGTAAGTGGCCAGGCCATTGCTCAAGCCTGCTGCTAATGATTTTCATTGTAAAACTAAGTGTTCACCTTGGCTTTCATTGCAAACTTAGGTGCCCACCATTACAAGCCCATCACATGAATGAATTTTGCACCAAGCATTTTTTGTGGCAAATGGCTGAGCACAGTGACTTTGAAGAGGGTGATTGATAACGTACCTGCTGCCGCCTGTAGATAACTATAGGGGAAGGTTAGGCTGGATATTAGAAAAAAATGAAAAAATTTCGACACTGAAAGAGTTATCAAGCATTGGAAGAGGTTGCCTAGGGAAGGAGTTGAGGCACCATCCCTGGAGGGATTTAAGAGATGGGCAGACATAGAGCTTAGAGATACAGTTTAGGGCTGGTTCTTGTCAGAGTTGGGTTGATGGCAGGACTCAATGATCTGAAAGATCCCTTCCAACCAGAGCCATTACATGATTCTATATAAAGGAAGACAGTCAAGACCACAGTTTGATCAGTAAAGTGCTAGGATGTGCTCAGATTACAGATGGCAGTATCTGTGCAAAAATGAGAATTACCCCAGCAACTCCCCAGTTTTCAGAGGCAAACAGGCAGGGTGCAGCAGTCAAATGAGACATCATGAAGTTCGACAAGCCTTTACCTGTTAATGGGAAAATGACAGGAGACTTCTCTCAAAACCTTTGTGCTAAGCCACTGCCTGCTTTCCAGGGGGAGCTTATAGAGGCTACTGATATATGCTGTGGCAACTCAGTGAAAGAATGCATAATGAAAGTGAGATAAAACACACTCTGCAATCACAGAGGTGTGCATGAATTATTAAGCCGGTAGAATTTACAGTCAGTTGGGGGAACTATAGATTTTTTTCTTCCACATGTAGTTAGGGAACACTGGTAAAAGCATCTAAGTATTTCATTCTTAAATATGCAATTAGTCAGTGAGGTGAAAATCATTCCCTATCCCAGGGTGATGTGGTGGTGGAGTGAAATGACTCAGTTGAGTCTCTCCAGTGTGATGCAGGTATCATCAGTGTAGGTCCTCAGGGTCTGGCTTTGGACTAACCTATCTAAGGCTGAGGTCCAGTGTTATGGGGAGCGTGATGCTTCACCTTTCTAAGCTTTTCATCTATCTCCTTTAATTCCCCAAAAAGTGCACATTAAAATGTGTTTATAGGGGAGACAAAGATTAAAAATTAGGCAGAGGGTGCAAAAGGAGTTGGTCAAGACTATATTTGCTTGCACATAGTAAGGACCTTCATTCTGCCATAATGCCCAGGGAACAAAAGCCTCTTTAAACAAAATAGCACATCATTAGGTTAGTAACAACTGGGAGTCAGTGTCCATCACCCTCCTGGAAAACCACAGGAGGGAATCAGCTCTGCAGAGTGTTCAGCATCTCTGCCTTGGCTCACAAGGGTCCTACAGGTGCAAATCATACTTATTTGGATAAAGTTTCAGCAGTTTCAGGGTGACAAGGAGCTGACCTAATTTTTTCCACTAATTACCCAGAATCACAGAATAGTAGGGGTTAGAGGGGACCTGTGAAGATCTAGTTCAACACCCCACCTGTTAGCAGCTGATCTGACACAAGCTGCTCCAGGAGAGGGTTAGACCACATATTAGGAAAAAATTTGACACTGAAAGGCTTATCAAGAATTGGAAGAGGCTGCCCAGGGAAGGGGCTGAGGCACTATCCCTGAAAGTATTTAAGAGACAGGTGGACATTGAGCTCAGAGATATGGTTTAGGCTGGTTATGGGCAGTGCTGGGTTGATGATTTGACTTGATGATCTGAAAGGCCCCTTCCAACCTGGGCCATTCTGTGATTCTAAGTGCTTTCTAGTGAGATGGGTAAATCACAAGAGTTTCTCACCAGATCATGAAGCAAAGCAAAAGCTAGGTGTATGCCTTCCATGCACACATCCTCCCCTGCCGTGGCTGGAAGACTATGGCTCCCAACAGCAGTTTTAATGCACAGTAGATAACAAAGCTGATGCATGGGAGCAATGGCTTGCTCTAAACCAGAGAGTACTGCAGCCTCTCTTAAGAGGTCTAAAAACCCCTGTGGCTGGGCTTCAAAGCTTTCAGTCCTCATTTGCCCAGCTGAATGGTCATCTTGGAGTGGAAAGCATATGGCTGGGAAGTTGACCAAGGACTCCTTTCCTGTCAGCCTAGCAAGCAGGAGGAAGGCTCACACAGGCTACATCCTGTTGGAACACAGAGCAGGCATCATCTGCACTGAGCACTCGGGTATCTCCAGGGCCATTTGGGAGCCCTGAAAACCATCCAATGCGGGGTGGCTTTTTTGGCTTATGGGAAACCTACAACACACTTTTCAACATAAAAGCCCAAATAATATGCTTGGAGGCTTCCTGCCTGCTTCACACACTACCGTGCACTGGGCTCACTCCCACCATTAACTACAGCCAGAAGCAAATCCGTGGCAGCAGCCTGGCTCCTGCCAGCCGAGCTCCAGCAGGAGACACATCACAGCTCCAATTAGCCAGCCCTGATCCAGCTCAGTGACTGCTGGGTATTAGCCAATATCTGCGTGCTCCTGCAGCCCCAAGGAAAGCAGGCAGCAAATTCCATTTCTTGATGGTTTGTTGGCTGTCATTAAGGATGTGTTCTAGTCCAAACCCCAGATAAATCTGATTATTCTGGTTTGCCATCTGCACCAAAAAGCTGGGCTTGTGGTTTATCTACTGTTCAGTAAACCAGAATGCAATACATATAAAGATATAAACATGTATACAGACACATGTATATCTAAGCGATCTGGACAGATTAAAGAATTTCTCAACTAGAACAAAACATTCATCTTATTTTTAGTATTTAGCAATCTAAAATAATATTTTAATGCACAACATCTGGCTAGACAAAAAAAACCTATAATTTTTCAAACATTCTACTGGGCACCATTGGTGGATTTTTGGTTTTGTTTTTTTTTTAACCAAAACAGTTCACCAAAACAGTCATGAAAATAGAAATATTGTTGCGCTATCCAAATATTACAGTATCTCCAGTGAAATGCTTGAGATAAAACCACTGACATCATTCCTGTTGTTCAGATTTGTTGTCTCTGCCTGCAGTTTGCATTTGCTGTGTTCATGCTGTGACGAATATAAAGGGAGTGTGGTGTTGCAAGCTCCCCATAAAACTGCTGTCCCACCATTAGTGACTTTCTTGGTGCAGATACTCCAAGCATCACCACATGTGGGTTCTCTTTTGCATCCCCAGCATCATTTGCTTTCACAAATATAGCAAAATGTGAAAATAACCAAAAATATGCAATTGCTGTGGATGAACACTGAATTTAATAGGGTTTTTCTACTTGTTCTTTCACTGGCCCCCTTCACTCCCTGGATGGAGAGAGGCAGCCTGTTCAGGAGGGAAAGAGGTGCCTCGCTGTGCTATATGCTTGGTAAAAGCCCTCAAATATTTTTCCCAGTTTTATATTGTGTGTTTTTTTTCATTGAGCACCATGCATAAATTGCAGCAGATTGATTCTTTCACAGCTCCCCAAAGTTGAAAAGCTTTGGAGCCAAGAGCTCAGTGCCTGCCAAACTTCATAATTAACTTTAATAACTCTTCAATTTGAACCTTAATTCAAACACCCATTTTTCCAGAGGACCATAAGGGGGAGGAAAAACAGCAAAATAAACCCCGAAACAAAGCAAACCAAGGGAAATTGTGCTCTGTATTTTTAAGCAAAGCAAAGCTGCTTCTTGATGACTGACTCCCACCCATGACCAGTTGGGATTAAAATCTCACCATGACATTAAAAATATAGCAGCATCTCCAAACTTGTGCTGAGATAGACACGACTGGAGCTTGAGCCCCTTATCATGGGTGCCAGTTGATGGAAAGGCTTTGCCCCATCCTGGTAGAAAGCAAAGGAGAAGGCATTGCTGTCAGATGATGGGAAAGCACTGATGTCAAAGCTGCTGCCTGGCAGGTTTTCCAGGGTCAGCTCTGGGGACAGAAGGACTGTAGCCACCATCATTTTGCAGTTTTATCTGAATTCAGTGGCAACAAAGGAGAAAAGAAAAAAAAAAAAGTCACTAAAAAGCATCCTGGATAAATGTGCTCTGGTGCAACAAATTTTGCACATGAAATGACCATAGAAATTTGTTTCTTTTTCCTCATATACAGAGCAGGGAAAAAAAACCCCAATCCTGGATCTGTTCATGTAGTCAATGGTTTCTAATAATTTTGTCACTGCCTGTGGGCAGTGTTAGCTGCCACAAGGGCTGGAGGATAAGGAACGCAAAGCAGAAACATTAATGCAGCTTCTCTTTTTGAGTTGACAGGCCTCAAGCTGTCAAACTGTGCCTACAGCCCTGGAGCACTGCCAGCAAAGCCCCCATATTAAACTACCCCAGACAAGCTCATGGTGATAGGGCTTTTCGGGGAAAAGCAAATAATTGACTGCAGGAGACAAAATGGGACCAGAGAGGGGAGGGAGGTGACTGACCCTGGGAATGCAGTCACAGATTTGGCAAGACTTTCAGAGCTGTCAGCTCAAGCCAAGAAGAAGAAGAAGTCAGGATTAATAGGGATTTATGACTCAGTTGGTATGTTGTGTGTTGGAGGACACCAAGGAGCACCTTCTTGGGGACATCTCAAACCAGCTTTTCACTGTTTCACAGCCAAGAGGTGACATTAAGCCTAACCCAGCATCCAGCTGAGGTAGAAATTCTTTTTTTTTGTTTTTTCTTTCTATGATCCTGTTTATAATAATAGTAAAAAACAGAATGCTCTTCTTACATCATGACATGGGAATGCCACCATCCCTGCATCATCACCCAGTGCCCAAGGCTACCACATTGAGCAAAGCTGGAGGGGGATACCATGACTTGCTGCTCAGAAACCAGAGCTAGGCAGCATCCTACTGGTGTCCCCTGTGATGGATATATGAATAAAAGGTTTGGGATTGATGAGTTGGGTAGTTTCTATCAACACATGAACAGCTGCTGGTCTATGGGTTAGATCACCCATTCTATTCATCCTTAGAGAGCATTCTCTGCTGTAAATCTGCTTGCCCTGCTTTATCCACCCACCTATCTCCTGCTCTCCTGTCTCCCTGTATCCACCTGGACTCCTCCCCTGTTCCTTGTCAACAGGCTCTGGCATCTCTGTTGAGCCAGGCTGGATCCAAAAAGCCAGAGGGGGAGGAAATTTCATTTCCCCATGGCTAAGCTGTTCCTATAATCCTGCAAGGAAGTTGCTTTGAAGCTCTATCCCAGCTCAGTGCTGCTGGCTCACAGCCACAATTACTTCCAGCATACACAGAAAAAAAGCTGAGCAAGAGGCCAAGGAGCAGGTAGTTAGCCTCAAACAGCTGCAAGTCAATCAAAGGCAGCCAGTGCTAATTAGTCCCTGTGCCTCCCCCTGTCATGGCTGCCCCATTACAGAGGGACAAGATGTCTCTCTGTAGGTCATCCAGGGTCAAGTAGGAGCTGCTGGAGGAGTCCCAGAAGGTAGGGGAAGATTTGGAGGGTTCAAGGTCTGACAGCACAGCCCCAAATCACTACTTCAGAGTATCAATCTCACTACCTCACTCTGCCCCATTGTCTGCAGGCATGCTCAGAGCCATGCAGAAGCTAAGGTGATGGAGAAGGCCACTCCACTGCAGAGATGTTTCTATTTTTCTTACTTTTCCTAAAACCAGGAAAGAGAAGAGCATACCAAAGGAGTCCAAGGTGCCTGCTCGTGAGCTGAAAATTGCAGCAGGAACACCACAGTAATATGGGATAATAACTCTGAATGCTGCAAGGCAGCTGAATAGTGATATTTTCTGGAGTGGCATGGTATTGTAGGAGAGTAACCAGAAAATAAACATTTTCATTCATCAGTAGGGAGAGTGAGGAGGCACAGTCATTCCCCAGAGAGCTGGAGAGGAGCTCCAGAGCAAGATTGCCATTAGAGTGAGGAGGGTAATTGCTCAAGATTATGGCAAAGTCAGATTCAACAAGCAGCCCTGAGCACAGCTTAACTGTGAGTGACAGCTGAATATCATGACACTATCCTCCCTGACTCTGAAAAACTGAACAGAGGACCAGCAGGTCTTGCCTCTCTGAACTGAGCATAGTTCAGGGGATAGCACCAACCATACTCTTTGCCTTCTGTGCCCTTAGGTCCTTCCTACATTTGGCTGACCAGCACTGGCTTAGAAGACTCTTCCCTCTCCCAAGAAAATGGGGACTGACAGTGAAAATCCAGTCCTGAGAAACTTGTTCTTCAGCTTCAACTTGCTTCTGTTAGGTGCTGTACTCAAGCCTTTTGAATGCCGGCTGGGGGTGACAACAGAGCCGGCCAAGAGGGCAGCGGTGGATGAGGAGGGTGGCCTTGCCAACTGCAGTCCACCCATCAAAGAGCAGCCCATGGTCTTCCACCACATCTACAACATCAACATCCCCATGGACAGCTGCTGCTCATCCATCTTCAAGTCTTCAGCTGAGGAGGTGAGTTCAGAAGACGACCAGCTGGTGGAGTACGCGGAGCAGACCTCTGACAGCGAGAGCCAGGTCACCTTCACCCACAGGATAAACTTGCCCAAGCAGGCCTGCAAGTGCTCCACCTCCCTCCCGTCCCTGCAGGAGCTGCTGAGCAGGATTGAGATGCTGGAGAGAGAGGTCTCCATACTCCGGGACCAATGCAACTCCAATTGCTGTCAAGAAAATGCAGCCACAGGTAGTAATGCCATCCTGTTAGCTCTTGCTGGGGACTGAGGGCTCAAGCAAAAGCCAGGAGAAGTAAATACAAAATCTGTGATGCTGCTCAGAGTGGCAACAGAGAAACCCTTATGCTCACCCATGGTGTTGCTGTGGCTTTAGGAAAAAGCCTGGCTTAGGGCCTTCCAGGCTGGAAAACCTCTGGAAGGGATTTGGATAGTTAAGCCCCCATCCCCTGCACACTGTAATAGCCCCACAACAGATAAAACTACTGCTTGTAAGAGGTGATCTCCCAACTCTGCAATCCAGGTAACACTGTAAGAGATCTGCTACCACATGTGGGATGGAAAGAGAGATGTAGCTGCTGCGCTTCTAAGCTGTCCCTGGACTGAAGGCAGCACCACAGTAGCCAGCAATAAACCCCTTAAGCCTCTCTGTAGGAGGGATGAATGTGTATGAAAAGCTGAGTATAAAAGAAAATGAATAAAAAATACAGATAATAACTTCTGTTGCCATGAAAGATGGCAAACAAGAGCTGCAACAGAGACACAAACCTAACCATAGGATACCTCATCTGAATGACAAAATGTGCAGCTTGTGAAGCTCTCCGAGACCCCCCCTCTAGGGTTACCCATCAGAGATGGCCCTTCATTTCACTGCAGCCATTCCTCAGAGCCAGAGAAGCAGCATGAACTTGAAATGAGATGGGTTATCAGCTAGCACATGAATGGTCTGCCTGACATCTCAGGGAGGATGGTAAGGGGGAGCTATCCTAAGGGTATCCATCCCTTGTGTACCCCAGGCTATCTTGGAACCCTGATGTACCAGAATTCCTTGTGGATAAAAGACACAAAATGAAAAGAGCCATGCAGGACAGGGTGCCTTTCGATGGGAAAACTGTTTTTTAGATCAAGAACAGCAGTAGGGAGGAAGAAAAATTAAAAGCAGTCCTTTTCCCCAGTGTTCACTGCCTGTTTTTAAGTTTTGTGGCCATTTCCATGGTTTTTCCAGTGGTAACCTGGCTCCTTTAAAGTGAGGACACATTAAAATAAGGTGGGAATGACCCACACTCAGGCCAGTTGAGAAGGATAAAGAGTGTGTGGGTTGGGGAGGGATAAACCAAGATGTGACAGGCAGCAGGGTGTGTCAGGGTGGCACCTCCAATGCAGCCAGGGGAAGTCAGTACATTTCCAGCCATGGGCTCAGCCTGTGTCCCCTGTAACACCACAGTCATCAGCTGCATTAAAAGCAAGGTAAAACAGAAACCACCCACATGCATCACCAGCATGTGCAAAGTGAGGGTAAAAATCATGTAGGAAACACAATGGGGAAAAACTGTTTAAAAGGAATTAATTTGAAACTGATGGACCGATTTGGGTTACTTGCAACATACACAGACGGTCCCATTAAACATTCATTGCTCAGCAGAGTCTCCATTCCAATCACAGACTCACACTGAGCTAAAACTGGAGTAACTTAATTTATTTTTACCAGAGTTGCTTTCAAGTTGCTGCACCAAAAAGGAGATCAGGATCCCTTCCCCACTGCCTCAGGCATTTCCTCAAGGAAAGTCACTTTCTTCCAGCAAGCTTACAAGCATCCTCTCTCCTCTTTTGATAACTTAATTAGAGGCTTCAAGACCAGAAGAGAATCTGATCACCATTCCCAGTATTCCAAATTTAGAATCACAGAACTGCCCAGGTTGCAAGGGACCAGTTCTAACAAGAGCCAACCCTAAACCATATCTCTAAGCTCTATGTCTGCCCATCTCTTAAATACCTCCAGGGATGGAGCCTCAGTCACTGCCACGGGCAGCCTGTTCTAATGCTTGATAACACTTTCAGGATAAAAAAAATTCCTAATATCCAGCACAATGCACCCGTGATGCAAGTTTAGACGGGAAAGAGCCTGTAAAGTAACCCAAATGGGATGTGTCTGGTACTGTGTGCAACTGAACCCCTTTTACATGAGCATCTGCTGCACCTGCCATAGGAAGTGCTGCTCAGATAGATTGGTTGGGATGGAAAACTTAGTTCGGGGATCACAAAGTCTCATGGCTTGTGATCTTCATGGGACAGGGGCTTTCTAAGTAAGGATCAGAGGAGGTATGGAAAGGGTTTCTGTTCTTCATTGGTTCATTTGAGGAAAAAAAGCATTAAAAATTAGCAAGTTAAAATTAGCCTTGCTGGAGTAAAATCCCAGCTGAAGCAGTAGGTTCATGTTGAGGGGCAAAAGAGAGGAGTGTTGGCAGTGTCAGGGTAATTGGTGCTTTCATCCCTATGCATCCCTCCTCACCCCAGAGCACTGTGCAGTGAGACAGTCTCAGATGTGCAAGGCTGCTGAGTAAAGGGGGGACACTGGTAGTCATGGCCATGTGCTTTCCTTGCTTTCCCATGACTCCAGCACTCCCAGGCTCAACAGAACAGGGTGAAGATTATGTCTTTGGGTACATGCCTGCTTCTTGTAGGAGACATAGCAAGTACCACAGGATCCCTCACCTGTAAAAAGGAACAGTGGGAGCAGAAGAGACAAAAAACTCCTGCTATTTCATGACTGGTGCAGAGGACTCTGGTAGAGAAGGGTTTTTCCCAGTAAGAGTTCTAGGGAGGTTCCCATCAACTGAGCCCTTAGCTGAAGAGAAATCAAAGGTAGCACTTGAACTCAAGCTGATGGCACCTATGCCAATGGTTGCCAGTACTGTGAGGAAAGAGACTCCTGGAACCCAGCCAAGCCCAGCCATGAGTCCATGTCACCAACTCTGTCTCTGACAGCCTTGAGGTCACCAGCTCCCCAAAGCTGGGCATGGTCAACCCGAGGGAGGATCATCCCCTACTTTCCCCACATCTTGTTTCTCTTCCCTACAACCCATCAATGGGCTGACCCAGGGCTAATGCTGTCCTTTGTCATCTCCCACCTGGTGGGCTCTGATCATCATCCCCCATCCTTATAGGGCAAGTGGATTACATCCCACAGTGCAGCGGCCATGGGAACTTCAGCCTGGAGTCCTGCAGCTGCGTGTGCATGGAGGGCTGGGCGGGCAGCAACTGCTCTGAGCCCCACTGTCCCAGGGGCTGCTCCAGCCGCGGTGTCTGCCTGGAGGGCCAGTGCATCTGTGACAATGACTACGGGGGCGAGGACTGTTCCCAGCTCCGCTGCCCCGCTGGCTGTGGCTCCCATGGGCTCTGCGTGGACGGCGAGTGCATCTGTGAGGAGGGTTTTGCCGGGGAGGATTGTTCCCAGCTGCAGTGTCCCCACGACTGCTCAGGGAAGGGCCAATGCATCAACGGCACCTGCATCTGCCAGGAGGGCTACGCCGGCGAGGACTGTGGGTGGCTGCACTGCCCCAATGCCTGCAGCGGCCGTGGGATCTGCCAGGATGGTCTGTGCATCTGCGAGGATGGCTATGAAGGGCAGGACTGCTCAGCAGGTAGTGGGGGCATGCATGGGGAGAGACAGACTCAAATGTATGATTAAGGGCTTCAAGGTGCCCAGAGCCCTGTATAAGCACCATGAAGCATGGGAGAAACCCACATATATAGGTCACATGGGACCTGGTTAGGTCCTGCAGTTTGCCTGCCTGTTGTCCCTGTCCCCAGAGATGCCACGGACAAAGGTCTAAGAAGTGAGCAAAAAGCCAGCAAGGTTTGTCCCAACATCAGTGGTAAAACAGAAGCTGCAGTTGGGTTCTCCTGAGCATTTATCTTACTATAACATTTAATATAACCACAGGTAGCATGATCCTTCAGCCCAAAGCCCATACCCAATTGCCACCAGAAGACTCATGTACCCTTACCCATGGCTGGGAGGGAAGATAAGGCATGCACACCCTGATGCTTTCCTTACCTCTGCCCTTCCCATCAGTGGCTCCTCCTGAAAATCTGCGAGTGACAGGAATCAGCGACAGTTCCATTGAGCTGACATGGGACAGCCCTGGGGCTGCCAGTGAATATGTTGTCACCTATCAACAACTGGGGCCTGGGGGTACTCAGCTCCAGCAGCGGGTACCTGGGGACTGGAGCAGCATCACCATCACGGAGCTGGAACCAGGTGTTGCCTACAACATCAGCATCTATGCAGTCATCAGCGACGTCTTGAGCATCCCTGTTACCTCCAAGGTGATGACCAGTAAGTATCCTACTGCAGTGGCTGCTTGGTACCTGGACAACCAGAGGTGAAACTCAAACTGGCTCATTTTTTCCATAAAAAGCTATCTGGCAGCAGTTGAGCCTTCAAAAAAAAAAAACCAAAAAACACTGGAGATATTTTTATCCTCATTTATGGGGACATAGGAAAGGGGGAAATGTGTTGCCCCTGAGCAGAAAGACTAGTCCAGATGTAAACAAAATGACTAAAAATCAAAGAAACATGCAATGTTTGATTTTGGCCCTCAGAATATGACTCTTTTTTCCTCAAAGAAAATATTGTTATATATCACAGAAGGCACAGGTTTTTCCTTGCACTTCTAAATGGGTTCCCCATGTTGAATTCCCATGACATGGGTGATAGAACAGCAAGAGAGTATGCTGCTGTGCATCAAGACACATGTAGTCCTGACCAGGACCATGATGCACAGAGCAAAATGGGAGAAACAAGCTTCCATGGCAATGCTGTGAAAGGTTCCTTGGAAACTAAAGATACAGAGGGAAAGGGGTAAAAGTAAACCACCCAGACACCCCTTCTGCAACCCCCTCACTCATTCTGTTCACAAAGTAATTCAGTGGGATGCTTTGGCATCCAGCAGTTCAAGTATTTCCCTCTTCTTCCTCCAACTTGCTCAGATTGGGGACAAAGGAACTCTGCTAACAGCTGCCAAGAGGTCCCCTGATTTCATCACCCAAATAGAAAGTAGCCACAGGGAGTGGGATGGGGGCACTTGAACACTTGCCCTGGTCTACTCACCACCTCCTGCTCCCTTCCAGACCTCGCAACACCTCAGGGCCTGAAGTTCAAGACCATCACAGAGACGACAGCAGAGGTGCAGTGGGAGCCCTTCTCCTTTCCCTTCGATGGCTGGGAGATCAGCTTTATTCCCAAGGTACTGCTGATGCATGCACAGCATCACAGGCTACATCTGGTCACTCTAAAAAGTACTGAGTGGTTCCCAAATGAGCTTCCAATTACTGCCAAGCCCCTCTCCTCCCCAAACTCTGTTTGCAATTTATATGTTTCACACCAGGCAGCCCTGAAAACCTGAATTTCCCCAGTAGTTTTTGGTGTGAAGACTTACGTGTTTTCAATGAAATTTCACAACAAAATCAAGAGACAAGCATATAAAGAAATAAACCTTCTGGCCTTGCTGCCTCCTTCTGTCATCCCTTCCTTTTCCCTTCCATCTCCTTTGTTGCAACCTTTCTTCTTCCTCATCTCTGCTCTCTTAATGCTAAGCTACCAAAAGCAGCCTGGATCAAACCCAGCAGCTTCCAGCTCTCTGACAACAACCTTCAGCATCCCTGAGTCACACACACAGCTAATTCCTACCATGGAATTCTAATTGCAGTGATGAACAGGTAGAATTTGTGCCAGAAAAGATGAAAGGATGAAAAATGTTGCCCTAAATATCACATATTTTCCATGCACAGCAACAAAAATTGTACATCAAGTATTTAATCTATATTCATAATTTCTACACCATTTAGCCATAAGTATAGCTTTAATTGTATATAGAGCCTCTTTACAAGAACATTCAAACCCCAGCAGTAAAAGAAATGCTGATTAAGGGCTCAGTGATGCCATTTTCACTTGTACAAAACCCTCACTGTAGTCAAAGGCAGCTCTGGACAGCAGAGAACTGCAGAACTTGACCCTAAATGATACTGTAAAGTATCATTATACAGCATAAAGCAAGGGCCTAATTGCTTTAAATAACTCATTCCCTCATTTCCAAAAAGGCTGAAAGGATCTAGGTGCAATTTTGGGTACATTCACATGCAACTTTTTTCAGAAGTCAAAATTAAGGTACCGCAAGCATAAAGCCCAGGGTAATTATCACTCAACATTGGGATAAAAAACAAAATGACAAGACAACATCAGTGAAGATCTTTTGGTCTAGTGTCAAAAACCCAACTGTCTTTCAAACACTTCACTGTTTAGGAATTAAGTTCAACAGCATCCCCATGAAGCAGATACTGTGAGGAATTGTTGGGATAGAAGCAAACATCTCACCATAGGGTCATCACCTCAAGCCATTGCATAGATTTGAATTGTTGATCCATGTTTCCGTTTTTAAGTTTAAAATTCAAAACTATGCAAAAACATTTCAGGATTTAAGGGGAGAGATAAAGTGCCAAAGGATGGCTGGTTTTGCACACAGATTTTTGGAGTGGAAAAGGGATATAGCTTGCCAGGCTTAGAAGCTCTCTCATCTATTGATCAAGCACATGGTCCTGTGTCATAAAGACATATTATGCTCCTGCCCATCAGCTTCTAAAATCAGTCTCTCCCAAGTTCCCATCATCAGTTTTCCTCATAACATAAAGCAGAGGGTGTGATTTCCTTTGCTGTGTGGAAGATATGCTTGCTTAAGCAAATGCTAAACCATTGATACACCCCAAGTCAAGCCAAAGCCTACTCTTGGACACTAAACCCCTATAAAACCATGAGCAGCATCATAAAAAATCTCTATGAGTAGAACTGAACTCTGTCTTCCTGAAAACTGGGCAAAAGGACAGAATCCTAGAATGGCACCTTTCAGATCACTGAATCCAACCATCAACACAACTCTAACAAGAACCATTCCTAAACCATATCTCTAAGCAATATGTCTGGCTTATGTACATCCAGGGATGGTGCCCCAACCCCTTCCCTAGGCAATCTCTTAGTTGGCTTGATCCCAGCTGGACTAGCACCCTAACTGGATGCTAATTTGTTCCTCAGTGCCCCCACGATGATGTTGGTACTGTCCTACAGACTAATCCTTTCCCAGTGCCTGTGTTGCTTTTGCCCCTGCCAGAGCTGGGTTGGATGGAATTGCTCACCTGCTGTGGGCACTGGGGATAGGGTGGGAAGTGGAGAAGATGAAACAAAGACAAATGTAGAAAAGCAAATTAGTAAAGGTGGACTGTTACTTTATGGCTAAAATGGAGGATTTCCTATCTAATGAGAAAAGAGATGAATATGAGTCGAGAGCTATGTGCAAAGATTTGTTTAGCATATTATGAGTGAAGAGAGTGGCAAGAAAAGATCCTTTGTCCAAACACTGGAAGGAAAGGTAACATTTGCTGTTGCTTAAGGCCTTACAGACTCTCAGAGCAAAACAGCAAAGTATAATTAGTTCAATAAAGATACTTAAAAAGAGGGGGATGGCAAAATAAAGACCTTACAGTTTCCTGGCTGTATATGAACAACAGAAGGCTCCGGGCACCTGAAGGGCACAGAAAAGGAGCCTGACCCAGGATTTGGTTTTATTAGCTTTTCTGTTCTGCAGAACAGACATACACATGTGGTAAAATACAGAAGCTGGGGGGAGGAGAAGGGATGGGGGAGGATTTCTCAGTACGACAACCATGGGTGCTCCAAACTGAGCGGGTGATTCCACCCCTGGTTTCTGCAGGGGGGATGTGCTCAAACGAGGACACAATTTGGAGGTGCTGGCCTGGGGTGTGGGAGGATGCAATGTGGGGGGCACTCTCTATGCATCAGTCCCCCCAAAATGCCTTCTTTATCTTACTCTTTTTAATGTTACTTTCTGCTCCCTGGCAGAACAATGAGGGCGGCGTGATTGCCCAGCTCCCCAGCACTGTCACCACCTTCAACCAGACGGGGCTGAAGCCGGGGGAAGAGTACACCGTCACCCTGGTGGCTCTGAAGGAACAAGCCAGGAGCCTCCCCGCCTCTGACAGTGTTTCGACCCGTGAGTGAGCCTGACCCTAGGCAGCATGGCAGCTCTTGATCCCCAAAATAAGGTTCCGTGAATGAAAGCAGCCCAGCACTGCATGGGCAGGGATAAAACTACTACCACCCAACAGCTCCAGCTACAGGTGCAGAATAGCAACAGCTTCTTCATGTGGTATTTTGTTCCTCTCCTTCCCAAATTGCTGCAAGCACAGAAACTGTGGAGAGGTTAATAGAGTTGGGAATGAAGGCTCAGGCCCACTTTTATTATTATTATGCAGTTGGACAAATCCCTCTTCTCCACTAATCCCTCATTTCAGAGGGATGCCCCCAAGAAACATCCTCATAAATGTATTGCCTACTCACAGGGAACAGATTAAAACTCCCACTTAGTTTTGTGCTACTGAATGCCCCCTGCTACCATCTATTCAGGCAAGTTTGGCGGGTGACAGGGAGCCAGGATCAATGACATATCCCTTCCTAACCATTTAATTTGGACAGTTGCTGGTCCATCCCATAGACTGGAGGAAATTCAGCATGTGTGAAAGAAATGGGTCTTCTCCCCACTGAAGGAGATGCAGAGATGGGCAGAGCTCATTGAGGAGAAGAGGCCTTCCATGGTAGAGCTGTTGAATTCTGCCATGGCAGCCAGGCAAATGTCTTCCTTCATCCAAGCTGCTGCAAAGGGAAGCAGCTGCTGGAGAGTTACCAAGTAATGCTCTCCCCAGGCTGTTCATTTGAGGCAACAGTGAGAAGGGAAGGTCCCTCCACCAGCAGAGGCTTGCTGCATACCTGAGCTTCCTCAGCAGTTCTCTCCTCCTCTTTGCCTTCATGCCCAGCTCAATATGGCTTAACAGAGACATCTCCTGGCCAAGACCAAACCTTCCTTTCTCTAGAAAACCAGCAAAAAAAGAGAGGCTAGTACTTCAGACTCAGTGGCTGATCTTTGCAGGGGAGCACAAATGGAGTGGTGGGCTCCCAACTCTCTGCTCCATGAAAGTATCCCTGTGCTGTTGTGACTGCCTTCCACTGTGGCAACATAGCTTTGCCCTCATCATCATCTCTCTGCCTTGTGCCAGGATCAAGTAGCAAAAGTATGGTTTCATTCTGTACAGCTAAGTAGAACTTGATGCTTCCTAGCATTACCTGGATAACATGAGCTAGTTGGATATTCGGGGTTTGGACAAGCATGACCTAATCCTGGAGAAACTGAACACCCTGTCCCTACCTAAACAACCTGCTTCCCAACTGTCCTCCCTTCTCCATTGCTGTTTTGCACTCAGATGTCACCCCACTGCTCCCAGTTCTCCCTCATTTTTTTCTAACTCTCTTATCCTTCCCCCTCCTGCCCACACATCCCCCCAAGAACTTCCCACCCAGGGGTGCAGCATTCTGTTTATCCTTATTCTAGAGTGTAATTTTCTAATATGTATTTTCTAATATGCTAGTGCATCTAATATACTGTATATATACTGAATTACAGAACCACCCACCTTATAATCATGTAAATGATAAAATGGGCTGCCCAGGAGGCTGCCATGGCACAGGAGAAATGGCCAGGCTTGACACATTCATCCATCCATCCATCCATCCATTAGGTCTTGCTGGAGTCAAAGCATCCATCACTGACGTCTGAGTTCATGATTTCCAGAGGTTGATTGTTGGGGGATTTGGAAGAGGGAAGGGCCTAATTTCTGCAAAAGAAAGCAGAAATGTTTAAAATGGCCTCCCAGTAAACCCCTGTATGAATTTAGCTAACATCCCTTTATCTGAGAGGATGTGGTGGACATCTACTACAGCCCCACACCCAGCTAGTTATGAAGATTCTCAAGAGCAGTTGGTTTTCTTCTCTCTCCCCACTAATAAGACTTGAACAGCTTTACAAGCTGATCCCTCAACTTAAAAACAAGCCAGGAGCTGTCACCAAATGAGGAATATTTCTAGAGATGTTTCTCAGTTCTCAATACTTGGATCAGTCCTTGGCCCCACATTATTTAACACATTGTCAACACCTTCCAAAAGACACTTCTGATAAATTTTGACAGTGACGGCAAGGTTCATCAGAGTACATTGAATGGAAGGAGATCATTGACAAAAGCTGTTTGAATAGCTCAAAGATTTGGGAACAAAGGAAAAGTACATGGTTTTTAATATCCCATGAAGTACCAGCAGTTATCTAGAACCAAAGCAAGTGAACCACAATGAGATGTGGAAGGTTTTATCCTGGGAGATGCCACCCGAAGAAGCCAGGGAGGAATCATCAATAGCCAGCCTCAGAGAAGGGCATGAGTTGCATTACAGCTGCAATGGGGGTCAGTGCAAGAGTTGGTGAGTCCTGCTCTGGCATCCACAGCTCAGGAGAGAGATCAGTGAAGTGTAGAGGGTTCATAAAAGACAGGAGAGTGGGACTAGGGACTGGGAACCCAACAGGATCCAAATCTCTGAGTACCTGGGGGCAGAGGATCATGTCTCTTGCCCACATCACCTCTCCACCTTGTCCCCACTTACTAATTTGGGCCACTATAAAGTTCAGGTTGAAAAATCCCTGACGGTTAGTGTCCTCAAAGCTGCCACTTTTCCCCATTTAACTCTCTCAAAGTGACAGGTGCTTGTTTTCCCCCTTCCTCTGCAGTCATCGATGGCCCAACGCAGATCCTGGTGAGAGATGTCTCTGACACAGTGGCCTTTGTGGAGTGGACGCCACCACGTGCCAAGGTGGACACTATCCTGCTGAAGTATGGGCTGGCAGACGGGGAGGGGGGGAGGACCACCTTCCGCCTGCAGCCCCCCCTCAGCCAGTACTCCCTGCAGGCCCTTCGCCCTGGTGCCCGCTACCACCTCGCTGTCAGTGCCATGCGGGGTACCAACGAGAGCCAGCCAGCCCTCGCCCAGTTCACCACAGGTAGCTATCTGGCTTTGCTGGGAGAACCGGAATGAACCTCTAAAGCCTCCAGCAAACATGGGCAAATGGCTTGTTCCAATCTGCAGAGGGTTCTCCCGCACCGAACATGGGGTTTTACATACACAGAGATGAAATGAGGGGGTTTTTTTGCATTTGGGATTGAATATTACCTGGTTTTCCCCTGGGAAGGGTGAGATGGAGTGTAATCTTGTGCACTGGGAGGAAGTGGTGCAATGAAAACAAGATGTTTAAGATGCAACTCTGAATGAAGATGTCCAAATGCAGGTGTCTCACAGGCTGTCATCCTGGGTCAGAGCAAGACAAAGGAAATCACTCAACTCACCTTAACATTCATGCACAGCTCAAACTACCCTCTGACCCTCCTCTCCCACTAGTTCTATTTAGTCCCTAAACCTCCTGTGTCTCAAGTCCCTTGCAGATGCTTGCATGGTACCCCAGGTGACCCCATCTGCCAATGACCCACATCTTAAAAACTCATATCTAAATGACAGCCTCTGAGCAAACTCCACCTTAGACAAGCTGAACCTGCTGCAGTCCATGATGCATTCCACCTCCAGCATGCACTCAGACCCACAGCTTAGCTTGAGACCACAACCAAAGCTTTAAAACCCAGTGGTTCACAATCTTAATGACACCTGTAAGTTGATGTGCAATTCTTAAAAGCACTAAAACAGCAAGCACGGGTCTGCATCTGAATCACTCCCATTCAGCATTAGGAGTCAAGGCAGGTGTGTTGCCTGAGGAATCAGCAGTCGAGCAGCTGAAAGGAGCCCAGTGAGAAACATGGTTATCCTATTTTATATCTTCCCTGAATACCCTAACTGGTCTGTAAAACTTTAATTAAGCCTGAAGATAGCTAACAAGTTCAATTTACCAAGCCATAAAGGAGGAGGCAGAACACGTATTTCAGTGCTGGTTTATGGTATATGAATTACTTGTCAGGTAGGTTGCTGGTGGATACTAGGCTTCTGTTATAGTAACTGCAGAGCGTGAATCATGTGTGTGTGTATTTCAGATGAGATTCTCACCCCAAATGATTTGTTGTGCTGGCCTTCCTTACTCTATTTCTAAAATGCAACATAAAAAGTATCCCGCAAAACTCAGACACATTGATGAGCAGTAATTCCCCATCATCTGCTGGTGCCCAGCCCCTACCTGGCCCCAACCCTTTGTGCACTGAAGAGGTTTATTGTGCAAATCAGAGCAGATTTGTTGCACAGCTCCAGCAGCACCAATAAACAAACCTTTTGGGAAACACTGAAGTGTGAATGAGCCTGTAAAGGTACTCCAGTTTCTTTCAAATAACATGCAATTAGCACCCAAAGTACCTCCCTGAGGGATGCTGTGACTGCCCCAGCACTTGTGTTGGTGTTGTGGATTGCATCTTTGGGTCTGTGATGAGCAGGAGTTGAGAGCAAACGTCCCTGCCCCTGCTGTGGGGAGATGTCCTAAGGAGGAGGGTCTTTATGTGCCATGGAACCTTACAGACATCACAACTGGATACCCTATCATTTAGCCATGCCAAGGCAATGGTGTGCATTCCTAGTGCCCAACAGTAAGATAGAGCCTCTCTTTCTTGTATCATGCAGAGATTGATGCACCCAAGAACCTACGGGTGGGCTCACGGACACCTGCCAGCCTTGAGCTCACATGGGACAACAGTGAGGCTGAAGCACACAGCTACAGGGTGGTCTACAGCACCCTGGCTGGAGAGCACTACCATGAAGTCTTGGTGCCACGGGACACTGGTCCCACCACCCGGGCTACTCTTGAAGGTACGTGTGAAAGCAAGTAGGACAATGGAGATCCCAAATCAGCACCAGCACATATGAAAGGAGGGGGTAGAGAGATGGGGATCAGTCTCTTCTTGCAAGGAACGGTCAATAGGACAAAAGAAAATGACCTCAAGTTGTGCCGGAGGAGGTTTTTAGGATGAAAAGATGGGCAGATATTTTGCTTACAGATATGGTTTAGGGAAGGTTCTTGTCAGATTTCAGTTGAACTTGAACTTGATGGACTGAAAAGTCCCTTTCAACCAAGGTGACTCTGATTCTGTATTTGAGGTGATTTTGGAGTTTACAAGAGAGAAGCTTTTCCTTGGGATGAAGATCATTTTCCCCACTTTGGGTGTGGATTCGGGTGCTGCTTATTCACAAGCTGGGTGATACACCTCCAAGTAATGCGGCTTCAGCAAGTAAATCCAGGTCACAAATAGAGCTAACAAGAAGCAAAGTGAGAACTGGGGGGAGGAAGGCTTTTTAGCCTAGAGGACAGCATTATTTTGCCCTTATTTTTTTGCTTGCTGTGAAAGAGCTGCACATGTTGATGCCCCATATGCAGTGAGGGGGAAATCAGGCTGCCCACATTCATAGCCTTTTTACAAATAAGGCACACAGCAGACCTGAATCTGAGGATGCTATTTTTGAGCAAGTCTCTCAAGTGGTACATTATCAGGCCAGCACAAGGGCTGCCACCAAGAACTACAAACACCACCCACCTCCCACTGCCAGGAAAGTCCCAAACACCTTTAGCAGCAACTACAACTGGTTGCCTGCCAAATTTGCTTCTCTGATGGCATTCTTCTAAGCAAAGAAGACACATAAACTTACACACATATAAAAAAAGTAGTTCATTTGAAGCTCCTTAGTATGATAGGACACTAGGTTCTTCAACATCGACTGTCTTTGACCTTCTTGGACCACCCTAGCCCAAAGACAGCTCATTCATCTCTGCTGGATGGATCTCTAGGAATAGGTTCAATGGAAAAGTCAAATGTGAAGTTACAGGCAATATAGCACCAAATTACAAGAAAAGCTGCTGGGCAGGAGAACATTTAGACCAATTTTCCTGGGAAATGTGGTGTGCAGAAAAAGTGAGGAATAATTTCTGCTGTATTTCTGATGAGGATGTGCACATAGAAAGTGGATAAGATGGAGAGAGACAGATAGGGATGAGAGAAATGGTGCTGGCCCTCTGCTAACTTTCCTCTAGTCATTTATTGCCTTTCTAGGTGAGAAAGAACATTAAAAATGGGCCTAATGCTCCTCCCAGGGGCAGAGATGCAACACTACCCCCGTGACGTAAACTGCAGTAACACCATGGCAGAATCCTATCTTGCCTCAGAGGAAGAGCAAGTGTGAAGGCTGACTTTTCTCTCAATAAAAATTATAAAAACCTGCCAAGCCCCTACCTGGCAGTGCCAGCATTTTCTGGCTGCTACCAGACTCAGACAGGGCTTAAATCAGTAGCAGTGAATGATTTTTATAGAGTGCCTACATCACCACTTGAGTGCATTGCTTCTAGCTCCCAGGGTACAACATAACAGACAAATAAATAATGAAAAATAATTATTATAGCAGAAAATAATCACACAAAAATTCTGCTGGCAAAACAAAAGAAAACCAAAAAACTTGGGATAGCCATAGTGTGGATGGCATACAAGACTCTCACATAACTTTGCTACACATGGAATACTTGGGTCCTCCAAGGTCCTGCATGTGTGCAAAGCCCGTGGGTTTCCAGCCACCTAGGACCTGGTGGCTTCCATGGTGCAAATGCAACCAGTCATTCCTCCAGTTGCCTGCAGGAAAAGCAGCAAGGGATGCTGCTGAGCAGGAGCTTATCAGAAATTTGAGCTTAAAAAAATAGCAAACCTTGCCCTGCCTCATCTGCCTCTCTGTTCACATTTTCCTTCTCCTTCGCCTTTCTCCCAGGTTATTCTCCTCTCTTCCAGGATACTTCTGACACTTATTGGACAGGGGTGAGGTGGGTTCCATCTCCTCCCTGGCACCTGTAGAGGCAGGAGGAGAGGAGCAGGAGATGAAGATTTCCCTCTCTCCTGGACTCATGGGGAAAGTTTTGGAGGCTTCGGGATATGGTGCCATAGGACAAGGCAGGGTGAGGCAGGGGCAGAGCGTTTAGAGCTTTCTCTAACCCCGTGGGAAATATGATAAAGCACCAGGCAAAGGGAAATAAAGTCACCAATAAGAAGTGGCAGGTAAAGGCAGGAGATGTCCCATGGAGCTAGAACAGTGATCATCAGGTATACAAGAAAGAAGGTGGATAAGCTGGATTCCCATGTCCATTTGGAGAGGCACTGCAGAATGTGTCCATTCCAAGAAGCGGCACTTGATTTGGCTCCCAGAAAGTCTGAGCCTTTCCTAATTAATGTGCATTTCATTTACTCTGCATAATTTATATCTCTTCAAGACACCAGCCTTGTGACAATATTTGATGTGAAATCACCTTGGAAACAAATATAGCTACTTTATCATTCCCAGCTCAGCTCGAACACATGCAAATTCTGTCTCCATGCCAGCAATTACAGCAGACCTCAGCAACAACTTAAAAATCACTTATTTCTGAGCTAAACTAATACAGATTCGTTGTCCAAAGCTGTCCAAAAGAGCAAGAGGGTTTTAAAAAATTATCAGCTCTTTTCAAATGCATGGAGGAACTGCTGACCAGTGGAAGGACTGTCCACTCCAAAGAAGCTCATGGGTTCCCCCATGTCCCTAGCCATGAAAGGAGGGAGGGTGTCACCCTAAGGCCACCCAGCCAGGTCCTCCTCTCATGCTCCTTCGTGTCCTTTGCACCCCACATCAGATCTGGTGCCAGGGACAGAGTACGGCATCGGGATTTCAGCTGTGATGGACAGTCAACAGAGTGTGCCAGCGACCATGAATGCCAGGACTGGTAAGTTTGGCCCCAATGCATATTCCAAACATAGCCAGTTCCTATGGCTCAGACATCCCCATGGGACAGTCTGTGCATGGGACAATGGTCTTCATTAACCCTCTCCCACAGAGCTCGACAGCCCACGAGACCTCATGGTGACAGCCTCCACAGAGACATCCATCTCACTGATCTGGACTAAAGCCATGGGTCCCATTGACCACTATCGTGTCACCTTCACCCCTGCCTCAGGGATGGCATCTGAAGTGACAGTCCCCCAGGACAAGTCACAGCTCACCTTGTCGGAGCTGGAGCCTGGGACAGAGTACACCATTTCCATCATTGCTGAGAGGGGACGCCAGCAGAGCCTGGAGGCCACAGTGGATGCTTTCACAGGTAGATAAAGACATGCTGAGAGGGAGTTAAGGGCACAGAACGCTGACACACTCTGGCACCTCCAACAGTCCACCACATCCACAGCACCAAAACTCTTGAGCTGATGATGGGGATGAGGATTGGGCACAATGCATTCATTTGAGAGGAGGTCTGTGGACCTCAGAAGGAGGATGACCCTACCAGCATGGGGATCACATTTTTCTGGCCAGCAGCTCTGAGCACACTTGCTTGGCTGGAGTCTCCCATAAGGAAAAGGCAGGGCTGGGGAATAGACAGACCATTCTGTCCTCTGTGGTCACGATGATCTGTGTGTCCATAAAAAGTTAAAAAAAGAAAGCTTTAAGGGACATCATAAGCACTTCTGGGTAAAAAGCAAGCAGCTTAGAAGCCTGGACAACACATAATATCTGTAGTGAGACAGCTCCATCACCTACTATACAGGTCTGGGATGGTATATATTTGCAGGCAGAGCTGAGAAAAGCATCATTTTTCTTCTCCCAGTTCTGCATCTCAATCTCAGCACAGATTCAGATCAATAGAGAGCCCAGAACTGCAGTTTTGCCACCTCTGTTGGTTATTTCCCATAAAAGCATGAGGAACAATGCAGAGGTCAGGATCTACAGGCTGTTGGGATTACATCTCACTTCTCCATCTTGCAGGGTTCCGTCCCATCACACAGCTCCACTTCTCCCAGTTGACATCCTCCAGTGTGAATGTCACATGGAGTGATCCATCCCCACCAGCAGACCGCCTTGTCCTCACCTTCAGTCCACGAGATGAGGGGGAGACACAGCAGCTCACGCTCGATGGCACTCGCAGACATGCCAGCCTAACAGGCTTGCAACCATCCACCGAGTACCTAGTGTCACTGGTAGCCATGCATGGCACCATGAGCTCTGAGCCTGTGGTGGGCTCCATCGTGACAGGTACCATGGGACCCCCCTGCTTAGCATGGGACCTCGCCAGGAGGGCGGGCAGGAGGACAGGGAGCAGACCTGCCTCCCACAGCTTTGCTTTCTGCTCTGTTCCACCAGGGATTGATGCACCGAAGGACCTCAGGGTGGGCAATGTCACCCAAGAGTCCATGATCATCTACTGGAGCCCTCCCATCATCACCTCTGACCACTACAGAATATCCTATAGTGCTGCTGAAGGTAATGGCACAGACCTCTCTTGCTCATGGCCTGAACTCCCTCAACCTGCAGCAAGCCACCAGGTTATCCTCACCCCACACAGCATCCCAGTACCCCAGATAAAACCATTGATAACTGGTATGGACCATGAGGCTGTAGGGATGGATGATGGAGAGTCTATGACAAGGATGTGCAAGGGCCACTGTAGCCAAAGGCCAGCTCAACACAGAGGCAACAGAGAATGACCCCCACAGAGTGCCCTCCCCAGAGATGGTTAATTCAGGGCCTGATCCTGAAATTCCCTCTCTCTCACCTCCCTGTCCCCAGCTTATCTCCATTTTTACCTATATTACAGAAAAGGCTGAGCCATTAGAGTGATGGACACACAGGCACAAACCCAGTTATCTCCAGTACCTCTCCTGGAGATGGTCTGTGATGTTGCCTTCCCCTTCTGAGCACCTCCTGCACCACAGAGACGGAGCCCAGTCGTGATGCCATAACTCTTGACTCTGTCCCTGCAGGGAGGACAGACAGCACCGCCATCACCAGCGATGCCACTGAGTATGTCCTCCACCACCTGCAACCTGCCACCAAGTATGAGATTGGGGTGAAGAGTGTGCGGGGCTGGGAGGAGAGTGAGGTGGCCTCCATCATTGCATACACAGGTAGGAAGGAGCTCAAATAGTGACAGCTGCTACTTGTGCTAGCAATAGGGCAGCTGAGAGAAAGCTGAACCTCATGCCAGCCTGATGCAAGCTTAAGATGATGAGCAAGGTTCACAAGGGCCAAATGTGTGCTTCTAAAGTATGTCTATGCAAAGATTTTTCCATATACACATGGGTAGTAGTGGCAGGGAGTGATAAATCTGGTACTGGGCATGGGGAAGCCAGAGATATGATGCTGGGCAACCATGACAACCTTTCCTAAAGGGAGTACAGACTTCCAGAAATATTCCCTGAGGAAGCCCTGACATAAACAGCATCTGCTGCAAGAATAAAACCCTCTGCTATTCCCAAACTTGTCAGAACCTAAAAAAATCCTTCCAGTCCAGGCAAACAGCGTAAGAGCCACCCAGGGAGCCAAAATAACACAAGCTATGACATCTCAGCTCTCCAACTAGGGCAGCAATAACTCCTCTGCAGGCATACGTGCCTGAGCAGCAAGGCAGGACCATGAGCTACAAGAAGCCCTTACAGTTCATAGCCCAGTCTCTTAACACCTCTGACTCACTGCATCTGTCCCTCATGCAGCCATGGATGCCCCCCTGGGAGTCACAGCCACCAACATCACCCCCACCGAGGCGCTGCTGCAGTGGAACCCTCCACTATCAGAGGTGGAGAGCTACGTCCTCATCCTCACTCACCACACAGGTAAGCCAAACCCCGAGCCCTTCTGCCATGAGCTTTGCTGGGGCTCCATTTCAGCTCATTTCCTCCTGTCCCTACTTCAAAGCCCAAAACTTGGCAGGTGAAAGTACAGAAGGAGCACTTGCTTTGCAAGCTATTGGCTGGCAGATGGCAAAGCTGTAGCCCACCCCCAGATGTCAGCTCTTCTCCTGCAAGTTCCATGGCAGTGCCCCTCACCAAGCCTCAGAGTATGGCTATTCACACAAGAGGGCACTAGGACTCTGCTAATCTACTAACTGTCTCACCAGCCCAGAAGCAAGGAGGTATCTCTTCCAAGAACCTCAATCTGAGGCAAATTCCATGAAACTCAGTTCTGAACAGAAAGAAAGCATCAGGAAAATATGTGGACTGTGGAAAAAATAAGACCAAACACTCCACTACAGTCCAGCTGCCACACAAGAGCTAATAATGTTTTAGCAATACAGGTGTCATATACATAGACACATTTTGGAGAACCATGCATCTACTCCAAGTCATCTCTTTTGGCTTACAGTTACAGGAGAAACAATTCTTGTTGATGGAGACAACCAAGAGTACCAGCTGACCAACCTCCTGCCCAGTACCACCTACACTGTCTCGATGTATGCCAGCAATGGACCTATCACCAGCCAGACCATCAGCACCAACTTCACAACTCGTAAGTACAACCACCTCTCCCACTGCCTTTTCAGTCTTTTCAGCTAGAGAGGCTGAGCCAAAGCTATTTTCACATACAAGTGGGTGTAGAATTTGCCATGGGCATAAGGGACACTTAATGTTGGGCACAACACAAGAACATAATTTGGATCAGAAGAAGCATAAACCATCATTTTCATTCTTTCAATATCTATCCCTCCCTTTCTTTGATTTCACTTGGATGTGGTTTCCCAAGATACCCCTTGACCATGTCTTTTTCTTGCTCAAGGCCAAGGTCCAGAAGAGCACAACAACTCTGCTCCAGAAGGGGGATGGGACTAGATGATCTTTCAAGGTCCCTTCCAATCTCTGACATTCTGTGATTCTATGAATCCATTTTGCTTGCAAGAAGCTGGACAGAACCCATAGCACATGCTTTTCAGAGCTATCACCCTTCAGAAAATATGCAGGCACAGGAAGACTTTTAGAGGATTTGCTGGGCTGGGCGAGGATGTCTCAAAATTAAGGGCAAAGATGTAGAAATTAAGGACTTTAGGCTGTAGCTCAAAGTAGCACAGTTGAATTCCTGAATCCCAGTGTATAAGCTGGGAAACAGACTTCAGTGGTTTTATGTTTCAGAACTTAACTTCCTTGATCCCTTTTACAGTTTTGGATCCTCCAAGAAACCTGACAGCCAGTGAAGTCACTCGACGGAGTGCTCTGCTTTCCTGGGTGCCTCCCCTGGGAGAGATCGAGAACTACATCATGACCTACAGATCCACAGATGGCAGCCGGAAGGTAAGGAGCAAGTCCTCACGAAGAAAGGGGCTCATTAGGTCAAGGAATAACACGAATGAGAATAAATGAGCAGGGGAAATACAGCTAAACAAAAACTGATGCTCACTAGGTCTGGGAGAGATCAAAAGGCCAGATGCTATTTTCTGCACAAGCAGTTTTTTGCATAATGAATTTGAAAAAAAACAGGAAAAGATCGTCTAGGCCAAGCTATTTATGCACATCTACAGACCAGGGCACAGAGGGCATGCCCAGACATTTTGGAAAAATAGGGCAACTTCTCAACTGAAACACAAGCATGCTGAGGACAGAGAAAATTATCCCACAAACCACAATTCTAAAATACCATTTGTCCTTGTTGCAAAAAGGTAGATAGGTACAGACACCTAATTAACTCCACAATACAATATATTTGATTATTTAATGAGCATGTCCATATCCGTCCATCTAAAATAGCTACTACAAATTCCACCAGAAATAAGTCACTGCAAACAGTCTCATTTCCTTTGCTGGTGTGACTGTCTTGCAGCAACCAGAGGATAATAGCTTTGCAGAAGGAGTTCAGTATAATGCTATACAGCTTTGTCTGGCATCCAGAAAATTTAACGTGGCAGGAACTGACAGAGACAAAGCTGGTTGATAACCAGGTTTGACCAGCTCTACTCCTTGTAATGCTTGGGCAATATGTCACAGCCTGTGCCGAGGACACTTAGATCCTTAAAAAGTCGGTAAACAGAGCACAGAGACTGCAAACGTTTAAATATCCTGTGCCCAAACCAGCTAGCTTTCTCACACCTGAACCACCCCAGAATGCTGAATAAATTCATTGAAGTCAGGTTGACTTGATCCAGGGATGGAAGCAGACCTGCAGCACACCTCAGCCATGTACCAACAGCTGCAGTAGTGTGGTAGTTTGTGGCTTTCTTTTCCTACTTGCTTGCTCTTTAGGCTGTCACTTTTCTTATGTGTTGCTCTTGGTGTCTACCTCTTTCTGGGACCCATGTACAGGAGCTGATTGTGGATGCTGAGGACACATGGATCCGCCTGGAGGGGCTTTCTGAGACCACAGAGTACACTGTACGCTTGCAAGCTGCCCAAAACACCATGAGGAGTGGCTTCATCTCCACCACCTTCACCACAGGTGAGGACTTGCTCCATCTCCATTAGGCCAGATGAAGCTTAGCCTACATACTGTGCTGGTAGACAGAGATTGCTACATTGACTTTCCCTCCTCAGTCAGCATTTCACAGTTATCTATCACTACAAAAAGTTAATTGCTGAGGGACCTAAAATACAAACAGAAAGTCCAGCCCAGGGCAAGGGAATGTGAATTTCAGAACAGGAACCACCTACCCTTTGCCCTGCTCTCGCTCCTTCTCAAATGTTCAAACAGAGGGGAAAAAGCACAAAAGACAGCAACATATTATCAGCAGATATGCTTTGGTTGAGAGGGAGAGGCTCCATGTGGCAGATGTGTCCAGAATCTCACAAATATAGAATGTGCTGAGTTGGAAAGGACCTTGAAAGGCCATTCACTTCAACTCTCCCTCAATGGGAAGGGACATCTTCAACTAGAGGAAGTTGCTCAGAGACTTATAAATTCTAACCTTGAATGCTTACAGGGATGAAACATCCCTGAAAATACCAAGCAAGTGTATCTCAACTGCCATCAGCAGAGGCACAGAGAGCAGAGCCAGCACATCTGCATGATTGTTGTCCCACTGATTTTATCCAATTGCATTATTCTTTTCCTTTCTAATTCTAGAGAGATCATGATCCTTTCCAAATCAAACTTCAGCATCCACAGCCACCATAATCCTCACAGAGGGTTTATGCTTGCAAGAACAAAGCTTGAAGGAAAATGTCACCATTGCCCCCACTCTTTAACAGCCATTCACATTAGAATTGATGCAAAGCATATAGTCCCTCATCCTCCTTGAAAAGCCTTGGTAGGCCAGGGCACTTAAAATACAGACTGCATTTTGCTCAGGTTGATTCTAAATACATTTCTCCTGGGCTTCAAAATCTCTAAATAGCCTGAAGACAATGTCCACTGAAATTCTTCCCATCTGTGCTGTCGGTTCAATTAGGAGAGTTTTCTTTGAATCTGCTGTGGATACACCTCCCCATCTTGGTTACATGCAAAGTTCCCTTCACCTGCTTTTAAGAGATAATAGAAACTATTTATGTCAACAAAAAAAAGGCTTTTCTCTAAAGCATCAATGACTTTTCTGACTTGGCTCTTACAGGTACATGAAGGCAGTGTGATTCAGACAGGTAATGGGAAAATGCTGCTTGGGAACCAGAGACAAAATTGAAAGGTTTCTCAGCTTGGAACATGCAGCAGAAATGCACTCATGTCAGGTGTCTTTGGTTAGGGTCAANTATCAAGCTCCCAAGATGACAATCATGATCACGTCCCCAGTAGACACAGGGAAAGTCCCAGATTAGGGTCAGTGAGGGTCAGGAGCTGAATGCCTGTCTGGAGTCAGGAGTACTCAGATCAGGATCAAAGGCAGACAGACAGACAAAGTCTTTCCTAGACATCAGCCATCAAAGAAAGAGGACTGACCCTTTGATCCCTCAGCTTTTATACTGAGCATGGGGCAGACGGGATGGAATACTCCTGCTGGTCAATTTGGGGTCACCTGCCCTGTTTGCTCCTCCTTGCAGGTGAGACTCTTCTATGTCTTTCCACTTCCAACCCCTGGTGGGGCAAATGATGAATTTTCTGACCTTGATAGCCATAGTGACAAATGAAAGTAAGAGCCTCTTACATACCATTTCTTGGTAGAAGTAGTCTGAGTGAACAGTTTCTAAACAACGTGCTGCTAATTTCAGAGTTGAGTCAGTCAGAAGAGGCCTAACTGAAAAGTGAATTTACAAACTAGAAAATTTGCTCTATTTTACCTCAAACCAGGACATCAGGCAAAGAGAGGACCATTTTCATGAGACACAGGTGTAAGACCTGTGTCAGAGATGACATTGCAAGCTGATGTAGCATCCAAATACAGGTTTTTCTTGCTTTTAAGATGACGATAACCATTGCCAAGACATCGGTTTCTCTTCACTTCCCCCATACATCAATGAGACAGTTGCACCAGGAACAAACACTGTGGCAATGCAGTCCATGGGCAGCATCTGTCAGTGAAGAACTGGGATCTGTGATTCTATTTGCTCTGGCAGGTTATCTGGGCACTATGCAGAGAGCAAGGGCTTGTCTTCAAGGAAACAAACAAACAAACAAAACAAAACCCCCAAACACTGGGCTTAATATAAATCATTTTGCTCTGTTCTGTACACAGTACACATCCCAGGGTTCTGCTATTCCCTCTGACATATTAATAGCTCAGCCTCTTTGTTCCATGTTTGCATAAGATTCTTGGGGAATTGTGTACAGATGAGATAAAAGGAAGAAACAGATATACTATTTATAATTTACAGTAGTTTGAAATGTCTTTCAAGGACTCCTTGGCTCTTAAAGATATGAATACAAATTTTACAAAAAGTAATCTCCACAGAGCTCAGGGGAGCATGAAGTGGCTCTTTTGAAGCAGTTCTTGTTGTTGGATACCGTAAAATGCAAACTCATCTCATCTCATCAGACCTTGTGCTACAGAGCAAAAAGGAAAAAACAGGGGATCTTCAACATCTGGAGAAAGCTACAACTTCTGAGTCTTCAGGTCACAAGGCTGGGGTTATACTCCCAAATGGGAAATTACAGACAAGGGGCAGCACCCTGGTCCCAAGGGATATCTCATATTGTGATATCAATGCAGAACCTTCTCAATGAAGAATGAAGACAATTTGGAAGCCACATCCACATTGCCACCTCTACACTCATTTACCACATCGTTCATACAAAAAGAAAAAGATACACTTCCCCCTTTTTGTATTAACTGGGAGAGAACAGGAAGCCAGAGACACCAACACTGCTGAGATCTCATAGTTAATACTCCCTTAAACTCTAAGCCCTTAAATGAGGTCTTTCTTCACTCAAACACTCCAGAATCATGGTCATAGTGCTCAGTGTGTGCATCTTTAGCACCATGCACGGCCTAACTCCTGCTTAGTTTGCAACTGACAATCATTCCAGTATAAGTCCACCATAATTTCCAAGGACATAAACAAGGAGAATCTCTCTGGAATCAGTGAGGTCATAAAATTTGTTTGGAGTTGGCAGTCCTGAGAGAAGACAGCTGTCTAGATATGTCTGTGACAGCTTAAACCCCAGGGTTTCAGGCATGGTGCAGAAAGATGGTCCAGGAAATGACATCCCTCATCATTCACAGCAATGTTACCATGCACCTTTTCAACACAGGATATATAGGAGATACATTAATATATGCACGCTTTTTCTTTTCCCATTAAATCCTCTGAGGCTGTCAGCAGATGCCTACTGCCTTGAAGAATAACTCTGGTAACAGAAACCAAGTTAAAATCTTCCTGGACTGCAACCAGCAGGCTTGGGAAAGGGTGTCCCTCTGCTTAAACTTTTATTTTATTTTGCAGGTGGCCGAGTCTTTGCTAATCCTCAGGACTGCACCCAGCACCTGATGAATGGAGACATGCTGAGTGGCATCTACACCATCTCCATCAACGGGGACCTCAGCCAGCGAGTACAGGTGTACTGTGACATGACCACCGATGGAGGTGGCTGGATTGTGAGTAGCCATCCCATTGTCCTATGCATTGCTCCCATCACAAAGTAACCCAGCCCCAGGAAAGAAAGGGACCTTTACAGGTCACCCATTCCAACTCTTCTGCAACAGGCAGGAACAATTTCAACTAGAGGAGGTTGCTCATCCAGCTGATGTCCCGGTGGCACAGGAAGGACAGCAGGCTTAATATTGCATGCTTAATTTCCTGCAGCATAGGGAATGGCCCACGCTCCAGTAAAAATAGTTACACTTGGCAAAATGTCCTTTGATTTATTTGACATGTTTGCAGTGCTTCTAGAGAGCAAAATCTGAGAGTGAAGCTGATTTATTGTTCTAGAAATGAAATTAATGGTCAATGGCTTTCATGGGGAATGATTTACACTGCAGGAGGAGAGTATCAGGTATCACCCTGACTGAGTCTGCACAGGATCATTTTAGAATCAAATACCCATTTAGCTTTTGAATAGCACAAACTAAATTGCACAAATGGTCCTTGTCTTGATATAGATGGATTGACAGCTTAAGTAAATAATGCTCTGGTGCTTTGGCTTTATTCATGTCAAATGCTTACTTACACACATTATCCAACACTGCAGAAATTGTTGAAATAGAACAGGCTGCCCAGAGAGGCCGTGGAGTCTCCTTCTCTGGAGACATTCAGAACCCATCTGGATGCATTCCTGTGTGACCTGGTCTAGGTGTTTCTGCTCTGTCAGGGGGTTTGGACTAGATGACCTCTTGAGGTCCCTCCTAATCCCTGATATTCTGTGGAAGAAAAGAAAAAAACTTCCTCAAATACTGATTCCTGGCATGGATTTTATTTTAGCCCAGAAGTTTCCCTCCATCTCACTGTGCTTCAGGGCATTCATCTTGGCTATCACAGAAAGAACTGCATGAAAGAAGAATCACATGCTTGAAAACCAGAGGCACCATATATTGGGTAGAGCAGGAAGCTTGGAGGCTGATTGCTTCCTACTATAGTCTAGCATCATCAATGAGTGGCAATTTTCTAACACCTTTTCAGTTACTCCATCTGCACATTAATTAGTTACATGACTAATTATTAGTCATTAATAATTAGTTAATGAGCTGCCTCATTAACACTAACTGGATGGGCATTGCAATTTTATCCCCTGAATGGTGCAATGGAAAGACAAAGTATTGTCTTTATTTTATGTATACAAAACTTGGTGAAGTTTCTCCTCTTCTCCTTCACACTGATTTCCTCCCTGGTCTTCCTCCTCCACAGGTCTTTCAGAGACGGCAGAATGGGCTGACTGATTTTTTCCGGAAATGGGCAGACTATCGGGTTGGCTTTGGAAACTTGGAGGATGAGTTTTGGCTGGGTAATAACCTTCACCAGTTGATTTTCATCCATGCCTCAGACCTAAGCTTACCATGCATACTGTTGCTCACCCATGCCAGCTGGTGGCTTCTTGCCTTTTCCTCCACACTTCAGTGCTCTCTGTTGGACAGTTTTCCTTCCATTCATTCCTTGCCCTTCCCATTAGAAAGTCACTTGTAAGCAGACTTCACAAAAACACATTGTGAAAATCAGAAGCTCTCTCACTTGCTGCTTCTAGGAGTGAAGAGGGTATGTGGGGAGTTTTCAAACTCCATTATCTTCCTTTGCATGACTACATGTCACATTGGTGAATTCTATAGCACATGAACCCCATCTTGCCTTGGCCAGTTGACCAGCTGCCCAAAGAAAACAGGAAAAGGGTAAGTAGGGGACCCAGTATGGCTCTAATATGGAACATGTCCCCTCAAAACTTCAAAATGAGCCAAGGCTGGCTTGACACCATAAACACACTCTGGCAACAGAAGAACAACAGAGCTCCACAGCTGAAAGCACTCTAGCTTAAACCACCATGGAGAAAGTTGAACCTTGGCCTTGAATCTACCTTTCATAGCCAAGGGGGGGATAAAACTTGAGTGGGGTCAGACAGCTCAGACCCCACCAGTGCCAGGACAAACAAAGACTTAATCTGAAGTGCTGCTGCTCTGTTGTTCATCTCACTTTAATTTCCCACAGCCATTTTATTTGCCTAGAGCTTTTTTTGTTTGCTCTAAGAGCAGATCCAGATGACAGGTCTCACTGGATCTTTCATTGCTTCTCTCATCAGGCTTGGACAACATCCACAAGATTACGTCCCAAGGGCGCTACGAGTTGCGAATAGACATGAGGGATGGCCAGGAAACAGCATACGCCTACTATGACAAGTTCTCTGTCGGCGACTCACGGAGCTTATACAAGCTGAGAATTGGGGACTACAATGGCACTTCAGGTAGAGCCTCAGTGTTACTGAGTAGCAGGAAAATCTGGGACTGCTGGGTCTGTACCTTTAAAGGAAATCCCAAGATCACAGCTTAGAATCATAAAATCATAGAATAGTTTGGGTTGGAAGGGACCTTAAAGAGACCTTGAAGATCATCTAGTTCCAACCTCCCTGCCACAGGCAGAGACACCTCCTACTAGATCAGGCTGCTCAGTGCCTTGTCCAGCCTGGCCTTAAACACCTCCAGAGAGGGGCATCTACAGCCTCCCTGGGCAACCTGTTCCAGTGTTTCACCACCCTCACCGTAAAGAATTTCTTTCTTATATCTATCCTGAATCTCCCCTCTTCCAATTTACATCCATTATTCTTAGTCCTTCCATCACATATCCTATTAGAAAGTCCTACCCCAGTCTTTCTGTAGGCCCCCTTCAGGTATTGATAAGCTACTACAAACTTACTTGCCTGAAGAAGTGAGACACAAACCCCTACTCTTTCAGCCTTCCTGCAGCTGAACAAGGCTGATAAAGCCCACTAAGAACATGAGGAATTTTCCATTGGGGATTAGATATTTAATATCAGAGCTATTGCTGTTCAAATAACCAGGTCAATCGTCAGAGGTGTCATCTCACTTGGCAATAACCACAGCTGGCCATTGATGCTGTGCTAGAGGCTGTATTTATTGCTCTTCCACAGCAATGGAAAAATCTGAAACCCTGTGCAGATGCCACATGCAGACCAGTTTTGCAAGGACACTGTCACACCTGCTTGCCTGGTTGATGAAACATCATTAGGCTATGCCCACCAAAAAGCTGTGGATGATAGGGGATGGCTGGAGGCCACAGGGCTCTGTTCCCTAAGAAGGGGGACACAGGTACACCTGCAGCCCCTTTAGCTGGGATAGACATACCAAGCACAATGGTCTCTGATCCACACAAAGCTTCTCTGCTACTTAGTGAGAAACCCCACACAATATCTGAGACAGAGGTATTTCCTTAGACAATATCCGGTAGTTGCCACAGGGATTTGGGTTTGTGTGAAACAACATTTGCTCTGCCCTTAAGTACCAGGCCCATAATGCCAGCAACAGTGCTGCAGACAAGACTACTTCCCCTTCCACATGCAACCTCTTCTCCTAGCCATATGACTAAGAACCCTCAGTTCCACTTTGAGCAGAGAGAGCCACGACTTGCCAAATAGTTCACTGCTGAGAGGTTTCCTAGCAAGCCTCTCGGTCACTGGATTGCATAGAGCTGGCATGGGTCCACTTTCTGTTTCTTTTGTGAGGACCTGACTCCTGTAAATACATCACTCATTGTAATAATGATCATATTGCTCTTCAGCTCTTCTTGGTGGACTTGGTAGAATAAGCTATCACACACCTTCTAAAAGCTTTTTCCACCTTCCAAAGGGAGAAAAGAAGGCCAAACATCTTGGTTCAAGAGATTCTTGGCCTACTCTGTGTGAAAAATTTCCCTTTGTCTAATAAGAGGGAAAGAGGCTGAAAGCATCCTGAAGTTTTGTAGCAGATCCAAGCTTGAGAAAATCAGGGATGATGAAATCTAGGATTTAATTCATTTCCAAAACACTGAAATGAAAATTGAAAATCATATAGAATCTTATCTGCCAAATGCAAGTACTGTCTCAGATTTGCTATGGTTCACATTAATCCTAAACCAAAACCAGATGAACCAACTATGAGTGATTCCAGTTAACACTCAGATCATAGATTAGATCACAGATATTGAGCTACTAATTGACAGGCTACCAAAATACACCAGGATATTCTAATTTCCTTGTGAAAAGACTGCATGATTCTGGTTTGACCACCCCTAATGACTCTCTTTTCACAGGGGATTCCCTAACCTATCACCAGGGTCGCCCTTTCTCCACCAAAGACAGGGACAACGATGTTGCTGTGACCAACTGTGCCATGTCCTATAAAGGAGCCTGGTGGTATAAGAACTGCCACCGCACCAATCTCAATGGCAAGTACGGAGAGTCCCGACACAGTCAGGTAAGGGCAGAACTGGGCTGAAAGCCTTAAGCATTTCTTCTGGCAGCACAAAACAAGTATGACAGCAAGCCCAAGCCAGGGCTAGAGCATCATTGTTGGTGCACCAGGGTCAGGAGCACCACTCGGGTGATTGAAAACAAGTTGGTGCAAAGTAAACCACTTTCAAGTCATTTGGGATGGCACTTCATTCCTCACACTAGCCACCATAGTTACTTACCATGGCAGCATATTAAGTTACATTTAAAAATACATCCATAAAATTTGATCAAGAGCCTTTAATTAGTGGGAAAAACATATCAGATCAGAGAAATGGAGGAGTGTCTTGCTCCCACTGTAGCAAGTTCTTCCTTCTGGCTTCTTTATGGTGGGCAAATTTTTTCTTCCCTCTCCCAATCTAGTTTCACATTAGAGTCTTTCTTTATCCTGTGCCTCTCTCTCACTCCTGCCAGGGAATTAACTGGTATCACTGGAAGGGCCACGAGTTCTCCATCCCCTTTGTGGAAATGAAGATGCGACCTTACAACCACCGTAACGTCTCTGGGAGGAAGCGACGGTCCCTACAGCTCTGAGACACCTGAACTCCCTCCCATCTTCCACCACCTGACCTTTTCTGTCATTTGTTTGTATTTTATAATATGAAAAGGGAAAAAAAATTACTACTTGTCTGAAATAGCAACCTGCCCCTCACAAGTGCTGGAGGGAACCACGGAACAAGGAAAGGCCGTGGGAAAGGAAAGACCTCATTGCTTTGCATCTGTCCCAGAGAAATACCAAATTTCCAGTCTCCCTACCCCAGTATTCTGTCCCTTAAAATGAGAAGAAAGAGAGAGATAGAGACAGATTTTTGATATTTTTTTAAAAGACTTCAAAATCCCCAGCAAGCCCTGTTAGAAACGCTCCTCATGGGGCTTGTGGCAGAATCCTTCTCCATGGGCACCTTGTTGTAGTCACTTCCATCCCAGTAACAGCCAGGAACATTTGTCCTATCCTTGCCTCCCTGCCCACTCCTAGCAGGGAGGCCTCAAGCCTCATGCCATCCTGTAGACACTAACTCTTCCAGCAGTTTCTCTTTCTGGCCAAGAGCAAATGTCTCACGTACATGCAAGCATTGTACACTCGGAGATAAAGTGAGGATGAGCAAACACAAAGCTCATCCCATCTTCATTTTTCACAGTTCACACCAGGAGGGCTTCATGAATATCTTACATGTGTAGGCAAACTCTAGAGAACCCATAACTCACATGATGGCTCCACCACAAAGTCATTCTCTTGTGCATGGGTTGTTGCAAGGGAACAAGAACTACTCCACCAACCCCAAACTGCATCATCCACTACTCCAAGCTGAACTTATCCCACTTAGTGACATCTGCAGGGGTTATACTGAGCTTGGCAGAAAAGAAAGGAGTCAAATTAGAGAACATGGGAGAAAAATCACTACTTCTAACCCTGAGGTCTAGGGCCTGTTTCCTCTGCTACTTCTATATGCAGTCCCTGTGGTCTGTCACAGAGGTTATTGGTCCCAAATGGAAGAGGCTCAGATAAGGACCAGCAATCAAATCAGCTTTTACACAAACACAGCCCAGACTGAAGGTGGCAGATAGCACAGTTCAGGTGCTCTTGTTCAGGGACTTCCATGTACATGGGAAAGGACAATGATGCAAATGATAGAAGATGAGTGCAAACATCAATTCACTTTCTTCTCCTACACCATCTCAAGAGGGACTCAAATCCCAGTGCCTTGGTAAATAGTAAATCAGCTGTTTCCCCTCCTGGAGGAAGGCTTAGTCCACTTCAAAATCCTTGGAGGAACAGATGAATTTGCTCTTCATGTCCTTCTCCTATCTTTAGGACGACAAATGTAGCTCTGGTTGTGCTCTGTTGACATTAACACCACGTCCTTGTAGCCCACCGCACTGGAGTCACTCCTCTGCTGAGGGCTGTGATCAGTGCTGGGCATTGTTACCAGCCTGGTCTCAGAGAAGAGACTTGTCCTCATTTCTGATGACAATGCAGCTCATCACTGGGTTCGCAGCCAAGGGAGCATTACAAATGCTAAGCACTGCTTTTTGATTTTATCACACTGAAGCGGCTTTGTCTCAAGAAACATCTTCCAGATAGCAACATAAAGCATTTTTTGCAGCAGCTTATAATTCAGGCCAGTGTCTCTCTCATGGTCGTGCTCCTGGATTTTCTGATGTTAGTCACAAAGGCTGAAGAGCTGAAGAAAGGCATTAAGCAGGAAATGCAGTCTCCCTATCTATACCACGTACCAGCTAACCTCAATTTGAAGAACGGATAAAAGTTCCAGCCCCTTAAGCTTGAAACCTGCAGTCTGACTTGGAGGAAGCAACATCTAATCTGTAAATGAGGCACCTCTTCTTACTTCCCATCACCATCACATCAGGCAACAAGTCAACTAGTTGAGGAACAGGTCAGTCAGAGGCTGCAGGTGATGGGATCGTTCGCAGGACATGGCCAGTGTCACAGATGGCAGCATGGTACACCTCCTAAGCAGTCTTCCCTGTTTTAGGTTCCAAAAAGCAACAAGAACCAGCAGATAGAACTTATTAAAATCTAAGAAGCTTCCCAGTGGACCAGCAGAGTAATATTTTCCTAACATCACCACGAGTTTATAGGCAAGAAGTGTCCAAACAAAAGCACTATAGTGCAGGAGTTATAATTAGGACCACAGACTAGCAGTGCATGGCATTCATCATCTGTCCCAGATGATATTTGCTTAGATGAAAGGAAGAGGCATCAGAGAAAACATGGGACTTCATCATTCACAATCAAGTCGAAGGCAAGAAACCTCTCTTCTCAAAACTTTGACTCAAACAGAAAATCAAAACATGCCAAGGTTTTCTTAGCACATTCAAAAGAGAGTCCTCAAAAAGGCTGGCTATTCTCTAGATAGATTTACTGATGCATATCTCTCCCTCCTTGCTCAGGTCTGTCATCCTTTTTAAGTCTTGCAACCAGGATGAAAGGGGCCATTTGACATAACTCCTTTGTTGAGTGTGAAGAATGCCCTTGGAGATGATATCCAACCTTCCAGTGGCATTATATATATATATGTATACCTGTACTGGTTCCTGATCTCACACATGATAACAGTGTTGCCTTCTCCTTACCCTGGTGAAAAATTTGCTAAAATTTTTCAAAGGAAATGCTTCAATACATCATGGTTTTTACCTGGTGATCACCTAACTGAAGCCTAGGCAAACAATCAGCAATGACAACCCAGTCATTTTGCCCATTGTCCTGTGTTCACTTTGTCAATATACAGACAACTTTTTCCAGAATTTTTTTTATCATTGCCCAGTAATTTATTTTTTTTAGGACAAAGTTCCTCTCATTGGTTTCAAGCAAATTTGTGCTCAACATTGATGCTACAAAACAAATGAATGATTAAGTGTCTTTTCACCTTTCATCACTGGTTGAACAAACACTTTTTCTGAATCATTCTCCAACAAAAGCAAGTTTGTCCCTGTCCCCTACCAGCACTGTGGGGAAACTGAAAGAAGTCTTGGCAACAGGCCTGAAATTCTGAGAAATCCAGCTTGGATCCCGCACAATGCTCATCTCAAGAGACCTTGGCTCTAGCACATAAACCATCACTGGGCTCTGGAGGGTTCTCTGCCATCTAGATTGTACAGCTCAGGCTTACACCAGACCTTTAAAGCAATCTGAAGCTGTACCAAAACAGTCCACTACAGGATGCCAACTCCCACAACATAAATAGGGAGAAACACATCAAATCCTTTACCCAGCAGAGCAATGCACACGCCCAGGATCCCTGTAAATATTCAAAGCCATCTCTTATTTCTAACTCCAAAATCCTGGAAGGAAATACCAAGGGACTTTTTATCTCTTTCCATTTTGATTTCTCTCTGTTTCCATTTCTATCAGACCTTGAAGCCCACATTTCCACCAAACACTGCATGAAAATGTAACCAAAGGAAAAAAAAATACTGAAAAGAAAAACTGCATTTAGTAAAGTGATCCTTAAGACAGCATTTATAAACTAATCATCTGGGGAAAGAAAGAGGTTGGGCCTTCCCCATAGGTAGTTAGGTTTTGGGAGAAGGATGCTAGAAGAGCACCAGAGCTACACAAAGGTTGGAAAGATCTTGCTTCTATTCTTTACCTTTGCATTACTTTACCATAGCATCTCAAAGCCTACTACAGCCTAAATGCCCTCTTGCCCTAACTTCTTACCTCATTCTCAAGGTGATTCATACCCCAGGCCAAGCTTCAGGGTGTGAAAAGCACAGCTCATCCCTCTTTGTCCCCAGTGGTGCAGCAGGCCAGGGTTTGAGCAGTGATGTCCCCCTCACTGGAATGTCCCTATGGCCACAACAGGCATAGAGGGACCTGCTGAAATACAGCAGGATCCAAAATGCATCCCGTGTCCTTCACTCAGATTCAAAGCTGCCCTCCTGGTATGTCCTCACCATTATACTCTGGGATGATCATGCACTTTCTGCTCTGTGCCCCCCAGCAACACCCACAGGCTTTGACCTTACCAGAAACCGCCAGCAGAGAGCTCTCACCTCAAAAAAACACCTTTAATTCATGCTTGTACCTACTAAGGAAGGGCTCTGTTCCTGGGCCTAAGCAAGAAGTCCATCCCTGTTTCTGCTAACCAAGTACCTCAGGATGGCCATCAAACCCAACTGAGCCTCATGGGGACCACTGGTACCTTCCAGGGTTATCTCTGCCCTTCCTTAAATCTGATGGTGCATAGATGGTGGTGGCAGCTCCATTTCCCTTCCAGGGTGGAGATATAGGGAAAGAAGAAGGGAAAGCCTCTTCCCTGAGGAGATGCCGATTCCCAGATCTGCCTCAGTACCTAGCCTGCAGCTCTCGAGAAGTCACTGGTTTCTCAGAAGGATGGTAACACAAAGACCTAACAAACAAAAAAGTAGCTCCCTGTGTATAGGGAGCTGGAATTGTGTTTATTATCTTTAAAAAATTAAAACCCACAAATGAGAAGGAAGAATGGAGGCAATTAAATTCTTTGGACAGATTCTGATGAACTCAAACTAATGCAATCAAATGAGGGGAAAAATAAAAGCAAATAAATGCATAAATAAAATAAATAATATAAATAAATAATATATTAAACAACCCTCCCCAACCTGTGATGAAAATGTAGCTTGGAGAATGGGATTGACACTTGTTAACCATTGTTAACTAGTATTTTTAGTCCTGACCACTCTTAGGCTATGTATAGTTCCTTTTTTTAATGCATTTTCTATACATTAATAAAAGATACTGAAGGAGTGAGCTTTGTGCCTGTGCAGGGATGGGAGTGGAGACCTGGTGCATCTAAGCCTGACAGCACTGCAGCCCTGACCTCCTGAGAAGTGGGGACATGCATTCCCTGTCCCTAATCCTTTTTTATATCAAGAAAGAGCATAGGGCAGCTCATTAGCAGGAGTTTGTGGGGTTTAACCTCCCTGCAAGATCATGCCTTACCTGACTAGAACTCAGAAAATTTTGCATACAAAGCAGCTGGCCCCAGAGACCAGGTTTTATGCTCCATGGTTTCCAGCTGAGCCGCAAGGTGTCCAGAGCCGAACTCTGAACCTGAACCCTGATACCAAACCTGAAGGCAACAGCAGCTGGAAGAGGGTACACTCCTTTTCTTCAATGCATGCCAAGAAACATCATCTGGGAGGAACAGAGCAGCTGACAGAACAAAGTATATCCAGTGGGATGAAAAGAATGGAAGAAATTTTTTTGGGGGGGAGGGTAGGGGCAGTCCAGCATTGGTGCAAGCTGCCCAAAACAGTGGTGCCATCTCCATCATTAGACATGTTCAAGACTGAGCTGAAGAAAGCCCCAAGCAACTTGGTCCACCCCCTGAGCTACTCCAGGCAGCAGGTCAGACCAGAGGCTCCCAGGGTCCCCTCTGCCCAAGTTATCCTGTTAAAATATAGAGTAATAAAGCAGCTACAGAGTTAGGTTGACTTTAACCTGACACAAGATGTTTTGTTAATAAATTCAGCTGTTCCCATGAGCTACAGAGGCCCTTGGCTCTGCCATTTACAACCAGAGAAAGCAAAGCTATCGTGCAAATGCTTGGAAGCAGAGCAAAACAACCCTGAAGCCTTCACTCAAGGCTATTTTTCTGATTTGAACTGCAATCTGTTCCAACAGAAGAAAAAACCTCACCTAAAACCTAACTGCAAGGCAACTTCCAGCAGATCATGCTCCTAATTGAAAGAGGAGGGTAGGGGAACAACAAAAGAAAACAAACCCACTCTACACTGCTTTAGAAAAAAAACCTCTGGGACAAGTAGGAATTGGAGAGAATTTTGAAAGCCTCCTCTCATTTCACACACAGACTTTATTTAGGCCTCCTTGTCTTCAGTTCTCATGTTTGACACATAGCCAGGCAGGATGAGAAAGCTTGAGAGAAGTTCTTCTGCCAAGCCGCTTCACTATTTTCTAAATTTAATTTCAGAGAGACAAAACAGAAGAATTTGCTTTGCAGTAGCTTCTCAACTTCTCTGTCTTGCTCTAATTTGAGAGGAAAAAAAAAAAGAAGAGGAAAGGAAGTTGTGAGTGTGGGGATGCCTCATCTCGGCCACAGCCTCCAGCACAGCAAAAACCCAAGCCTGAGGCTGAACAGACTCAGCTGTCTGGATAAAAACACCATTTTCATGTCTGAAGGGAGTAAGTGCTGTGGAAGGCCCTTCAAGCAAGCATGGGAGGGTCTCCCTTGACATGGAGGAGTCAAGAGATGGAGGTAGGTTTGGAACAGGGAGCAAGGGTTGCCTGGACCAGTACTTTGCACACCAGTCTTGTGCAGCTTGACCCAGTGGTTATCCCAGTGTGGTGGGTTTCACTTATGGTTCCTTAAAAAGGGGTAATGACCGTCATTTGACCTATTCCATTCAACATATCTAGGTCCAAGTGTGGCCTCCAGGAACCTCCATTCCCTGCAAAGCATCCTAGAAAAAAACCTCACCTGAAAGAAACATAGAGTCTCTGGCACAATCACCAGATGCATGAGGTGCAGAGAAAGCAGGAGCATATGGAACTATGGTATTACTCCAGACCAAAACCCACCTCCCAAAAGCAGAGTCATGCTTCATACAGGATGAGAATGTGGTGAGGGTTGGTACAAGCCCTTTTCTAAATCCTTCAATCTTTTACTTTAGCACAGGGAAGTGGTTTGCTCCACCACACCAAGCCCTGAGGAGCTTCTGCCCAAATTTCCATTGCTGATGCTCACCACACTCATTGCACAGGCCACTTTTGCCCTTGCTCAGCTCAAACCCATCTGTACACTTTAGATAGAGTAATGCTGCATCACACATGAGGATATCTCCCATTTTCAGCCTCTCAGAGGAGTATACGTCTTTGGGCAGCCCAGTGTAGGCAGCACCTGCAGGCAGCATGGCCACGCTGCAGCCACCATGCTCCTCGTTGGGCACTTTCAGCTACTGCAGAGCATCCCATCACCAGCACCCCCCTTTCCATTTGCCCTTTGTACAGAGCTATTTCATCACAGCCCTCTTACCAAAGTCCCCTTCTTGCATGAGCGATGCTCAGGGAACTTTGTTCCACCAGCAAACACCAGAAGAGGGTGTACAAAGGTCCTCAGCAAGGGTACTGGACTCCTTCCCAAAAATGGAGCTCAGGCAATGCATGCTCCACAACAGACCCTGCAACCTCAGTTCAAAATAAAACCACAAGGGAAATGCGTGCCCAGGAACAAGCAGCATCATGGGAGGAGGTTCAATACCTGCAGGAGCCACACTGGAGAAAGTCAATGAAGCAGCATCCTCATCCCATGAATACCCAGCTGCTTTATACCTTGTGGGATGTGATTTTTATAGCACTGTTTTTAGTGCTCTTGGCTTTTAATTCCTCCCTCATCAGCCTGGATGTGTTCATCATCCTCTTAAAATCCCCGTTGTCATTTTTATATTTTTCAGCTCCCGTGGCTACAAGCTCTAAAGCTTAATTATGTAAATTGTAAAAAAATATTAAAAATATTCTCTCTTTTAATCAAATCTAAATGCAGGGCTTTTAATCTTCATTGATTTGTACCCTCTCCCTGGGCTGAAGTATGCTCTGAATAGCAGCCTGCAGGCTTGTTCCCCCTTCCTTGAGCTACAGCCAGGCCTCAACACGCAGCAATTATTCTGCTTCTAACCCATTTACAGTCTTTCCCACAAAATGAAAAACCTGCCATACTTTACACGTCATGCTTGAGGCAAGATCCTAGCTGTGATTAGGGACTTTCTTATCATGGCAGTACTCTCCCTCCCAGGCAGCATTTTGGATAGCTGCCTGCTGTCAGTAGGGATGCTGGAGGTGTTCAGCCCTCCTCTAGCACACACCACATGACAGATAAACATGCTTATTCTCAGCAGGGTGGCAAATCCTCTTGCCCACACCACGGTTATCTCCCTGGCATTACCCCTCTGCAGTAGAGTGGAGCACACCAGGATGCTGGTAGGGAATACAAGCCACCTTTGTTGGCCAAAACAGCCCTTTCTCCCCACGATCTTCCCTGCATTTGGTGGCATTGCAACAAAAGAGGAGTTTCAAGGAAGTAACTCTGCAAATGTTTATGAGACAAGTCCTCCCCAAAAATGAGAGAAGGAGGAGATAAAGTGGGAAACTCTCCTTCTAACAATTTCAGGAGAAGGCACTGAAAACAGGCAGCTAGGAGAGGAGCAGCAAGGCAAGGGGAGAAAAGGAAGGCAACCAGCAGACAGCATTCTCCCTTGCTCCTCTTCCCCATCCCACATCCCCTGCTGCACTCAAGTCATGGCAAAAGCAGACAGCATCTGCCCACCTGCTGTCTTGTATCAGTTCCTCACCCACAACCCAAGGCCACCTCTCCCCCCTGCCTAATGTTGACTTTGCCCCTCCAAACAAAGGAAATCACTCTCCCTTATGGGGGGCAGAAAGAAGCAAAATACTCCCAGGAGAAAGGTCCTCCTTCAGCGTGTTTTTAATCTTTCACCCACCATGATTTGCATTTTGCTCTCAGTTCCCTCCTGGAGGTGGGTGAGGCTCCACTAAGCATACAAGTCCAAGTCCCCATGCCCAGCTGCATCCTCCCCATCAAGTCCCCTCAGCAAATTATAGAATCATAGAATCATAGAATAGTTTGGGTTGGAAGGGACCTTAAAGATCATCGAGTTCCAACCCCCCTGCCATAGGCAGGGACACTCCCACTAGATCAGGCTGCTCAGTGCCTTGTCCAGCCTGGTCTTGAACACCTCCAGAGAGGGGGCATCCACAGCCTCTCTGGGTAACCTGTTCCAGTGCTTCACCACCCTCACTGTAAAGAATTTCTTTCTTATGTCAAGTCTAAATCACAGATGACAGAATCACAGAATGAATCACAAATGAGATGAGAAGGAGGAAGACTTTGAACAGGGAAGAAACAGGGTCAAACAGTCTCCGGGAACTATGCCCCAAGGGCAGCACAAACCATCCATGCACAAGGGCACACCTTAGCCAACTGCTCCAGCACCACTGGCCAAAATATTCATGTGGCCCCAATCTAGTGAGCATATTAGCTCACTAGAGATCTTCAGGAACCACTTCCCCTCTGGAATTGGCTTATGGAGCAGAAGGGATAATAAAAACATATTTTAAAAAAATAATAATTTGTTAGCTGCTTATCATTAAAGAAATGTGATTGCAACTCCCTGCCCACCTTGGCTGAGCTCTGAGGAAAGCTGGCACCAAGGGAGGGTCGTTGATTGCTCCTCAGCATCAAAGGGCTGAGCTGAAGGAAGGAAAGCACTGGAAGAGATAGCTGTCATAACTGATTTTTCACCTAAAGAGCAACCTCAGCAGATCAGATCCTGCACCAACATGGGAAACCTCCAGGAGCAGCTGCTTCCACAACTGAGAGCAAGCACTTGACCTTGGAGTACTAGGGCTGTGCTTGAGCATCACTACCTCCTCTGCCTTTGGTTCATGTCTCCCACACAGCCAGACAGCGGGACACTATTGGTGACTAAACTGCAGTGCCAAGGCAAGAAGCAATCTCATTTACCAATGAGCTTTTATCCTGTGGCCTTCATGTATCTAATCCATGAGCTGCTCCTAAATAAGAAGGCACCACATCACACTGCAGGGACCTGCCTGGCCCAGTAATTTCTCCACCTGCCCAGAGCATCTCCTCTCTCCCTTGCCAGTGCTGCCAGTAGGGTTTCCTCAGGAAGGGGCCCTGAAGGCTCACACAGACACAAAACAACAATCAGCCCTAAACCAACAAAAAGCCCTACTGCTTTACTCTCAAACCCTATGGTGTACACCAAAATACATCCCAAGCTACAACACACAGAGGTCCCTGTACCCCATCCCTGTTCAACACAAGTATTAAGTGGGACTTGAGGTTCCCTACCCCAGCCTGTTATTTCCTCTAAGTGCTGGGGAAAGATACACTAGCAGACCTAGACCCACCTCAGAAAGACACTGCATTCATCTCTGGAGCCCTCAGAACAAGAAGCAGACAGACCTGTCAGACTGGGACCAGAGGCCACAAGGATGATCCAAGGGCTAAAGCACTTCTGCTGTGAGGACAGCTGAGAGAGTTGGGGCTGTTCAGCCTGGAAAAGTGAAGTTCTCCAGGGAGATCTCACAGTGGCCTAACAGTACCTGAATGGGCTACAAGAAATGGGGGTCTGTAAGGCCATGGAGTGATAGGATGAGGGGCAGGTTTAGATGAGACCCGAGCAGGGCAGGTTTAGATGAGACATTAGGAAAAAGTTAGCTCTTCACCATGAGAGTGGTGAGACAATGGCACAGGTTGCCCAAAGAGGTGGTGGAGACCACATATCTGGAGACACTCAAGGCCAGGCTTCATAAGGCTCTGAGCAACCTGATTTAGTGGAAGATCTCCCTGCTCATTGCAGGGGGATTGGACTAGATGGTCTTTGAAGGTCCCTTTCAGTGTTTATCCTCCACCCTTAAAAGGAACACTATCACATCCCATCCCACTCTTGCTTCCCATTCAAAGCCAGAAAGACTATTGCTGCTATTAAAGTAAATAGAGAGGGTTGCTATTTTTATCCACCCATGACAGGGCATACTTTATTTTTGGTGTTTAAACCACAAGCTTTTTTTGTGGGAGTGGGGAGAGGGAGGGGGAAAAGGCAGAAGCATGGGGTGAAAAAATGAGAGGAATGTTTCTCTGGGAACAGAGTTTTCCATTGCTTACTTTAAGCTGGGCCAGCATCTGCAAACAGAAACTGCAAACAGAGAATAGAGTAGGGGGTGGGAGGAGAGGGGTGTGCTCACGTCTGCCATCATTTTCTATCTTTTCCCACCCCACTGTGCCAAGGAAAACACAAATATATAGGTCCTGGGTACCAGCTGGGTGTTATGAAGGCAGAAGTGAAGCTCCCAGCTTTGAAATGGGGCAAACTGGTAAAGAAATGAATGAAACAAACCAAATGAAACAAGTGGGAAAGATCAGGGAGTTTGTATTTTTGGTGTAAAATTAGTAGTGCTTTACAAATAAAACTAGGGGTTGAGGGGGACTTGGAGGAAACTGAAGCTATCAAGAGGGCTTTTCAGCATGAGAAAGATCAGTTCTCAACTTGCAGGAAAATAAGAAGTTTGGGAAGGATGGACGGAAAGCAGGGACTGGAGAAGGGATTTGTTTTCCAGCTGGTCCCAGGCCCAGGACTGACATCCTGCAATGTGACAGGAGCTTGGATCGTCCCAGCTTAATCAGTTCCTGAGCTTTAGGGGCACCAGCATGAAGAGAGACTAATCTGGAGCAGCAGTGATTCATCCACAGCTGAGTCACAGCTTCCTCTCACCCATTAAAGCTTCTGAAAAACAAAGTGCAATCCCTTGGAGCCTAGTTACGTTGGACACCAAACAAAATGAGGAGGTGGCAGATTCAAAATCCCCCTGTAATGTATGTTTTCCCACACTGCATGTGAAGGAGCTGAGGAACTCCTGGCTACAGGAGACACCTGCAGAGCTAAGCATCAAATAGCATTTATATTTTTCCACCACTACACGCCATGCTATATTGAGTCATGGTGTAGCTTTGCGTTAATTTGAAGTTTCTTTAAGTCCATCAAATGCCCTCCAACTTGGTTTAATGGCATTACTGCACATGCGAGAATCAAGCACAGACACAGGCTGGGTGGAGAGTGGCTTGAGTGCAGGCCTGAAGAGAAGGATTTGGGGATTACAGTGGATGACAAACTCAACATGAGCCACTAGNGGTTTTGCCCATCTACTCAGCTCTGGTGAGGCCCCACCTGGAGTACTGTGTCCAGGTCTGGAGTCCTCAACATAAGAAGGACATTGAGCTGTTGGAGCAGGTCCAGAGGAGGGCCACAAAGATGATCAAAGGGCTGGAACAACTGCCTTATAAAGACAGGCTGAAGGAGTTGGAGTTGTTCAGCTTGGTGAAGAGAAGGCTCAGGGGTGACCTCATAGTAGCTTACTAGCACCTGAAGGGGGCCTACAGAAAGGCAGGGGTAGGTCTTTCTAATAGCACATGTGATAGAAGGACCAGGAATAATGGATGTAAATTGGAAGAGGGGAGATTCAGGATAGATATAAGAAAGTAGCTCTTTACAGTGCAGGTAGTGAAACACCACAACCTCACAGGCTGCCCAGAGACGTTGTGGATGCTCCCTCTCTGGAGGTGTTTAAGGGCAGGCTGGACAAGGCACTGAGCAGTCTGATCTAGTGAGAGGTGCCCCTGCCTATCTCAGGGAGATTGGAACTTGATGATCTTTAAGATCCCTTACAACCCAAAATATTCTATGATTCTAAGACACTCCTTTACATTTAGCAGCATCATGAGAGGTTTAAATGTTGAAGTCAGTGTTATTGGTGCCACTAGATCTGCCTCTTCATCACAATGCTCCCACCTGAAGCCAAACATGAGCCTAAATATCATGCTTGGAGGGGCTTGTGAAAACCCAGTGTCCAAAGCAGCATCTCCTCCCTTGGTGAGGTCTCTGCCAAATTAAATTAGAGACAGGAAAGGGCTGAGCCCCAGCAGGGACTGTTTGCCCAGGGAATAAAGCAAACCTCCCAGCCACCACAGCAGCAGCGGCACCACTGGGATGGGCAGGGCTTTTGTCCCTCTCAACCCTGGGGATGGGCATCCTCAAGCCTGACGCCTGCAGCCAGACTCACCCTCCAAGACTTCTAATAGTAAACATCCCCAGGCAGTCCTATCAGGGTGGTTTCAAAAGTGACATTATGCTTTCTGGTGCTGTGGTATGGCCAGGTATCCCCTGGGTGACTGCCAGCATCCAGGTGGCTTCTCCCGAGTGCCCTGGATAGGGTGTCTTTGTTGGGGAATTTAGGACCTGCCAGTGAGGGAACCGCTGCAGGTTAGTGACAGGGGAGAGAGATGGGATGGGATGAGATGAAATAGGGTAAGCTGAGATTGCAGTGAGACATGAACATGGTGCAAAGCCTAGGAATCTCAATCCTGGGGCATAAATACCAGGAAAAAAAAATCTTCTGACATTAAAAAGCAGCAAATCGTCAGCTTAAAAGTGTGTGATACTTCCTGCAGCACATAAATACCTTGCCAAAAACTACCAGGAGGAACTTGGCATAAGCCATAGCCTACAACCTGCATTTTATGGGGTCTCTTACTCCCTATAGCCCCAGCAGGAGGAAGAGTGGTGGAGGCATTTGGGGCTGGCAGGCAGTTTCCCTCTATACCTCAACCCTTCCTTGCTGACGCTCTTTTCTCCCACTGTATGACACTGAGAATGTTGCAGGGGGGGGTGTGGGGTGTGAGGGTGGTTTTCCAGCAGCCCTGAAAGGTCAGGCAGACCTGGATACCACTGCTGGATGAATTAGCACCAAGGCCGAAGTGGAAAAAAAGAAAGCTTCAGAGCATGAAGGAGGGTGAGAAGGGCAAATCAAAAGGATTCAAGAAGAATTCCAGTAAAATATTTTTCCAGTTGCAGCTTGCCCAGCTGTTGACATTGCAACACTGCACAGAGATTGCCATGGACTAGAAAGCAATCAGGATCCTGTGATTCCCAGACATCCCTCACATGGCAATAAAAGAAGATGGAGAGCAAACAGCAAGTGAAAGCTGGGATGGCCACCCAAACTGGGCTGAAATCAAATTTTGAGAACATCAAAGCCCTGCACAACAATCAGTGCTTTTCTTGGGTTGAAATATCTATGGGCACATAGCACTCATGCTCGTGGATGCTGCTTATGGGCAGCAGCCCGGGGACATCCCTTCCTGCGGGGATGCTCCTGCACCTGCCACTTGGCTGCAGCTTTCCCTTTTCAGGAGCAGAATGTGACCATCGAGGTGGCACTGCAGTGACAGGGCAGTGGGTGGCAGTTCTGGTGCTGCCTTTTGGGAGATGAAGGTTTTGTCCTGTCCTTAAAAACCTCCCCACAGTAGCAACAGCACCGCTGCCCCTGCAAAATCCCACCACAGCCCTTCCCTCCATAAAAAAAAGGTTCCTGGGGAAATCTGAAAACACTTTGTTTTGTCGCTCTTCTCCGCGATTTTTGGCATATTTCATAGGAATGGCTTTCATTGGAATGGATGTTTCAGGACATCGAGTCCAACCATCAACCCACCAAGAACCAGCCCTAAACCATATTTCTAAGCTCTATCTCTGTGTCTGGTGGTCCCTGAAATACGTCCAGGGCTGGTGTTTCAACTCGTCCCTGGACAGCCCGGGCCTGGGTGGCCATTTCAGGCCTGCTCTGGCACCTTTCCTTGCGTCTCCTCCCCAGACTAAACAACTCCGACTGCGCCAGCCCTTTCTGCCTGCCCGGAGCAGGCAGCGAAGCAGCACGATCCCCCGCTTTGTCCCGCAGTTTTGGGGTTGCGTGAAGCGCGGTGTCCGTGTGTGTCTGTGGGAAACCTGGTTCCGGGGCCCTGCGGAGAGCCCCAGGTAGGGCCGGGCCGGGCCGGGCAGGGCCGGGGGGCGGAGGCAGGCGGGACGGGGCGTCCCATTTCCTCCGGCCGCCGGCAGCCTCCGCCGGGGCGGGCGGGAAGGACGAGCCGAGGGGCCGCGGGACCGGAGGTAGGTTTGGCCGCCGGGGCCACGGCTTGGGGGGGGTGAGGGGGTCCCTGGGAGGAGCTGCTCCCCGGAGTCTCCGGGCATCGTCTAGCCGGTTGGACTTCCCTGGGCGCTATATCCTTGGCTTTGTGTTACCTAAAGTCTAGGACTTCCCTCTTTTCTTTCTTTAAGGCCACATCATTTGCTTCCTCTAACTCTCTGGGTGGGCAACGGCTCTGCCGCGGCGGGGCTGGCTCGGGGGATAGAAGGGATTTGGGGCAGAGGACGGTGGCACTGCCAGCGGGGCAGATGCTGGGACAGTGGCAGCTTTAGATACGGCGATGAAGATCAAACAGTTCTCAGGGGACGTTTTTAAGGAGGCAGCCTTGGAGGCACCAAGGGTTTGGGGTCGCAGAAGTTAGGAATCCGTGCCTTACTTCACTTACTTTGTCCCCAGGGCGGGCCAAGGTGGATTTGCAGCCCCCCGCGAACCTTCCCGTAACCCAAAAATGTCTGTGATCCACCCCAGGAAGGGCTCGGTGGGGGCTGGCAGCCAGCCCCGGGGAGGCAGTGCCGCCTATGCCGTGCCACGGAGACCTGGACGGGTACGATAAGTCCCCACTGCTGTCAGAGATGACGGGTTTTCTCCAGGCAGAACTTGGCCAGGAGCTGGTTGTACCCATCCCAGGGCCGATGGCAGCCGCGCCTGTGCAGGCGGCTCGGGCAGCGGCTCGCAAAAATAGTTTCACTTTAACCCAGTTATCCAGCCTTCTTATCAGTAGTTTTCCAAATTGCTCCCTTTAGGGGATGAAAGCATGCAAGCTTCTGCCTGGAAGGTTTGGGGGTGGTGGGAACAAGTTGAAGCTTTATTTAGTTTTTTGTTTGCTGGGTCGTGGCTTTTGGAGATTTGGTTTTTTCTGCATTTGAGGAGCCTGCTCTGAGTTCGGGGAAATCAGTGGCAAAACTCTTATTACAATTTCTAAACCCCTATCGTGCAATTTCAGCAAATTAGAATGCTCACTCTCAGTGTCTGGGTTTCATCTAGTTTTCCTTCCAAGTCTGCAGGTGTGAGCAGGAACACAGATGTCAGTTGTGTATGTGTGTGTAGCTGTGTCTCTGCCAGCTCCAACAGGGAGCTTACAGGCTCTGAGAACGATGTCAGCCTCTCCTCGCCTGACCCATAGCTATCACTGCCGGTGGAAAGCGTTTATAAAACTATTATAAAGCCATTAACTGAAGGAAATGGTCAAGTGTAATACTGTGATTCCTGCTTTGCACCATTTAAATTGACACTGAGGGGCTGGAGCTGGTACAGAGAAGGGCAGCAGAGCTGGTTGAGGGATTTGGAGCACAAATCTTGTGAGGAGTGGGTGAGGGAGCTGGGGGTGTTCATCCTAGAGGAAAGGAGGCTGAGGGAAGACCTTCTCACTCTCTACAGCTCCTTGAAAAGAGGGTGTAACCAGGGGAAGTTGGGCTCTTCTTCCAAGGAACAGGCCATGGGACAAGAGGAAACAGCCTCAAATTTTCCAGGGGATGTTTACACTGGATATTAGGGAAAAAATTTTATACTTAAACAGTTATCAGGCATTGGAACAGGGAAGGAGTTGTGGCACCATTCCTGGAGGCATTTAAGAGACAGGTAGACATAGAGCTTAGATATGGTTGACAGATGGTTCTTGCCAGAGTTGGGTTGATAGTTGGACCAGACGATCAGAAAGGTCCCTTTCAACCAAGGCCAGTCTGTGATTCTATAAATTGCATGAACATCCACAGAGAGGAAATGGAGGTGGTTGCAGGTCAGAAACCATGGTCATCTCAGGGAGTTCTGAGTTGCAGCTGCACAGTGAGTTCAGAGGAGTTTAAATAACCTAGAAGTACTGGTGGCCAAATTCTGCAGGCTGTGGGTAAGCTGTCCTCTAGAGCTGCCCCTGCTCTCAGTGGAGGTACAGGCAGAAGCACTGGAGCTGGATTGCACGTCAGCCAAGAAGAGCAGGTTGAGTTCTGTTAGGCTGAAGGAGATTTTTGAGAGACTTAATAGTCTGTTGAAGGTTGAGCCTAAAGGACTTGCAAAATTAGGTCCCAAAACATCTCTATCTCTCCCCAGTCCGCCACAGTGACTCTATGTAGTAGTTTCCAGCCCTTTCTCCCCTTTTTCCGGCCAACTGCAGCTTGACTGCAAACTCTTGCCTCCATCCCTCACTACTGTAGTTGCTCTGCAGCATGCAGGATGTGGGCAAGCCAGCAGTACCCAGGCAGCTTCTCTGTTTTGGTTTCTCCATGCTCAGGCTGGCAGCCTCTACCCCTCCAATTCAGCCAGGCAAGCTGTGCATGCCAATGGTTTGTGGTGCCATCCTGTGCTGGCCCCCAAAGAGGAGCTTGTTTTCCAGCCACAGCTGCACATAAACCCAGGAGGACAGGCTGATGCTCTCTACCCGTGGAAAAAACTACTCTTTCATAACCAGTGTGGATTAAAGAACCTCATGTTGGGTGGCCAGTTTGGTTAAAAGGCACACCAACACAACCACGCAAAGCTACCATACATCCATCCCTGGCCACAGAATTTTCCCAGAATGTTACTTGTTGGCTTTCCCCTGACTTTCTGCCGGCACTGGCTACCCAAAAACAAAGAGCTCATTTAGCAACATGTATATAGCACCATCCTTCCCCGAGACACTGCCCTTGGTCCCACTGACTCTCTCACCCCATTTTTGGGCCCATTCCTCAAACCAAAAAAAACCAGCTGAGCTCCCAGCTGCAGCTCCATGGGCATTGGGCATCCAGTTCACACCCATGGGGAACCCCTGCACAGCCCTCCCTGTTTGTTTCCTGTCGAAAGGGAGATGCTGCTGTTGTACCAAATGGAGCGACAGCAGGGATTTTTTTTCTAAATACAGCTCCTTGGTGCTCTCACAGGCTTTCAGCTGGCAATGTATGGCCTTGGGTAACCCCTCTGCCCTTGGAGTTGTGGCTGAAAAAGCACCACTTCTTCCCTCCCTTTCTCTCCTCTCACTCCCCCCTCCTTTTTTTTTAATTGAACTGAAGAACCCCTTTCTCTGGTGGACAGGCATCCCTTCAGTTACAAAACAAAAGGCATTGCATGCACCCAAAATAAAAGGCATTTGAATACCAGCTGTATGGCCCTGCTGGAAGGTAGCCCTGGGATTTGGGTGCTGAGTGCTCAGGGTGGTGGCAGGTACCTTTGCCTTCCTCTGGCAAAGTATGCTCTGCTTCATCCGTGCTGCCACAAGTCCCTAGCAGGAGTTCCTGGGAACAAGCAGTGATGGCTTCTGCAGCACATTCAGCACTGGTTTGAAGTGGAAACATTTCAAAGGGCTCTGCCTTTTTTTTTTTCTCTCTGCAAACAATTAATTACTGGTTTAAAAAGGAAGTTCCAGCCCTACTTCCCTACCCAGAAGTTTAGTGGCAATAAATATACAGCAGCTCAGCACAGGAATAAAATTGTACATCCTGTTTTGACTGAAATTAAGGCGGTTGTTGTTTTGGGGCTGTTCTGTTGAGTTTTTTTACTTCTTTTTTTGGAGTGGAATGTATCATAGGCATCCAGTGTTCCTGCCTGGATAATGAGGTGTCAGGGTATTTATGGATAAATGGCAAACCTGCTTTGTGCAGATGATTCAGGCTGAGGAAAAGCTGCTCCATTTATTTGTGTTGCAGGTTACTACAGCTCGCTTAAAAAAAAAAAGGGTCCGAATAAGGATGAAGGCTGAGACAGGAAGCAGTTTGAAGAAGTAGTTCTCAACCCTTCTCTCCATGCCCTTTGCTTGTCATACCTGTGGGTTGCAGATAGCAGAGTCTGGCTCCTAGAGAGGCTTTGATTTTCTCTCCTGTGGGTCAAAGCAACTCTGCAACATTTGCCACTGCCTCTAGGCAGAGTGTAAGAAGGGGAAGGATGAGATTTCAGCCTCTGAACTTTCCTTGGTAGCCTATAATTTCTCAGGTGGGGCCAGCAATGAATGTTGCCGTCCTCTGCTGGGCAGGGGAATGAGGCAGTGAAGGCAGCAGCCAGCTTCCCAATGCTAGGACGCTACTCAGTAGCAGACATTATGAAATCATAGAATTGCCTTGGTTGAAGGGACCGTTCAGATCATCAAATGCAACCATCAACCCAACTCTAACAAGAATCATCTCTAAACCATCCCCATCTCTCTTCCCAGGGCAACCTGTTCCAATGTTTGACAACCCTTTTGTTTCAGTATTTTTCCTAATATCCAGTCTAACCCTTCCCTGGGTACCAGACATAATGCTTATAGATATGGTGTAGGGATGGTTCTTGTCAGAGTTGGGTTGATGGTTGGATCCAATGATCTGAAAGATCCTTCAACCAAGGCAATTTTGTTCCATGATTCTAATAAATCCACAGCGGTCATCCTGTTTCTGGAGCTGGGGGAGGCAGGATAAGTCCTTGTCTTTACATAGGATCTGGCCACTTAAGAAATCTCAGATTGAGACTGCAGCATTGACACTGAAGGCTTTGGCTTCTGGGTATGAAAGCCAACAGTCAGGTGCAGCTGGTGAAATAAGACCCCATACCATACTGTGGGTCCCAGGACAGTGCTGCTGAATGGAGGCGCTCCCACCTAGGAAAAAGTATGAAGGCTGTGGTTAGCATAAGGTGGGACTCATGGTTTCTTTTTTTGTGAAAGGTAGGCAGCTTTGCTGTTTGTTAGGAGGTAGGATGTGATTACAAAGCATCGCAAAATGCTCAGTGCAAGAAATCATCCCTTATCAGTTTCTTTGACAGCAATAAATTCAATTCAAAGCCAGGAATGGTAGTGCTTTAGATACAGTGACTTTCACTGAAACCAACCTGGGTCCCTTTCCTGTTCCTAGAGATGCCTGGGCTTGGTGAGGGCTGCCAGAGGAAAAGTCAATGAGCAGGTCACAGGTGACAAGCAGAGCAACCCCTTTGGAGTTCAGGCTATACCTCTTAATCTTTTGTTACGTAGAAGTGTTGACTTCCCTTTTACTATGTCTTAGTATCTCCTGTACACATGGGCATTTTGGTATGTCCTCCCGAGGCTCTTGGGCTGGAATCCCAAAGACTGGCAAAAAGACCGATACCAAATACCATAAAACGTGGTATTAGAGACTGACTCGCTCCTGGCTCTTCATCTGCACTACCCATAGTGGTTGTGACCCCAGTACTGAATGAAAATTGCAAAATCATGGCACATAGCTCCTTGCCCTACTCAAAACCTGTAGAGCTCTGCCTGTCTGAGAGAGGAGGAGAGAGAGAGAGGCAGCAGCTCCCTGGCCCTGTAGTAGGGGTTTCCCAGCAGCCCTGTCTGCCCCTCAGCAGCACCTCTCCCTCTTTGAGGGAGAGGAAAACCTTACGTCAGGCTGCAGAAATGCTCCTCGGCTCTACCCAACCCTTGGAGCAATTCCCAGGTGAGGCACAGCAGAGGCTCCTCCATCCCCAGCCAGCCCTTGTTCTCTCCCACTGCTGCTTTGCGGCCAGCCTCAGGTGCACTGAGGCAACTGTGGGCCCCTGACCACAGCCTGTGAGTCCCACTGACCATAGTCCCCATCAAAAATCCAGTTGGTTTAATCACACCTCCCATCCCAAACTTCCCAGATGTGCCCCTAATGCCAGAGTGACAGGAATGGACCCCAGTGCATTGCCTGGTATAAGCACAGACCATGAGAAACCATCTATCTAAAGCAGTCACCCTGTTCCAGGCTGGGTCAGGTGAAAGGAGAGATCTGTGACATGTTGATTCCAAGCTCTGATGGCAACAGTAGTGCTCTGTGGTAGTCCCTCTCCTGGACCAGGCAAATGCCTTCCTTGACAGAAAGCAAGTGTTGTATGTGCATGCCCTGCGGGACAGGATTTGTGCTTGGCCACATACCAAGGCAAGCAGGGATGCCCATAGCTTACTTCACCCATTCCCACTCTCATGAGGCAGCTGTGTTTCTCAGATGGAGGCATCTAAAGGGACATGGCTGCCAGCCTTTGAGAGAGCAGACCTTTCACCCTGCTGAGGATTTGACAGTGTTGACAACTCCATGGAGAAAGTTGCTGAGGGAGCAGGCACCTAATCTGTGTGGTTTCCTATCTCTGCAGGCATCATCCAAGGACACTTGTGGAGCACGCTTGCTGCTTACAGGAGCTGAACATATCCCAAGGGATCTTCAAGTGAAAGGAGCAATACAAACAGCCTGCCTAGGAACTGACATGGAGCAGAAGATCAGCTCTTTCTTTAATTCCATCTTGGAGCTCATCCGTACCAAGCATGAGGAAGGCATCTTCAACACCATCTGTTTAGCTGTGCTGCTGGGTCTACCCTTTGTTGTTCTCCTTGCATTCATTTTCATCTGCTGCCACTGCTGCTTCTGCAGACAGAGAAGAGAAAGCAGGAAGAAAGGTGGCACCAGCAGCAATGGGCAACTGCACACAGAGAGAAACAAGAAGAAAAAGAAGAAGAAGAAGGATGAAGAGGACTTGTGGATCTCAGCTCAGCCAAAGCTACTTTTGCTGGACAAAAGACCCTCTTTGCCCATCTAGTAGGCAAGAGGGCATTCAGGCCCTCCTCTTAGAGATGCCACCAGTCTTTTCAACTGTGCACTATGGGAAGAGGGAGATGCCAAGGTGGCTGCCACTTTGTGGTGACTTCCCAAGGAGGGTGAGCCCAGCAGCTGACCGACACATTAAAGGGCCACCACTGAGCAAGGCAGTTCAGGGCAGATTTATTCAAGCCCCTTCTCCCCCACCATGACAGCATGCCCAAGGACAGCAAACCCTGCAAAAGACAGCCATGCATGTGGATATGTGCCCTGCTGAACACACAAGGATGACCTTCCACAGGGCCATAGACTCCTCCCACCAGCAGCACAACAGCTGTGCAGCAGGCTGGCATGCAGCGACTAGGCATCAGGCTCTCCCTCTGCACTTGTGTACAAGCATAGGTGGTGTTGCCTGGACAAGGGTGTGCAGGACCACACATGAGCTGCTGCAATGCTCCCCCTGCACAAACATCAATGGCCACATGGAAAGCAAATGCAGGCACACTGTCATTTGTTTGTCCTGCCATGGAGATGGCACAACTTGACTGTCAAGGCTCCATCCAAACCCAGCGCATGCTGGGAGATGCAAAGAAAGCCAAGTGCAGAGTTGTCCCACAACTCAAAGATGTGCCACCTTCCAGGCCCCCAAATCAAAATCAACTGAGAGCATCTGAAGACAGATGTTCTCAGCCCAACTGTAGAGACCTCAAGGAAACATCTTAAAGCAGCAAAGCAGAAGGCAGGAAGGAGGCTTCAAGACTTGCCCTTTTGCACAAGCACTTATAAAAAAGTCTTCCTTGAAAGACAGTTTCATACAGATTTGCCTTTAGAGAGACCACCACGCTACTGTAAAGAGCTGAAATGCAAGCTGAGGCTGTGCAAAAGCCTAGCTACAGGTGTGAGACTTATTTATTGAATGACTACTAAAGAAGAGCAGGACCAAAGGCCCCTCTGCTGCAGGGCTGGGCACTGCAGTGGTGCTGAAGCAGCAGACATGTTTTCCCAGCATTCTTGGCCCTTCTTTGCCCGGAAGTCCATGTGCATGTGCAGACCCACAGGCACACACCACCAACAGCCCACAGGGAACTCTGTAGGCCATGCTGGCTGGCTCCAGGATTTGGCATGTGCCACAGAAGCAGAGTAGGCTTAATGTTGATACCCACAGCTGTCCATTTCCCAGGAGTGCATCACACAGCTGGACCCTGCCTCCTGCTTTGTCTTCCTCTCCCTCACATGGGCAATGGCGTGGCTGGGCACAGCAGTTTATGAGACTACATGCATCTCTCGCTCTGGGGCTGAAGCTCTGCTTCCCCTCCACCTGCATGTCCAGCTTACCTTCTGACCAGCTGGGGGTCACCACCGTCCCCAGCTCTCTTCCCTTCCATGTTCGTCTTCCTCAGCTTGTTCTGCCAGCAAGGGATGCACACATGAAGAGAAGCCCCATTACATCTGCCCTATGTCTTTACACTGGATGCTTTCCTTCCACTTTCTTCCTCTTTTAAGCTGCTGGAACAGTCCAGAGCTGCCAGTCAGAGCCACAGCCAGACTTCTGGGGACAAGCAGCCAAATCCACGTGGACAAGCCTGGATGGAGCTGCCATACAATGCCACCTTCTCACAGCTCCCAGGGCACACATCAGCAGGAGGGCAAAGCCACTAGTTAGAAGTGGCCACCCAGTCTCTGACTCAGACGGGCAGGTGACATTAACATCCGTCACAAGATCTGGCTACATATGGCTGTGCTGGTAATGGCAGGGAGGCCAGGCTCCTCCTCACACAGCCCTCTAAATCCCTCTAAATTGGCTCCATGTGTGCCTTATTTTCCAGCTTGCTTTGTTAACATTGAAATAAATGAGTCCCTTATGCAAAACAGGAAGTAACATATAATGCTATATTTTAAAAAATAGGATTTGCCACACTTAATTTTAGAGAGAAACATGCAGGAATAGCTCTGGGTTCCATACTAATGCCCCGGTCCAGTGGGACCCCAGAGAACCAGGCTACACAATATTCCTTCTCTCTTCCCTCCCAGGTACTTTTCCCAGTCCTCTTCCCTCAGTGATCTCTAGGTAGGCAACAGAGCTTCCTGTGGGCAGGAAAGCTGCCCATACAGGCCTTCCTGCTGCCTTCCAGAAGCACCAGCAGTTGCAGAGGAAGGATAGTGGTGTCTGGAAGAATCCATAAGAGTCCTGGAGAGAAGGGAGACACCATGGGAGGCCAGAGCCTTACTGGAACAAGCATGGACATGGAGGCAGCCGGTTCAGAGTACAGCCTACCTAGTTTGAAGAAGGGCCTTCTCTGTAATGACTACCAAGCAGCATTTCAGGGAAGTGCAGCTGATTCCTGCAAGAACCAGAGAGCTATTAAGAAAATATCTGTGCTGTCACATACAACATCTTTGGTCTTTTGGGAGTTGAGGGCCAGGTCTGAATTTTGAGAGCTTCCCAAAATCATCACTCAAACCACCCCTGTGCTGGGCAGGGAGGGAATGGGGGATAACCCTGCCCTGATCCATCCAGTTCTGTCTGAGCCTCTGCACTGGGGGCTCACTTGCTCAGGAACTGCTGTTTCTGCCAAACCAGGCACTGAATTGGCTATTTCTTGAGACAAAGCCAGCAAGGTGGCAGGAGGCACATGGTACAGAAGCCCTGCTGCACGGGACACCTCTGTGCTGCATTCCACAGCTGCATTTTGGGATCAACCTTTTGTTTTCATAAACAGATCTTACAATGGGGGGTGGGAAGAAATAATATTTTTTGATAGTTTTTTTAAACCAAAAATAAATTAATCTCAAACTTAAAACTAATACTGGATCTCTAGCTCTCAGTTGCATGTTTATTTTCTCTGGGGAAATTTTTCTTGTATCTGTGTCCTGGCCCTAGATAAGACAGTGGGAGAGCTCAGTGGGCTCACAGCTGTGCTGCTTGTAGAGACATTTCCTTAAAGAAATAGCATAGTTTAATGACCTCACCTAGTTCATGAACAGTCATGAAGGAGCAGGTTGCCCAGAGAGGTAGTGGAGACCACATCCCTCAAGACATTCAAGGCCAGGCTTGATGAGGCTCTCGGCAACCTGATCTAGTGCAAGATGTCCTTGCTCACTACAGGGAGTTGGACTAGATGGCCTTTGAAGGTCCCTTCCAACTTGATATTTCTATGATTTTAAGCTTTTCTCCCCACAAGCAAAAATGAGTGGAAGAACAGTAGTGTTTGTGCAATGCGTGAGATGTGCTGCAGTGGGGTTTTTTTGTTGCAGAGTGTCAGCAGCAAGGACTGTTTAACCACAGTTGGTTTTGATCAGACAAGTATTTCATGGCGTCAGCAGCTTCCTGCAGCTGTCTATCTTGGATATGTTGCAAGGCCAGGCTTGCACCTCTGCTGGGAACATCCAGATCACTCACTCACTGAGCATGGGGACAAAAATAAATCCACCTTTCACTGGGATGATGCACTGAGTTGTACCTTGCTCCTGGAGCCAAGGTACAGGAGAAGACTTGTGGGAAGAGAGGCATGTGGGACTGCAGCAACAAGCAGGAAGAAATCTGAGATATGGTTTTGGGGGGAAGAAACAAGTGGCATACACATTGCATCTCTCTAGACCGCAGCCCTGCACATTGTATTCAGACCTATGTATTCTTGGGTAGCATGGGCTACAGAAGGGAAGTTCCTGGGCCTTAGATTAGAAACAGGCAGGGTCTGAGGTCCAGCAGAGCATCTTGGCGCCTTCTAGTGGTTGTGAACAATGCAAAAATTACCCCCACATGCCCCTCAAAACTCACTAAGCAGGGAGAATGGGTTCTTCATTGAATATTCCTCTCTTTATTCATCCAACAAAGCCGAGAGCAGTAGCCAGAAGTAACCATTACTGATTTCACACAGCAATTGCTGTGTGCAATGAGGCTTTCCGATCTTCCCTGCAAATGACACTATTCAGAGTACAACAGCTTTGGGTGCAGGCATGGCTTCTCCCTCCTCCTCCTGGTACAGAGGGGAGGTGTGTGAAGTATCTTCCACCTCTTTGCTGGGGTCCTCTACAGCAGCAACTGGCTGAGCTGCACCTCAGATGGGTCCTGGCACCTGGGGCCCAGCTATGAGATGGTGTCCATCAACACAGTGATGCCAAGGCATAGAGATCATAGAATTACAGAATGTATTGAGTTGGAAAAGACCTTCAAAGGCCATCTAGTCCAACCCCATGCAGTGAACAGGGACATCTGGCAGTAAATCAGGCTACTCAGAACCTTATAAAGCCTGGCCTTGAATGCCCCCAAGGATGTGGCCTCCACCAACCTCCCTGGGCAACCTATGCCCATGTCTCACCACCCTCACAGTGAAGAACTTCTTCCTAACGTCCAGTTTAAATGTTCTCTAGGTTAAAACCATTGCCCTTTGTCCTGTCACTCCATGCCATTGCAAAGTCTCTCCTCTGCTTTCCTGTAGCCCCTTCAAGTACCAGGACGTCACTATAAGGTCTCCCCTGAGCCTTCTCTTTTCCAGACTGAACAGCTAACTCTCTCAGCCTGTCCTCATAGAGGTGCTCCATCCCCCTGATCATCCTTGTGGCCTTCTCTGGACCTGCTCCAACAGGTCCACGTCTTTCTTCATTTGTTATGGTATTCAAATTCTGCTCCTGGGAAATTCTAAAACCTTACTGATGTAAAACTGAACTGATCTCAGAGCAAGGCAGAGATTTTTAAAATTTGTTTTGGCCCTATGGCATCACCATTACATGGATGTGTATTGCAACAAAACAGGGATAGTAACGAGGATGTGAAATTCTTATTGGACTACCCCACCCAGCCTAAGCCTCGAAACCAGAACAGCCAGTTCCTAAGGGCAAAGTGCCTTACCTAAGCAGTCCCATCTTTGAAAGCTGGAGAACAAACTATTTAACTTCAAGAGGGTCTTTCCACGAAGGCCACCTGGAGATAGAGAAGTTACTCGTTAAGGAGCATGAAGAAATGCTGCCATCCTGTGGCTGTTTGGAAATACTGCCTTCCCACAATGATTTTTCAGCTGCGGGGCCCAAAATTACGAGACAAATCAGCCCTCAGAAACTGGAAACCAGGTGTCTCATTTGCCTTTAACTCTGAAATACAAACATCATGCAGCTTAAGAGTATATTCCTTCTCTAAGGTAAGATTCAGCTTTAGAAGGAGATTGTGCTTTCTCTCCTTCCAGGAAAAAGCTGCTGGGCACAGTCTCACTGTGGCTGTGTCACTCTAAATTGTCAAACAAGAGGACTCTCAATTAATGGCACACTAATCACCAAAGTGAGCTTGCACAACCAGTGCTTCCCTGGGTTGATTGTTGGCATCTTTCAAAGATGGGTATAACATTGGCTTGTCTTCACTCCCAACTGACCTCTCCTAATCTTGTGACCTTTCAAAAGGAATATGCCAAAGAAACATCAGTCTTCTCATTACCTTCATTGCCACCATTTTTCTTGCCATATGGTGTATTTAGTTTCTGAAATGTTTCATATGTTTGCTCCTGTCCTGACACAATGACCATTTCTAAAGTCATCATTCCAGATACAGACTCTCTGGGCAAAGGCCCTTTCCATTGTCCTCCAGTTTTCTTCTTCCTTTTACTCCTTGCTTATTTGGATACCTCTCATCTGCGCTTCAACCTTCAGGGAGTAAAACCTTGACTATCTTTCAACAGTGTAATTGTCTCCTTAGACAGCTCTTTAATTATGTTTGTAGATCTCAATTTGTATCCACCTACTTCAATTTTTTCTCTTAAGATTATCCCTTGTAGAAAAGCAGTCTAATAAGTGGTGGCTTGTACTTAGCATACAACTGCAGAATGTGTTCTATTATTTATGAAAAATTATTATATTTTATTTTTTTCCACTATGAAAAAGAAAAATTTCCCCATGTCTGCATGCAGCCAGGTGCCTAAGGAGATCAAGTGGGGGATAGTGCAAAGGAGCTGTAACATCAAGATGCAGTGATCAGTGGAGAAGTCTGATGCAAGAAGCAGTGAGAGAAGTCCTAGGTGACCAATGTTAGAAATGGTGTAGTGTAGGAAATGAGGAGCAAAGCTGTCCATGCAGTGTCAGACCTTAGAGGACTGCCTTTCCTCCCTGTTCAGACCTCCTGAGGAGACACTGCATCAATATCACCTTTTCTTTAAATTGAAAAGGAATAAAATATCATCTTTAAAATCAAAAAATCATTTTCATTAGATGAACTTTAAAATATTCTTCCTTAATTACACTACAGAACCTTTCTAATTAGCTGTACAAGTCTTGAAGACTTGATGAAAAATACAAACAGATAAATAGCTTGTTATGGCTTCCTGTTTTTTAATGAACTCCATGGTGTATTTGGTGCTAAGTTCATGAAGCTGAAATATTGAGAGAAGATTTACCAAAGTGCTCAAGAAGTCAGAAGCCAAACTCAAAATACCCAGAAGCATTAATAGGCCCCACTGAGGGCCATTACTGGCAAAGCATTCCCAGGGACTTATTAGAGCAGATCATTGGAGACTGTGGCTGCAAATAGGCAAAAGCAGAGTGCAAGTGGCTGTAAATGCTAAGGAAATCCTGCCTTTCTTTGATGCATCCAAAAAGCCAAATCCTGAGCCCCACCAGTGAGGGTGAGCAATGTCAAGTG
>VZTY01023892.1:651910-698188 GCA_013400935.1 Turnix velox | reverse complement strand
GGCCCGGCCGGAGGAGGGCGAGCGCCCAGCGGCGGCGGTTTCCCCGCGGGGAGGACCCGGCGCTGCGCTCCCCGCAGCCGCCCGGAGAGAGGAGTCCGCGGGGTGAGCGGCGCCGAGCTCCGGGTCTCTCCGCGCAACTTAGGTTAGGCAGCAGGACCTCTCGGACCGGTGCGAGGCATCCAGGGCGCGACTGCCTTTCCAGCCTTTTGCAGCGGCTAAAGCAAATGATTCACTAAACCCAACAGAAATAAAACAAACTCAGGTGTATCTAAAAGTTAGGATACCCTTTTTTTTCTACCCTTTTTTTTTTCTCCTCCCTTTCTTTTGCGATTTTATTCCCTATGTGGAAGTCGCTTGTGAATTGCGCTCGGCACTGCATGGGAAGAAGCGGCTTGTGTTTTGGATCGAGGATTTGCTGTTGTAAAGCGGTCTAACTTCCCTGCAGTGGGGCAGCCTTCACTACTCTGAACGCCTTGATGATGTGCTGAGGAGCCCATTTAGATTGACATCTTGTGCAGAGAAGGCACTGAAGGTAAGACGGGAGCTTGGGAGAAAAAAGGGGGGGGATTATATCCTTCTATACACTGTCTTTTTGTCCAGAATCCCCCTTTCAGCAGAGCATCAGCAGTTCATGTGGAACAGTATTGATAGGCTGGAACCAATCGAGTAAAATGAAAGTCTATTCCTGTGAAAAGTACATGGAGCTCACAAGTGATTGCTAGAGATAGATTTATTTTTAGTCTGATAAGACACTGCGTTTAGGATCTGTGCTTGCAGCACGGACCCGGAGCTAACTCAGCCAGCTGAGGAATGAGGAGACGAGCGGCTCCGTCTCCAATGGGCAGTTTGCATTGGCTGTTGCATTTGGTTGAACGTGTGCCCCCCACTACCTCCCCGGAGCATCCCATCATCCTATTTGATTTGGTGGGGTTTTTGCAGATCCAGTGCCTACTATTAATGTGGGAGGGAGAGGGATGGGAAAAAACCCTCACATATGGAACATTTTATTGATGTGATCATAATCCTGTAATGGAGATTGCATTAAGTGAGGATTGCATCAAAATGCCTAGCTGCTGTGGAGAGACGAGAAAGCAAAAACTATGCTGGATTGTAAATGAAGTTCTTTGATTGAAGGATTTTACTGAACCATGAAGGGATGTCTGTAAGCTTAAAGTTGCTGTATATGTGGAGTACTGGAATGGGATAAGAACCAGACCAAGCTGAAATTTATTTTCATTTCCTCAAGCTCTGGATGCAGTTAGAATTGGTTAGAGGCATTGCAGTGATGTCCAAGGAATTCTTGGTTTCAGCCATGGAGACCAGAGAAAGACAAGGAGAGAGGAGAACACAGGAAGGCAAGGAGAGAATTCTATCATGTGAGGAAGAGAAGGATGTTTCCTTTGTGACTTTTGCCATAATGGCACAAAGCTTTACAGCCTGCTGGCTACCAGATCTTGTAGTTGATCTGGAAAGCAGAGCATTTATCTGACTTTCCTTACACAACCTCAGCCTGTAAGAAGTAGCTGTGAGGTGTGTGCCAAGAAGCAGGCAGGGACTTATTTGCCCCTCTCAGACACTGCAAGGAACTGTGAGCTTTAGAGAGATGGAGTGGACTCATCTCATCCTGGCTTGTTGAGCTTGAGTTGATGATACATTTTGAGTGATTGTTGCTGCTTATCTCAACTGGCAAAGGAGGAGAGAAGATGCTCTAGTTTATCGGACCAGAACAGAGATGAAGACAGTAGATACTATCAACTCACCCTCGCATTCTTTCTGTGCTACATAAGAGAACTGAGTCACAAAGAGAACCTTCTTCAAGCCTTGCTGAAACAAAACCTGAAGAGAACAAAAAGATTGCGCCAAATTTAAAGTTTTTGCTTGTCAGCAGCAGAAGTACCATTGATCTGTCAGATTGCACAGGTCATGAGAGGTAAGATAGGAAAAAAAACATTATGTATTTTTTTTACTGACGCTTCCACACAAAGTTGGCATACAAATAAATGGAGTGGAAAAGAAGCATGCTTAGAACCAGCAAAGTTAGAAGTGATGTCAGCAGCAGAGACACTGCTGGAAGAACACCAGCAAGGTTTATTTTTAAGTGCAAAGGGTGATTAAATACAAAATTCTATAGAATAAACCACCCCCAGATATGTGAAGTTCTCAGAAGTGATCCACTTTCCCACTGGAGGTGTGTACAACAGCTGAGGCAAAAGCTTCACAGTCCAGTCTCTCTTGCTGTGTATTTGGCATAAAGTTGAGATGGAAAGACTTATTTTAAATAAAATGAAGGAAGCAGCATAAGTGTATTGAATTCCTCCTAAGCATTTTATTTTGGCAAAAGATGACTTTTAGTGAATTTAAGAGATGGGTTTAGAATATTCATGGCTAAACTCCAGGGAGCTTAGTGTTAGCTCAGTAGGCAGAAGGCTCATCCTCTAAAGAGAGATCTGGAAAAGATATGTTTAAATTTCGAGCTGTATGCAGTTGAGATTGTTGGTTTCCACATTTTAAAATCATTTGTTATGCTTCTTAGGGGAATGGTGCTTAGTCTGGAAAATGAAGCAAGTATTCCTAGTTCACTTTTTCAATAGAGAGAGCAAGCTGAATGCTTTAATTGTATTTCTCTGTGTTGAAATCTTCCAGATTTGATTCTTTTTCTTATCAAATAACAGATGATTAATAATGCATGTTTCAAAACCATGGTTATCCATGCAGATCTTGGACTGTATTTTTGCTACAGAAGAACTCTTCTTCATGGCTGCATTGTTCATCCTTGCAGCATTTCTTTATATGTGAGCCTTGCTATAGTTAAAGGATAATTTATATTCAGTGTAGTACTGTCTGCTCAGAGGAATTGGCTTTATACATCACAGCCTCTGCAAAAAAGGAGATCAAAGATCCAAACCTGTGGTCCTGTACTGCATTTGTATTCTACATGGGCTTGAGTAATCTCATACTGGAGCCATTCATGCTCCCATAGTTAAGAGTATGTCAGTCTTTCCATTAAAACACCCATTTGCTTAGTGATTTAACAGCTAGTTTATAAAGATGGGCTCTAAACTTAAGTTAAACACATTCATATAGTACAAAAAAAGGATGTCCTAAGCAATGAAGTATGATAACAGTTGGCATTTGCTAATAGAGCATTGCTAAGTTCAATTTAAGGAAGACTTAGTAGAAAATAACACCTGCCTGAGAAATTTAGAGATGAAAAGGGAAAAAAAATATGCATTCCGATAGGGAAAGTCCCTCATGGATCCAGGTGGGTGTTTACACCTGGAGTACACAGGGGCCTGTGGCTGTTAAACTGGCAGTCAGGCTTTTCTTAAAGGAAAACTGCCTTGGCTCAGAACTGATCAGGTTTTAGTTTAATGGTTCACTTTTAGTTTGTGTTAGAACAATAACACTTTGGCGTTATTCCAGTGAGTCCTCTTGAGAGCTGAGGTGCAAGAACAAACCCCAAACATTGTATCTTGACCATTGTATCTTGACCAGTTTTTTCTAGGAGCAAAAAAGAACTATATCTTTTTTTATATCCTTCACTTCCTGACACAGGTATTAAAGCCACCTGGGGGCTGCAGCTGGTGAAGCACACCAGGGTGGATGTGGAAATCATGCTCTCCAGCACTGGGACAGCCAGTGCGACTACTGGTCATGTAACACTTAAAGAGAACACTTTCTTCTAAAGCATCTTATAAAATTGCCTACCTCAAACAACCACTTTCCAACCCTGCATCAGCTGCTTCAGCCCTGCAGACAAAGTATGTGGATTCTTATGATAACTTTGTGAACGTTTCAGGCTAGAAGTTAAAAAGACTAGAACTGAAAGTACATGTGGATTTGATGATAGAGTTGCATGTGCTCTATAGTGCCTGTGTTCAAGGAATAGGTTCAAGATACAGCTTGCTCTGTTCTAAGTATTTTGGATGGTGTGAAATAAAGGAGTATTGTTTGAGTGAAAGTTTTGTTATTTAGTAAAAATGTGTAAAGGGGGATGAATAGTCTTCTGTCCCAGATAACTCTTTTTGCAATGAGATCACCAAGAGGAAATTAGTAATGGTTGTCTGTCTTCTGAGTGATGAAGTAGTGGTGACCAGGTCTTTCTTGGGTCTTCTGAAAATTCCCTCTTCCTGCCAACATACAGACAAGTAATATGAAGCAGGAAATTTAGGGTGAAAATGGAAATTTGATTATCCCTTAAGATCTGTGGGGAGACTTGTATTCTCATTACCCAATGGTAAAGTAAGGAAAATAGATTTAAAACAGTCTTTTTCAATTAGAGTCTTGAATTAGTTGTGTGACTTGCCAGGAAGCATAAAGGCTTCTATAGCTTTTGCAAATTTAAAAGCTCCACTGAAAGAAGTGTTTAAACTCTTCCTGAATTTGTCTTTAAGGTGTGTTATGGTGAATACAAATTATGGAAATGACAAAAGTGGCATATACATTTTGATTAATAATATTTATAATTTCTGGCACAAGTGAAGATATGTGTATATATATATACATATGTAATTTTCAAATAAGGAAAATCAACGTTGTTTTCACAATCATGCAGCAAGATTTCACATCTGAATGAAAAAAAAACCTATCAATCCCAGCTTGCTTGCACAGGAGGTTTCAAGAAAAGTTAATGTAAAAATTAAATCAAGACAAAAAAGACTGGAAGTCAGTCTGTAGATGCAATTAAATCTGATAGTTTTGACAGTAAGTTAGAAATTCTAAGAAGTTTTCTGTAGCTTAAACATTCTTCTTATTCAAAGTCTTGTGTAATTTCTTCTAATAAATATTGTGTTAAAAATTGCTTTATTTCAGATATGCTTGAAAAGTATTTTCCTGTAGATTATGTAAGATCAAGTTTCCTTGATCCAACATGACCTGAGCCAAAGCTTTCTGCACTCTCTGCAAAAATTCCAGTGGGAATAAGGCGTTGGTACTCACTTCTTGCTTTCCACAGTGCATGTACTTTAACTTCTGGCTCTCCGTTAAGAACTTGGCACATTGCTGTGGGCTAGGCAGCATCTCTGTGCTATAGAAGACATGGCTATGGAGGAACTTGGCTGGCAAAACTGGCAGAACAAATAGATGTGTATACCTGGAATATGTGACCTACTGGATCTGTGATCACAAGCAGGGGCATATGAAAGCCACATCCAGTCTCTGCTGCCTGGCACAAAAGATGCACATATGCCCATCAAAAGGAAAGTGAAAAATATTTGAGGTAGTTTTCTTCCTGAGATGAAAGGCAGCAGCAATAGGAAAGCATTGTGACAAGGTGCGATCGGATTCAGAGAATAGAAAGAGATTTTCATAGAATTTTTATGGTGAAAGACCTGGCCTTGACTTGTTAATGTTAAATAGCTGGAGAGTGTGCCATGGCATTCCCTAAAGAATAGTGCAAGGGAACTCTGGTGTATTGAAACTTCATTAAATGGTGACTTAATAGGAACTGTAATGTGCACGTATACCTCTGGACTCAAATACTTTGGGACCCCACTGCAGTAATTTTTTCCTATTATAGTTGCTGCCAGTAACTTATAAATATATGCAAGATATAAGGCATGAAACTAAAGCTATCATTAAGTGGAATAATGGCTTTACTTTAACAGTCATTTCACGGACCTTTGGAAAACGCACATGGCAACATGTTCTGAATTAAGATCTAGAATCTAAGATATCGTATTACAAAGTAATAATTTTGGGGATGGAAATAGGTAATAAAATGCAGATAATTAATTTTCTGTTCATCTCCCTGCCTTGTCTGCATGGAGCCTTTACCAGAATGAATGGATTCCAGCTCTGGGTTTCATAATTGTTTCCTGTAATGGGGGCTCTACTAGAGGAAGATCATTTAAGTGCTTGTCGGACAAGTGTACATTCCTGTCTAATTATCAGAGAATTCTTTTTAAAATTCATGATCAAGGCATCTCTAATTTTATGACTTATTAAAGAAACTGCATATAAAGTAAATCAAGGGGTTTGTTGTACTACTTAGTGTATTCTAGTTTTACAAGGTAATCGAGAATGACCCTTTCCTGTGGCCAACTGGCAGCTGAAGCAGCAGGTTTTATTCCCTTATCTTCCATGATTCCACCACAAACTTGTGGGGAAGAAGAATTCCATATGTGTAAATGTATAATTATTTATGGCATTAGTTAAATCTGAAGAATGAAAGTCATTGAAAGGACCTTAGACACTGGAAAATAAGTATAATTTAATTGTATATAATCAATTTGGGATGATGACAACCACAGAATGGAACTAGCATAACATATTTAGTATTCACATATCCTTCCCAAACCCTCTTGTTTTTCACAAGCTCCTTAAAAGAACGACACTTTGTTAACAAAAAATGTCTTTAAAAAATCTCTTCAACAGGCCTCAGAACTGTGGACCATCAGTTATATTTATTTATATTCTGTCAAATATCAGTTAGCTTCTATCTTTCTCAGTTTAACTTTATCTACAAATAAAATGATTTTCAAGAACTGCTCTACAAATACCCTAAAGCACAATACAAAGTATGTTTGAGATGAGTTCACACGACATTAACTCAAGGTGTTTCAGGCTACAAAGAGAGGGGAAATACATTAGGCATATTGAAGAAAAACTTGGCACATTGAGAAAAAAAAAAATGTTGTCCTCATGAAAAAGTGAATGTGAGTCAGAAGGCAAAGATATGATAGTCTGTGCTCACAGAATGTATCACCTGTGTGTGTGATCAGAAATGGTTGTTTTCTTCACCGAGAAACAGGTTTGAATGTGTCAAATGTTGATAAACCTTACCATGAGCAATGTGTCAGGACTGTCTTCTGCCTAGGGCACTGTGCCTGCATAGAGCCATGAGCTTCACTGAGCAATGTGAAGCTTGTGTGAGTTTTGGTGACCAAACATCAGTGATTCTTTAAAGAGTTTGGATGTTGCCTGTCTCACGTGGCAATGTTTTCATGGAAGCACTTAATAATTCCTGCATAATATTCTGGAGTGCAGGATCTTTTCTAATAAAAGAAATGCCATGGAGGTGAAAGCTTTTTAATAGTCCTCATCTCCTTGCTGCAATGAGGAAACAGGTTTAAAATAATAATGAATTCATGTTCCTCTTCAATGATACAGAAACTCAGTTTCTTCAACTTCTTTGAAAGCAATCTGGCTTTGAGTAAAAACTGTTAATTAAGGTTGAAATGCAGTATACTAATAATTTTTACTACAGAATTGAGGCAAGATTAATATTTTCAAAAGGACTTCTGTAGTTTGGATGTACAAGCCCCATTTTTAAAGTGAGTCAAATTCTGCGAGACCCTGAAACTTGCCTGCTGTCAGGAATCTTTTAAGCATTTTTGTAAATCAGGTTAAAGTAACAGTTTGTACCTCATTCATGTTTTCTTACATTTCTTTGAATGCCAAGGACATAAAAACTGATAGATTTAGACTAGACATAAGCAAGAAATTCTTTACANACAGAATTGAGGCAAGATTAATATTTTCAAAAGGACTTCTGTAGTTTGGATGTACAAGCCCCATTTTTAAAGTGAGTCAAATTCTGGGAGACCCTGAAACTTGCCTGCAGTCAGGAATCTTTTAAGCGTTTTTGGAAACAGGCTCATTTTTGTTAAACAGGTTAAAGTAACAGTTTGTACCTCATTCATGTTTTCTTACATTTCTTTGAATGTCAAGGACATAAAAACTGATCACATCCAATGTTCAAAGTACGGTAAAATTAAATGATAATTTCTATCAAAATCCTAAAAACAAACTATGAATTTAAGCTACAAACTCTCCAGTCAGAAAAAAACAGCTCTTTTTACTTTCTGTTCATCTAAACTATAACAACCAACCAAACAAAATGTGACAAAAACCAGAAGTTAAAACACTGGAGAAAGAGTTTTATCTGGTTTCATACAAGTGTCACTTATTAGGATGTTTCTATTTTTGTTGTACTGCACTTAACAAAAACATGTATTTAAAAAATAATGTCTGAATCAGAAATAGTGCCACATCAGTCTGCAAAAAATGTGTACAGTCTCCGTTCTTTACATGTAATTCATTTTGGCAGGTATGGTACTTTTAGGTTTTATTGTATTATAAAGGCTAAAAAAGCTCGAAAGAAATCATTGGAAAAAGGTTTAGAGTAAGTGACTTAGAAGAGGCAGGTGGTACAGTGTGGCTAGAGCAGGATTAACTAAATTCTGGAAATTCAGTCTCTGCAGAGTATTGGATCTGTGTCTTGATTAGTCATTCCTGAGGTAAAAGTCATTGCTTTGCTGGTCTGCTGATATGAATTCCCAGACAGCAGTTAATGGAGATATTCATCAACCACTTTCTGAAAAATCAGGGATGTTTCAGTTATTAAATTGGTAACTTTGTCATGGCATTTGTGTATGTGGGTCTATGTATATATAATAAATATGTGACAGTGTGAGATCACAGGTATGTCTGATAGGGAAGACATATCCCTCTAAGGAACAGCAGAAATAATAAAATTTCAAAATACTATTGGAAACAGCTTCAGTAAATTAGTATGGTAGTAAAATACCTGTTGAGCCTCACATAAGTTAGATATGCTCAGAGATTTCTTAGTCTGATTGCTGAGGGAATTATAATTTTTAATAGACTATTTTTTGATTCATAAAAGCAGATTAAGGATGCCATCCATCATTTTGTGAGCCACGCTTAGGGCACATTTTCATCCTTTTCTTTTAGTACCTCTTTGACTGATGTAGTTCTTACAGCCTCAGCCATAACTGCTCTGGAGGGAGAAAGATGTCTAATCCTTTGTGGGCTGGCAACAGCCAATTTCTTTCTCAGATTTTGGAGATCCTGTTGGCTTTATGAAGGACCCTAGTTGCTGCTTGGTATTTTCCATCAGTATGAAGAGTTGCTTCATGTCCTTGACGTCAGTATGAGTTCAGGCTGTGTTAGGCTTTCTAATTTGCACCAGATCCTTTGTCATTTTCTTTTTTCCCAACCCTAAAGTGTGTATGCATCTGAGTTTTCTGCTGATAAAAGTGTGAATTATTTGAAGCTGCAAGCACAGGTAGTAAATCCAAAGAAGTACATGAAGTGGTTTCTGCTCTGTACATGCTACAAAAATTTTCACTTGAATATTGAGAAGAATCCTTGGAAATTTTCAAAGCTCGACCTAAGGCCCTAAGCAACCTAATGTAAGTTAGAAGCTTTAAGCACATTTGGGTAGACAGTATCTCCAGAGGTATCATCCACTCTGAACTTCTCTGTGTTTCTATGAAGAAGATACTGACTCCTCTACATAGTTCAGACCTTTTCTCTTTGTCTCAATTGCATTTTTTTCCTCAAATTCAGGAGCTTGCTAAGAGTTTTCTGCTGTGGTTCAAGGTGTAGAGAAAAAGTGAGAAATGGGAGAGACAATAAGAAGAACCTACCAGTGAAAAGAACGGAGCCGTTATTGTTGTTCTTGGATTTGGATCTCAACATTGTTTGCTATTCCTGTCTTAGTATGTGCTAGTTGGTATAATTTTAGGAGGCCCCCTTGAACTGAGGTTATACAGACAAGCTGCTGCTTCCAACAAGTCATCTATTCACTGTCTTTCTACAGCGCTGTTCTGAATACAGTTTGAAATACTGCTTTTGATCTGTGAAACTTTTTAGTTTCCTTTCTTCTTCTGAGGAAGACCTGCTGTACGTATTTGTTCTGTAAAAATCACTGGAAAGTAGAAGCCTCAGTTTTATAAAATGAGCTGAGGGCAAGAAAACCCGAGACTGATTCTTTTCCCTTAGTCTTACAAGATCTAAGTTAGTTGACAATCAAAGCTGTAAGACAAACTTGTTAATTCAGTGTTTCCTGAGGATTTTCTGTAGTGGACACATTAAGTGGAATGTAGTTGTGTTTGTATTTGTGAATAGTATTCTGTTGATGGTTTAGTGCTCTTTACTACAAGAGTCTGGAGGTTGACTGGCAGAATCAAGTATAAAAATGCAGCTTCTAGAAAGGGGAATAAAAATGTATGGACTTTACAGATAAGAGGATAAGATTGAAAACAGACTATTCTTATGGACAGAAATTTAATTTCTTTCACTAAATAAAAAGATACCACTGTAAGTGAAACCAAGGTTCTTAAAAACTCTAAAAAGGATCTTTACTGTTTCCAGAACTCTCAGTTATTCTTTTTTTTTCATCACAGAATTATTTTTCAGATATGTTAGTTGAATAAAAACTGCACTGGAAAGTAGTGATGAAGGAAACAGAGTCTGCATTTCATGATGTGCTGTTGTTAAATCTAGATTAAACTGTTTATTTAAGTTTCATACTGTCTGTACAACATGATGTCATTGGTACATTTTTTTTAATGTCTAAAAGGATCATGGAATCATAGAATGGTTGAGGTTGGAAAAGACTTCTAAGATCATGTACTCATTCAGTATTTTCTATCCTTGATCCTTGCTTTACTATTTCACCATCCAGTTTGCTTCTGCTGTCTGAACAAAACACTTTTTCCCTTGAAAAACACTTAGGTGTCACTTAAATATTAAAAATAAGTCTCTACTTTTGCAGTTTAATTGTAGCTGCTTGGTCATTAAACATAGTTCTTCCACAATGATGAACTGTTTGAGATTACATCAAGGAAAGCTTCTTATCCTAATTATTTGTTTACCTTAATGTAAGCTTATAAAAGGCAGTATTGCATTTGTACCAGTCTGCCCTCAGTCTGGTATTTTCAAAATCCTGCAGATGTGGATTTTAAACAAAGGAAAAGAGCAGATGGTACACAGGGAAATCTTTGGTAGGCCAAGGAGCTAAATCAAAGTTTCCCTGAGTTCTGAGAGGTACTCTGTATAGGGACTGTTTTTCCATCACTAAGAAATTTATTAATAAAGTACTGATCTACAGTACACACTAAAATTTCCTAAATATGCAGAGTATTCTTTAGAAAAAATTGTGTGACATAGAAAGTGACCTGCAACAACCACACTATCCTTGTTAAGTTGTATTTTAGAAATAGGGCTTAGGCTTGCATTGAGATTATCAAACCTGATGGTGCTGAATGCAAAAATGTCAATATAATTAGTCATCTCCAGCACAAAATATATTTTGCCTTTTTTTCTCCACTGTGTGGGGGAAGGGATGAACTGGTTTTCAGTTATTCTTTGTCATCCAGACTTTCTATTTTTGCCATTGACTGGTAACATTTACCACTGACTTTTTTTTTTTTCATCTTGTATTAAGGGACAAGCTATTGTATGAGAAATCTTAATAAAAGAAATGGCCGGATGAACCAGCATGAACTGGTGATAACAGCAGAAGATGGTTTTGGCTGACGGTCAGGAATAGAATGTGGAATCATACATGATCAGCTCTGGGTATAAAGTGAGCTACTTATGGACCTCTAACCCTAATTCAGACCATCTCTTTTAAGGTATTACAAGTGTTTATTATAGAAACTTCATATTGAATCCTGAAGGCACATATATATGAACAGATTCTGTTTGCTTTTGCATTGGTGCAACTGTAAGAAACCACTGTTACTCAAATATAAGGCAGTACTTGCAGACATAGAAAACAGAAAGTTGTTGTGATACTTCCCTTATTTGAATCACCATAAAAAAAGATCAAAAGGTTTTTCCCTGCAATCATGGCTAGAGAAGATACTGTATAGTTACTATCATAGATAATACATATGGGCTGTATAACCATAGGGAATCACAGATTTTCAATTTCCCTTGGAATGTGTTCATTATTAGAAAGCATTACCAGAGTATTGTTTGTTGTACAAGAAGAAAACCCTGTTCGTGGTTTTAATGAATCTCTTGAGAGACCCATCAGATTTACAGGTTAAAAAAGCTGTAAACATCCTACTAGGAGCAGTCATTAAAGAGAAGATGAATGTGAGTTATCTGTATGATTCTTATGAAACACAAACCCTGGAGATGATTTACAATCCAAAAAGCTGTCTCTCTTTCAATGGCCTGAATGGCTGCATTATGTTGTCAAATCCAAAAAAACAATAAGAAGTAAGTCTGTTTGGAAGATGAGAAGGAGTTCTACTATTTTGTTTGGAGAATTTTACTGTTAAGACAGCAGTGATCTGAATTTGAAGGGAAGAAACCTGAGACTAATATTTCTATACTTTCTACATTAAAGAAAGCATTAGAGTGGAAGAAGAAAAAAATTCCTTCCTGCATATGCAAGGCCATATACTGAAAATATGATTTTCTCAATTGAATCAAATTCATTTTTAGAAGGTCTGTAGTTTCAATATTTTTTTAAAAAAATCCAAACAGCTCAATCCTTTGGTGAGTAACTTTTCTGGTAGATCAGAAAGTGACAGCACAGGACTGCTAAAAGGCTTGCCTTTCCACAAGGCACTTCATACCCTTGATTACTCACTGAAGCTTGACTGACCCAGCAGCATGCTAGTGAAAACTCATAATCTGTGATGAAACAGTTTGTTTCATCCTTGGCTTTTTCATCTGAAGTATTACAGAAGCAGTGAAGGGAACTCTGATGAATTTATTGCTAAAAGATAAAATGGAGATAAATATTTCAAAACTAACTCATCAAGAAGAGTTACTTCAAACTTTTAAATTGGTCATCTAGGATTCCTCTGAACATTTTCTTGAAGTTAATGTCTCCTGCTTCTTCAGAGAGCTCTCGATCTGCCATGAAGAAGATGGCTTGTTTGTAGTTTGGGTGAATTTTGGCATTAGTTTTGTTTTGTTGGTGTAGGTCTTCAATGAAGCACAAATGTACTGAAAATTTGGATAACAACAAAACGTGAACTGTGTCATAACCGCATCTGTTGAACATAACAACAGTAGTTTTGCATTCATTCAGCTTTCCAAGAGGTCGCACCCTTCTTTGCAAATAATATGCATAACAAACTGCTGTATTTACAGTGCCTCATCATTATGAATACTATGTATTTCATTTGAAACTGCCATTCACAACGTGATTTTACCAGCTCAGTACATGACTGTGAATGTGCTCTTATTGTCATATTGAAAACATTCAGGACCGTGAAATAAAATCACTCTGTTACCAAGAGGACTAATACTTTTGCTGAATTTTTTTTACTAATTTGCAAACATTATCTACACTGAGTATTTTTTTCAAGATATACACATGTATTTTTTATAATTTGAATTAAAAACATGTATGTTTCCTATGTATATATGTGGATGTGCTGTGGTCATGGAAGTCTTAACTGTACGCCCTTGGTGTGAGCATTGGGCTTACAGGTTTTGATCAAGCTTCTTCATGAAGCAGACCCAGTAAAATTTGTCTCTGACCTGAAATATCCATGTGCACAACCCTCTTGAGCAGACTGCACTCATGCCATTTGTAACAGTGTGACAGACAATGATGGCTGATCAAGTCAAGAATAAGGACATCATCTACTATAGTTCGAGAGTGAAATATCACAAAACATAAAGGAATGTTCTCATTCATCTTGATTAATTTTTGTGATGTAGCCTGTTGGTGGAAGATTAATGGAAGAGTCTTGTGATGCATTTTCTAGTAGCCCTGTGTTTCAGTATGTCTTGAGTATCAGAGCTGCAGTATTCTAAGCTTTATGTTTTACGTTTTCTTTTTACATGTATTTACATTTAGAATGTCATTTCTTAAGCTGACTGGAAAGCATTTTTCACATATCCACTATCCACCACTACTTTTCTGTGCCTGTTTGTCTCCCACTGACTCCTACTTTTCCACACACAGAGGCCCTGAAAGGAACATTTCTTATTATTGAAAGCAATAGGTTACAAAAGATGATTTGAAATCTTCTGACTATTTCTTTTAGAAAGGCTTACAAGATTTTGGGAAAAATGCCAGCTAGTGCAGACTGTTTGGCTCTCTGAGTCCAGTGTTGAGGTTAACAAGTTGTAAATAGCTGCATGTTGCCATTATCTCAAAACCCTGCTGCTTTCAGGACATGATGAGGACTCTAATAAGAATGTTGTTCATTGCTTATTTGCTTTTTTTCCCCTTCTCTTGCACAGCACTTACTGAAGAGTAAGATTTAAAAATTGGATGTCTTGTGATTGAGTCCTGATGTAACTCTATCATCTTACTGACCAGCATGTTACTGCCACAGCTCCAACAAATAGATCACTGCAATGAGGGGAGGAAACCAAACTAAAACCTGGCACTGGTTTTTTTTTTGAAGAACTATTCGTAGGAAGGAATCCATAATTTTGGATATTTTTTTCCTACAAAAATTAATTCAGTGTTAAGAGAGCTGAATATATTTACAGTATCTAGTGTAAACATTCATATATATAAGAATTTTTTACAGTTATATATATATGTGTACATCTTGATTGATGTCTTTTGAGCTGAGCTGACTTGTAAAACCCATGGATTGTATCTATCATCTGTCACTCAAAGTTGCAGTATCTCTGTTTTTCAAACATATAAAATTCAGCTTGGTGTATTTAATGAAACAAAATATTTTCAATGTTTAAGAGCTGCGTGCTTTGCTTTGAGAATGTCTAATGTATTAACTTCTGCATGTATTGCTCAGTGAAGTGGCCAGCTTTTGTTAAAACACTGGTAAATGAATCCTTATTAGTATATTTTTGTCATGAAACAATCAATAAGAATGTGACCCTGATCCAGGAAGAGTTAGTATATTGACATTTGTAATTTTACGTGATAATTTCTTTCAAAAAGAAAGCACCAACACCAAGAAACCTTAAACTTGGACATACTAGGAAAGAGCTGAATCTTGATGTCATTCTCCTATTAGAATTTTCTGACTGAAAATGCACAGAAGCAACCTATGATTGGATTGGAAGCAGAACAAAAATGTTCCAAGCAGATATAAAATAATAACAGTAGCAAAAACAGTACTCCACCAGTAGTATAGGTGATAGTACGACTTGGTGTTCCTGCTTTGAGGAACAAATTCTCATGAAAATTTCTTCCCAGGTGTTTCTTATACATCAGAATAAGAAAAAAACCCAAACTGGGAAGACCTCACTGCATTAACTTTCTAAGTCAGGAGCTGATGATCATTCATTGATTAATTTTTGCTCATTTTATTTTGGGCAGGAAGGAGGGATAGAGGAGATTACATAGTGTTACCTTGGAGCACTTCCTTATGCAGCTGCCTAAGATATGTCAGACTCTATCTTAAGCCTGGTAAATTAACAAAAAAAACCCTGTCTATGCAGGAAAGAATAAAAGCAGAGAAAAATTTTGTAGATATGCAGACATGGTTGCAGAAGTGTATGGTTAGAACACCAAAGTACTGAGATTAATATGCTGCAATACCACAGCAAAGTGCCAGGATGAAAGGCAAGTGTTCAAAGAAACTATGGCATTGGAACCTTTCAATAAAGAAAAGCTTTGAGGCAAGACAGTGAAGCACTGAGAAAAATATCAAAAAGTTTGAGATGTTTTGCCAAGGTAGCGGAGAAAAGGAACCAAGGCGAAACATTAAATTCTCATGGAGAAGCACCCAAGTGCTGAAGGAAAATGCTAAAATGTTCAGATAAAATGGATGGTTCTAATGCAGAGAGCTTAACAGGCAAAAGCCAGAGTGTGGAGTTGAATAGCTTCAAACTGAATGGCTGAACAGAGGATCCATGAAGTAGTCAAATTATTTCTTTGCTTTGAAACTCATTTTTTTGGGAAGATGATGTAATGATTCAGTCTGGTTTTGATGGTCGGCTTTTGCCAGTATCAAAGAATTTATTGGTGATTTGGGAGAAATGGGAAAATTTTACCTTAGCAGCAGTTTTTCAAATGCAAAAGACTACTGGGTTTTTACTACAGAGGAGAGTTACAGAAGGGGTACAGAAATGCACCCCTTGCAGTGTTTGCTGCTTATAAAAACCAAGGAGTAAAATATTTAGATAAAGTTTCTTTTCTTGGAAGGCTTTAAGTCTACAAAATCCCACCAAATGGCATCAACATGCCTTAAAATCAAAGGCTTCTTTAAGGCTTCTGTAATACTTGTATGCAGTTTTATGTCGTGTATGAATCCTACTTTGCACATCTTCAGTAAAAGTTACCTAACACAGCCACTTCTTAAATATCTAGTAGTTTACAGGTTCCTCAATATTGATTTCACTGAATATTCATATATTTTTAATTGCTATTTCTTTATATTAGAAGTAGCATGGAGATGCCAAGATAAATGGTGTCCCGTGACTGCTGTGGAAATTTGCTGAGGAATTGAATTTGAATCTGCAAGATGCAGATTTAGCAGAACAGAAGACACTGCCCCATAGCTAATTTTCAAGCAAAATGTGTTGAAACTGTAGAAAGGTGGAAATGGATATGAAATCCACAGAGACTCACCTCAACCCTAAGTACACTTGTCTCACTCTAATAATGGTCGAAGAACCAGAGTGATGAGAATTTGTGTGTGAAAGATAAAATAATGCACATTTGCCATGGTTCAGTGCACCTCGAAAGAGAAGATTGTATATACACACAGTACATGTTGTTGTCCATGGAGCTGGTAAAATGCTATTTAACTCTGTGCATTTATTTTCATTAGAAATTGCTGTTCTCAGCTGTACAAGCTATCACTTTCTAAAGGGACTGACCAGGACTGCCAGCATTACTCTTTAGTTTGTTGCAGAGCTTTACTAGAAAAATTTTAGCACAATGTTAAGAGACACTTCTCTTCCTTTCTTTAGTTTAAGCATTTTTACAGTTCTGAGTATGTCAATTACCAGCATGACATAGATACTACCTCAAATGGCAAGACCAGCATTTTTTTCATTTTTCTTCATCAGCTTTGTTCAGATGGCAGATGCCTTACACTTAGAGGACTAATACTTTTGCTGAATTTGTGCAGATTCTGACAGATCAATTGCAACAGAACATAGATGCATGCATTTTAGTCACAGATTCCATGTGAAATATAAGGAATATATTTTGATCACTGGATAAGGAACTGCTTGAATGGTAGCACCCAAAGAGTTGCAGTCAGTGGCTCACTAGAAGATCTTTAAGATCCCTTCCAACTCAAACAATTCTATGATTCTGTGGTTCTGTGATTATCATCTTCCATAATGGCATCTTCATAGAATAAAAGGCATGATGCCTAATGCTAGGTCAGAGGCAAAATCATGTAGATCCATATGGAAAGATCCCTCAGCATGAAAAATAAAGGTCTTGGAGCAGCCAAAATTTTTCCTTTACCTTTGAAGTGCTTGCAGTGTTGGTCTGTAACACCGAACATGTTGTAACTCTGTAGGTGCTGGAAATTTGTGGAAGAATTACTGCAGGTTCAGAAAAATATCTGTACATGATCCAAGTCTGTCCCAGGCAAATACAGCATGATGGAAAGTTGAGAAGAGTGTACATTATGTAACCAGGCTTAGCTTCACAGCTGAGTTAGAAAAAATTACATTTTGCTTCCCAGAATGAGATCTGGGTAAAGAAATTTTGTCTTGATCATATGCAGCAGCTGTTGCAGTTTATATTCAAGTGTGATGCAAATCAAGATCCTGCTTCTGCTCTGTTTCATTCTGCCCAAATAGGGAATCATTGATTGATCTTTTTTTTTCCCTTCCAGAGTATTGGCCTGTGCTTTGTCCTCAGTCATTACAAATTATTTAAAAAAAAATAAAATATACAAGCTCTGGCATGTTCTAATGACACATATAAATGATTTAAAAATACTTAAGTGATGAATCTGTGTTGTAACAGCCAGCTGCACAGTACTTATAACTGGAGTATGTTAAACCACTTAAATATTCCAAATGTTATGTACAACAGATTTTGTACTAATTCATTATGAAAACAGCAATTTCATTTAATCATCTATTAGCTATTTATAAGGTGTCTGCATATTAAGTATGCATACTTATTGTTGTTCAACCTGGCGACCAGTATAATGATTGCATAAGTGTCACCCATGTGTAATCACTGATGGCTTTTTTTAGTCATCATTGTTCTCATCTGCTGGTTACCAGCATGACTCTGTGGGTCTGAAACATGCATGTGTTCTTGAGTAAAAGAGTCTTTGACCCATTGTACAAGGGGAAAAATCCCAACAAATTGCTCAGAACAATACTAAAATTTGAACTGAAGCTATTCATTACTTATTTCTATTCACTTCTGGAATGTGTACTTAGCACTGTCACAATAAAGACAATGAAGCAGGCTGCCCAGAAACACTGTAAAATCTCTGTCCTTAGTGGTTTTTAAGATCTAACTGGCCAAAGTGTGAAGCATTCTGGTCTGAATTCAGCACTCACACATATCTGAACAGAAGATTAACTACAGTCCTAGCAAGGGCTTTTCTGGGGGAGCTTTTCCAGTCAGTGTGAAATTCATTGGAATGCAATGACTTCTCAAACACAGAAAGTGGCTTAGCAACTTTGTTTGCCATTTCCTTCAGGGCTCACAGATGGACCTGTGGATTTGTGCACCTTGAGATTCCTAAGATCCTGAGTATCCCCAGATCCCAAAGCATGACTCTCATCTATCCCCCATTGATATTTCCTATTTTGGAAATGGTAGTGTATACCTTTAACAAGTTGCAAAGACCTTAGCTTGAGCTCTGAGCAGCTTTACAGCATAATGTAAAATGCTAATGCTAACAATAAATGTAAAAATGTGCAAAATGAAATATTCAGCCATCTTGCTAAAATTCAGCTGATCAGGTTCAAATTACTCTCTATCCAAGCCTGGTCACATGCTTTCTTGTCTGCTTCATGAACCAGGATATGCACTAAATTATGCTCAGATTAAATATGACTGTTAAAATTCTTTGAGACTTGAAATTCCTACTAATAGGATCATTTATCACATCTAGTCTTACTTCTAAAATGACTATGTTAAGACTGGCAGAGTCCTTGTAGCTCTTAATTTTGAACACTGCTGCTGCAAACACCTCACTATTTGCTTCTGTTAATATATGTACCCACAGACTATTTATAAAGAATGTGGGAAAGGGATAAGGTTTTGTTGCAAATAACTTTTTCACATACACCAAAATTTCTATTGTTATTTTCCCACTTCCAAGTCGATAAATATAAAAATTTCTCTTACCAGCAAAGAACTAATAAACTCCTGAAGATCTAAAAACTCCAGCAGATTCCCATAGTGATACATCACTTTGTTCTTTCAGATCTAAATACAAATACTGAGTGCTGAGGTATTTGAGTGAGCTACAGTGTGCATTTTTTGTGAGATGAACAGACTCACAGCCAGTGAAAATGTGAATTATTCACAGAGAGATTTGCTGGTGATTCTGCTGCTATGTGTAAGTGCAACTGCATTAGTTTCACTCATTTTAGTATCTGTATTGTTGCCATTTTAGTTAAAATTGAGCCTTAATTTTTTTTTTTAGATGTCTATATTTATGGATTTCAGTTGTCTTTGATCTCTGGATACATACGTGAGATATTTCACAGTCTAAAACCAGTGAGAGTGAAACTCCCCTCCATAGGCACTTCAAACAAAAAAAAATTGTTTTTTTAAAAAGTTAACAACTAAAATCAGCAACTGATAAAATTAAATAGGAGGTAAGGATAACTGGGAATAGGCAGACTCTTAAGTCACACATCACTACCTATGGGCATTCAACAACGTGGCACAATATGGCATTCAATCAAAATAAATATTGTTTAAGCAACAATGATTGAGGGTAAAGTATTTCAGGAATTAATGAGAGGCTGAAAGAAACTGCCAGCTTGCAGTAATCAAGAGAACTCATCTGGGTATTAATTGCCAGGAATACCTGCACTGAAGTCTTCGTTGCTGTCATAACTTGAAATCAATGCAGAAAATGGTATAGACTCTTTTTGAATAATAAACATTCATTTGCTCTTTATCTGTGGGTTTTTTTTTTTCAGTGTTTGTTCCTATAACCTAAAATATGTTTCCAAAAATAGTAAGGAGGAAGGAAATAATCCAAAATTATCTACAAGGGCTTTTATAAAGTCCTGCTTTTGCTGCTGCCTAACAGAAGCATGCCAGTTATAGGCATCAGTAACAAGCTGCTGTGGTAATATCAAAAAGACCAACAAATAAAAAAATGAAGGTTCACAAAAGTATTTATACATCTCCTTGCCTGGCATATCAAAGAGAGCTTTTCTGGAGAAGTAACATCACTTTATGTACATACTGATACTCTGAAAATAAATTCTGAAAGGAACACATAGTCTGCTTTTCCTTCCATTTATGTTCTTTACCTGTGCACTTATCTGAAATTACATTCCGGTGAAATATGAAATTAAACTTCCTTTAATTTTAATTAGTGTAACATTAACTTCCAGATGCCTATTACCTGAAGTTCAGAGTGAACTGTTTCTTTACTGCATGAGTGCAGTGAATTGTAGCACTTTGTCATGAAAATTATGTAAAGAAAAGCCCAGAATCCTCAGTACTTGGTGCTGAGATGAGGGACATGGTGTATGTCACAGACCATTTCTAAGTAGTGAAACTGAACAGGGCAATCAGCGTGCAATCCAGTTTCAGTAAGCACAGAATCCAATAAGCTGAGTTATGATCTTGTATTCTTTACAAAGCAAATCAAAGAGAAGAGAAATCACATTTGTTAGTTTAACAGACCTTGGAAAGCTCTTACTTCCACAGTGCTGCCTGATTCTGTGTTACCATGTGAATACCCTTTTATATGCTACTAACAAAGTCATCACTTTAAATTCCTTTTCAATTTATGCTTAACCATGTTGATTTGCATGCACATGGCAAAACAAATGAGAAACTTTCTAAACCAAAAATCTATATTCTTAGAATTTGATAGTCGTGCACATTTTTATGCATGGAATTCTCATTATGATTACTGGAAGAACTACCTACAAATCCTCCATACTGGAAGAATGATTAAATTCACAAAGTTTCATGAGAAATAAGAAAATTATATCTTGTTTCAATTGTCAGTTAATGCTAATGAGAGTCATGTGTAAGTACAGTCTTGTACATTTAAATTGACCAAGAGGTTCATATGAGGCTGGTTTGAAAGCTGGAGTTGGATAAGAATCCATGAGTTATTCATGTCTCAGAGGAAATACTTTTTTGGCTTGACTTCTGCTTCAGCTGCTGAATAATTTTTAGATTTTATTTTTCTGCAGAAAAAAGCGCCTTTAATAAGAATGTGAATACATGTGAATGTGTGTAAAGTAGATGAACCAAAGAAGCATTAAACTAAAATTAGTTTCTGAAATAAAATGTAACCATTAGATAAGAAGACTTTGTTTTTTAAGGATGCTCTTCAATTTAAGGAGTTGTACCTTCTGTTAAAATTCTCAGTTAATCTGAATATGGTCTCAGTTGCATAAGTGTGATGTAGCAAAAATTCCCATTCCTGTTTAAATTAAAATACATCACAGCTCCAACCCACCCAACTGCAAAGCGTCCCAGAACCTTGCTTCAGTTTCTGTTTCTAGGGTAGCAGCAAAGAATAATTTATTTAAAGTTTCATCACTGTTTCTAACTTCTGGCAAACATTTGGTGCCTCATTTTGCCAAATACATTATACCAGAGGACTTGAATTAATAGAGGCATCTTAGTGTGGTGGTGATGAAAAGCCCAAAGAAAGATCTGCTTATTTAGCCTGAGCTGCTATACAGTACTATACTGTGCACTATACACTGTGCAGCTGTTGAAATCTATATGGTGAATTCAAGCAAGGGTAGAAGGAATAAAAGTGGAAGAATACTGAGAAACAGTTATTGAGATCACAGTACTGGAGCATGAATGGCTGTATTTTTTATCTGAGAGAAGTAGAAGAAGTATCTTTGTTGTTTGCTGCATGTTCTCCTCTAGCCTTGCAAAGCCACTCTAAATACAATCTTAGGAAGAAACAAACCTAATAAATGAGGAGGAAAGCAACATTTCTAACTTTTTTTTTTTGGTTTAGACATATTCTACAACATGTATTTTATTTTTAATTATTTTTACTTATTTCTGAGAGCAATGCAGATATTTCCTTTGAGACAAACCACATAGGAATCAAATAAGACGTTTGTGAATTCAAGTTATTTAATATTTACAATTCAAACTATAGACATTTGTAAAGTTACTAGAGTTTATTGCTGATGATAATGTACAAAGATAAATATGTGATCCTGGCCTTAAGAATCTAGTAATATTGGATGCAATTAATTGCTTTGTCCTGAATTTGAAGTGGAAATAGATACATCTCTTTTGTGGTCCTGATGTGGGACAGATTACTATTGGTTTTATTCTTTTGTATTCTTACATCCTTAGGAATTTAGAGAGAAAAAATTCTAATGTGAAAAAAGTATCATAGAATCATAGAATCATAGAATAGTTTGGGTTGGAAGGGACCTTAAAGATCATCTAGTTCCAACCCCCCTGCCATAGGCAGGGACATCCTGCACCAGACCAGGCTGCTCGATGTCTCATCCAGCCTGGCCCCAGACGTCTCCAGGGATGGGGCCTCCACCACCTCTCTGGGCAACCTGTTCCAGTGTCTCACTCTCTCATGGTGAACACTCAAATCCTTCCATTTCCCCCCCCCAGTTTGCCTTTAGGGGGGATACCCCTTTTTTACCCCACCTCCTGCCTCTGCCAACCCTTTACCAACCCATTTTCCCCCAAATCCCACACACCTGGGCTCCACTGGAGACTCCTCCCTCCCCACCTGTTCCAAATCAGCCCCCTTCACCCACTCTCCTATTTAACACCAGTGGGGAAGAACAGCAGCCACCATTTGCCCTCCCGTGGGGCCTGAGGAGTGCTCCTCCTGGTGTCTCTGCTGCAGGACATCACTGGTGAGTTGCATTTTCCAAGGGGACACGGTGGGAGGAGAAAGGCCGGGGGGCCTGCTGGCCCCCCAGCCTGGTTAGGCAGGGGGAGGGATGGGTGGGAGAGAGTGGGATATCAAGAAGCTAACATTTCAGTACAAAATTTAAGCGTTATATGAATAGGTGTCTCCAAGTCACAAGAAAATATTGGCAAAACACAATTTAGATTTTATGTCTACTTACACAATGGTGATACACAAGTCAGAAACTGACAGATGCCCACCCAATAAAATCACAGAAATTGTCTGCTAATGAGTGAATTTATGTTCTACCTTCCAATACCAGTGTTTTGGCATGTATTTTTGCTGATAATGGATAAGGCACTTACAGTATGTTAATTTAATCTCATAGTGAACCTCTTTTTTGACATGTACTGATTATTTGAACTACTGCCTTGTGAAAGGGCATTTTCTTCTATGAACTTGTTCTCCACTTTCACTAATAAATGCATTTTCATGATACTGAAGACCTTTTTATCATTACCTACAGAGAATGTTCCGCATCGGAGCGCAGGCTGTTGCAGCAAACGATTGTTAACAGCTTTTTATTTCAGTAGCCCTCAACAATAATTTATTTAATAATTTCCGACTTATGATACAGGCTTAAAAGAATAAGTGGAAAATAAGGATTTTATGATTTTTAACTAGATTTTATGATTTTCTTAACTAGAATGTCCTCTCCCATATTGAAAATGCTAACTCTTAAATTTGTAGCTGTAGGTTTTTCTTCACCTACATGCATAAATGATAGCAAAGGAGGTGCTCTGATTTAGAATCGCTGAGTGCATGAGCCAGGGCTAAGGCAGGATAGCTGTATCTGGGTGAATCAGACATTAGAAAGAAGTCCTTTGCCATGAAGGTGGTGAGACACTGGAACAGGGTGACCAGAGAGGTGGAGGAGGCCCCATGCCTGGAGGCATTCAGGGCCAGGCTTGATGAGGCTCTGAGCAACCTGACCTAGGGCAGAATGTCCCTGGCCACTGAAGGGGTTTGGGTTAGATAACCTTTGAAGGTCCCTTTCAGCAATATGATTCTATGAATACAGACATGATTGTGGTTAAAGAGACCATGAAGAAATGTGGCATCAATTCCAGTTGTCAGCTGACTGATACATTTTTGCTATTATTTTTATAAATGGAAGCTAGTTTTCATTATAATCATCCTCCTGATATCATATATTGTTCCTGAGTTTCAAAGGCTCAGAGATTCAAATACTTTGCTACTTTTGTATTCTTTGTATTCAGCTTTGATGTAATTTTGAAATTGTTTGGCAAAATATTTTACATATAGTTGTTATTGCTTTTCATTCAGGCAAACTACAGGCTCTGCACAGATGAGAATGCTCTGAGACAGAAAAAGCTGTATAGATCTTTTCAGAGTTCAGATTCCTAGTTTAGCTGCTTTTATACTACTGGTTGGTATACTGGAAACTGTAAATAACAGTAACATCCAGGGGCACTCTTCTCTGTTACTCTTAAGTGGCACATTACTATACTTGATTACATTAATTCTGAATTCCCCCAGCAACTGGACATCTAGGGGTGTCATCAAGAACTCTAGGTACTTCTTAGCAGAATAAGAGACCTTGATCATTACAAACATTTTATTTTTACCTTTTACAGTTAATGCCTAATGCCTCCTGCTTTCATTATTCTGACTTCCTAATTATCTTGAAATTTGTTCCACCTATAAACGAGGGATAGAGCCATTAAATTTACAGCAAAAAGAAGCAGTCCAGATTAAAAAGGAAACAAGAGAAAAAGTAATTGATTAAAAAGTTGTACAAATGAAGTTTCTTCTTATTTTTCTTTAAATAATTAATTATTCAGTATTTTGTTGTTAATAATTTAACAGAACCCAAAGTAAGATATCAGCAGGACATATGTGGGATTGGTGGTAGCTCAAGTTTGATCTAAAAGGCTTGCCTTTGTATTGAAGTTGGGTTGAAGCTTTGATCTATTTATAATGAGTATTCTAAGGGTTTACTAATTATTTTAAACCTGAAGAGAATCTCATAGACCATGTTCCAGTTGTAAAGGAACCAAAAATAAACCTTGCTAGAAGGTAAAGGCAGAAAGTCACAAGGTTCAGGCATATTTTTTAAAGTTAGAGCACAACCGCCTACAGGCTATAATTTCTCATAAATTTTGGGGAAAAACATATTTTCTGCCTCCTTTTTTAATTCCATAGCATAAGGAGATTTTCTGAGGAGCTTCTAACTTCTGATGAGAGATATGGCTTCCTTTACTTATTCCATCTTTTTAAAAAAGTTTGAAACTATAAAGTTGAAATGCAGAAATAAATAAATAAAACAATTTGGAATTATATTTCAATAAAACATCTATCAGTTAGCTATCACATTTAATCTATTAAAAAACTAAATTAAATAGCTTATTTGTGAGAAATTGTGGGACAGTAATCAATTTCTCAAGGGAAATTATGTAAAATTTTCCTGACTCTACAGAAATAGAACTTTAAAAATAAATCTGAATTTATCACTGCTTTTAACATTGGTTATTATTTAAGACTTTTTTTTTGGGAAAACAGTTACTTGTGTCTGATTCAAATTTAACTCCACCTTTAAGGGCAACATCTTTATGCCATGTTGTCACAGAAAGCAGAAATTCAGATAAAACATTTCTGCAAATTCTGGCTTTCAAACAGTAATTTTTAAATCTGGAAGGAGGAAATAGTATTAGTTTTCTGCAGGCATTACTCTAGCTTACTTGATGGTGACAATGAATACTTTCTGTCACAGAAAACACACCATCATAAGAAATGCTGAAGCATTGTTCCTGGCCATAAAATGGTGTGCTTCTCTAGGATATCAAGTGCTATTTATATTGTGTGAGAAATTTTCCATTTTCTAGGAAACATTCCAGTTTTCAAGGGGTGCTGACTAGCTTAATGAATCTATAATACATACAAAATACTTTATTTTTTACCCTTGAATCAGTATTTGGGATTAAAGGTGAACTTCTTTTCATGGTTCAGATAATTTTCATTAGCAGAAAGGAAAAACATGCCCAATAAGCCTAGTGCTGTGAAGAATTATTTAAAATAGTTACAAGGAGCAATTTTTGCCTTTTCAATTATGCAAAGTGCTCATCAAATTTTTGTCTTTGTTAATCTTTGGTTGATATTAAAAAAAATGACACAGAATTCTTGACCTGACACAAATGTAACAGCAGTGAAAGGTTTTTTTTCTAATACCTTTACCCTGGCAGAAGATTAAAGGAATGAAAGTACTGCATTCCACAAATCAAGCTCATCCTTATATCTGAATCTTATACTTGAGATTAAATTTTTATAGAGTCATAGAATAATTCACATAGGAAGGAACCTTGGAAGTTTCTAGCCCAACCTCCTCCTGCTCCTCCTGCAGTATCAGCTCTTAATCCAGTTCTTGTTGCTTTAGGCTTTGTCCAGTCAGGTCTTAACCTGTATGGAGAGAGATTTCAAAACATCTCTGGTCAACTGGCTCCAATGCTTAAATATCCCAAGTGATTTTTTTTGCCATATTATCCAGTCAGAACCTTCATCATTTCAGTTTATCACCTATCTCTTTTTCTCTCCCTGTGCACATCAGTAAAGGGCCTGACTTTGTCCCCTGGGATTTTTTCCATGCTGTTAGTTCCTTTCCTCCTTAAACCTTTGTGTCTTTAAGTGCAGAAAGGCCTTTCCCTAAACAAAGAGTCAAAGAAGCAATGTTTTTCATCTGTCTTCACTTTCATGTCCTGCATGTGTCTTTTTTGTAGTGGAGCTCATGACTGAGTTCCTTGTGAAATCAAGCAGGTCTTCTGGTGTATCTACTTGTTTTCCTGGGTCATCAGAAAGCAGTGTTCTGCTTGTAGAAGGTTGCCCTTTGAGGTCTGCCAGCTTTCTTGAGCTCCTTTACCTTTCAGAGTGGCCTCACACAGGATCTTACCTACAGGAAAGAAATCCCTGACTAAAATGAAGCGTGTCCTCTGAAAATCCAGAGTCTGTACTCTGCTACTAGCCTTCCTTTGTACTCTCAGGATCTTGATTGAATGTTTGGATGTGATCTTTTAAGCCTCAATTCTATATCTGTTATCAGATGGCATATTCTCATAAAACAGCAGATATCTATAGAACTATGCAAAAAATGTTTCCATGTTTATTATTTGTGTCTACATTAATATTTTTTTAAATAAAAAATTACGTTTTCCCACAGTGACTTAAATACATATTGGCAATACAGCATACATTCAGACATGTGTTGATGAGCATAAAGATTTCATGTGTAAGTTTAGTAACCATGGGAATATTCTTTGCTTATAAGGAGAAAAAGTTTTATAACTTTCAAAACCAAGAAATTAATAAATAACTTAGGTTTATTTTTCATTGTTTTACATAAAATAGAAATATGTTTAACACCAAAGTAAAAAAAAAAAAAGAAAAAAATTAAGAAAAAAAAAGTGATGCTTACTTACACAAGGATGGGAAGTGTAAGCAATGTATACAAACAATTTTCAAAAATCTAGGCTGCTTTCTCTCAGTATTTACCATGTTTAAGCTCCCTGAAGACTGACATAATTAGTTTTCTGCCTTACAGGTAATTATGAGCACCTGTAATTTAAAAAAATATTTGTGTCTGAGATATGATCCCTTGGGTATTTCCCTTTTAGAACCTCCCTCATTTGCTCTTAGAAGTTCTTTTCCACTCAGTTTTACTCTTGGGATCCTTTAAATGGAATGAAATGTTTCTCTTCAATTACTTTTAAATTAGATGAGACTTAAAACAGCACTGATGATGTTTTTCCTCCTCTTGATCACTTTGGAGTGAATGTCATAAGTTCAGGATAACTGATTACTACCCAAAGAGGTGAGGTAGGGATGTGAGGTCCTCATAGAATATAGTAAGACCAAGGGGTCTTACTTGGAGAGGTTTCACATGGTCTCATAGTTCACTCTAAAAATTTCCTGTAATTTACAGATAGCAAGAGTGCATGAGTCCATAGTAGTTCTCTAGAAACCTCACTTCATGATGGCCACATATTTTAAAATAATTATATGGTAACTAGAAATGTAATGAGATAGCTGCATAGAAACTCTTGCTGCAGACCTTGCATCAGACTGTGATACAGGGTATCTAAATGATGCCTTCATATCCTTCTTCATATCCCTAGGAACTATCCTAGGGGCAGCTTTCAGTAGCTATTTGGTGACATAGCCAGAGCAGATAGCAAGAGTGCATGAGTCCATAGTAGTTCTCTAGAAACCTCACTTCATGATGGCCACATATTTTAAAATAATTATATGGTAACTAGAAATGTAATGAGATAGCTGCATAGAAACTCTTGCTGCAGACCTTGCATCAGACTGTGATACAGGGTATCTAAATGATGCCTTCATATCCTTCTTCATATCCCTAGGAACTATCCTAGGGGCAGCTTTCAGTAGCTATTTGGTGACCAAGATAAGGATTTTACAAGTAGCTGGATCTTATTGTTAGGAGATGGTAAGGCAACACTTCATATTTTCTCACGATTCTGTTCCACCCTTTCTCAAAATAAACTATGTACAGCTCTGGGAATTAGGCAATACTACAAATCAGAAGGTAACTTTAGACACAGAAAAACTCAGCATTATGTTCCTCTGCTTTCCCTTCTGCTTGGATGTATGGCAGGTCAAACTCTACGTAAATAAATCATCTATACTTGAAAGTTTGCATTAGTTTTAAGCTCAAAGATTTCTTCAGAAAGAATTATTTAATAGTAATTTTGCTTAATGTGAGAAACAGACAAGGTAACCCACGAAGTCTGCAAAGAATTGCCCATTAATTTGACAAACCCAAACTGCTAAGTATCTGAGAAAAGAATTTGATTCAGTTTTTATTCTAACACCATATTGATCTTAGAATGATCTTAGCATTAATTTTGGTACTGCAAAGCAGTGATTAAATTTAGTGCTTTCTTTTTCAGAAGCTATTTTGCAATTTATCTGTGCACTGAATCACCAGTGCAATCTGACGGAATGACTTCTTCAACTAAGCAAATTCACAGTGAAACTGAGTTGGTTTAAAAAGCACTTTGGTTTAAAGTTTGTCAGATACAGTACACACCCTGAATTCACATGAGGGTTGGTAAGTGTCCTTAGAGGACAAAGGTGTGTATATAACACTTAACTTGCAGAAAAAGATACAGAGCAGGACCTGTAAGGTCTTCCCAGGAACTGCACAAAACAGCCATCATAGCAATTTTCTCAGTTTGTGCTGATAAGGAATCCATAACTATTCAATTTTCTGTTCTCCTTTCATAATAAGAAATGCAATTCCACAAGCAGAAAGAAGACACATGCTGGCCCAGTATTTGGTCAAGCTGACTTGGAGACAAGGAGTCAACAGCTCCTGTTGTACAGCTGACAAAAAACTAACTGGCTCAATTTTCATTTTCATTCCTCCTTCAATCACTTTTAAAAACAAATGGAGACACTATATTCTTGGAGGACAAAAACATCCACTTTTTTTAGCTGTATAGTTTTCAGAATTTCTCAGTCTTCTCTAATACATTAAAACCAAACTAAGGAAAGGTTAATTTATACCAAACCAAGAAACACAGTGTGCATCAGAATGTCCTTCCCCTATCCTGTCATGCAAATACTTTCTGGTATAAAGCTATTTATATCAGCTCTATGCTTGGCTTAGAAATAACCTATAGAAGAAGGTCTTTTCAAGGAACATTGCCCCATTCCCTTTGAGGCCTGTTAATATTTTCAGGGAACCAGCTCCACCTGGTTCCATGTGTCCTCATTAAAAAGACTGCATTAAAACAAACTAGATTTCTCAACAAGACTGCAAATGAAAGCAATCACTGGCTTTTCAAAACTTGAAATGGTCTTGGCTGGATATATTTACCCTGTAATTGTATTTTCCCAAGAGCATTGCTCCCAAAGAAGAGGTTGGGATGCTATTGTGATGTCAAATCTGACTCACTGTTACAGTTGCAATTAGAAGTTAGCAGCTGTAATTAGGGGAGAATTTTGAAGATACAGTGTAGAATTGTCAGTTATAACAGCTTTTAATTATTTCATATTTTTCTTTAAAGTGATCAGCTTTGCAGAAGTTGAATGTCCTTTTATCATTTTTACTCTGGAAATGAGCTGACACGTTTAATATAATTTAGATAGAAATGCTGTTACTGCAGAAAACAATTGGAATCTGTGAACTTTTTAAAGGATTTTGAACACATGAGACAGCCATAGCGCTTAGAGGGATTTTGCCATCATCCAATTAAAATAGTCCTCCATTCTCTCTAATACCATTCTATCTGGTCTTAAAATGCATAAGACTAATTACATTACCCCACAGAGGCTTGCGTGGCTAATACTATTGGCTATTTCCTCAAATAGCAGAATTATAAATGATTAACCACTTTGCAAATAATACCAGTGTTTCTACTGCAGGACTAGATTTGATACCTAGATATGCTGTCATTTTTACGCTCTGCTTGCAGTGATGTGTGGTATTTGAACTTTGAACAGATGCTGCTGTTGAAATCATAATGGCCAATTCCATTGTCCCTCCAGCCTACTTTACTCCGTCAGGAAACCAAAATCTTTTGTTGCTATTTCTAATCTGGTCTAATGCTAAGGATAGAAAGAATAAAAACAGAGCCTTATAGATTAGCCTTATAATAGGACAAGCTTTGCTATGCATGAGTTCACTCCCTTGAAGTCCCTTCACTTGTATTAAGAGAAGAAGTAATTTGTTTTCCCAGGAAGGACCTTGGTTCTTCCAGACCTGAAAGAATGTAGCTGGTGTAGGATCTTCTGAAAAAGAGCCTGTGCTAGCAGACTGCCCTGTGGCATGCAGCAGGCTAGAGGATCAGGCACAGGTAAAGAAATACTGTACAGTATTGTCATTTTTGGCAGGCAGCATCCTTCTCAATATGTATGAGCACCCAGATGAATGAGGGAATCTGTCACCTGAGGGATGCTGCAATCAGTGACACCTACCAGTCACAGGTCCTCTACTCCAACATGTAGTTAGATTAAGTTCTTTTACAGTTGTCACTCTGAAACAAGGAAAACTGCTGGGTGGCAAAGAACAAACAGTATTGCCTCATAAGTGATTCCTCAAGACTGGAAAAAAGTGAAAATTCTTGTACCTTCAGGGCCCTTGTAAAACCTGAACATTAATCCTTACATCATGATTATTCACTATTTTCCCATTAGAGACCAACTGTTCCTAATTATATGAGATATCTCTGGTGGTACATACACATACTCAGAATTTACTTCCTTTTCTAGAGAGATCTAACACCTTGGAGTGTTTCGGTTTTTTTAAAAAATGTCGTTGTCCATTAAAGTAAATCTCATCAATAGTAAATGCAATGCAGTCTAAATGGTGCAGTATAGTATTGTACTGTTACACAGTTACATGGTTGCAGTCCCCTTAGAGAGTGCTGAGTATCTTTTGGAAAGTAAGTATCTATTCCCTTGAGGCAGATTTATAAGCTTTAGGCCTACTTTCCTTAAATTTTGCTTTAATGCTCAAAATAAGTTAATTTCATTGAATGATCTTTATTATTTCTTTTCCACAGAAGAAGTGTATATATACACATACATATATATTTACACATAAGACCTAAATAAGTTTATAAATTGAACCAGTAGATTCAGGGTATTATGTTTTCCAGAGTAAATAGGTTTTTTTAAAAAATATTTAACTGAGGCTTTAAAAGTAGTGGATGAGATAACCAGCATTGGATATACATCTCCCAGTGCTCCTGGAACCTAAGTTCCACTGAAGTTTAAGACATGTTAAAGCATTGGTTCTGATGAAAACATTTGTGGTCTGACTTAATTTTATGGAGATATGTCAAATTAAAATATTAGACAATTGGTCTGTAGAATCTGAATAAGAATATATTTACAGCATCTTCTGATAAATTTGCACACAGCCTTTTCACAGGCTTAAAATCTCACAGTCCCAAGGAAAGCACTGAGGGTGATTTAAAATTGAGTGAAGAAGGAAGTAGTCTGTTTTACTTGGAGGTAGTATTGGCTGCTTCTTGATTATTGAATTTTCATTCCAGTATACAGGAAAGCAGTATATTGCCAAGATGAAACAGAAAGCTTAATAGGCACTGTATCTCTTGGTGTTTACGGAAACTTTGCCAACAATCTTAAAAGAAGCTGAACTGAACTCGAAAATACTCACACAAATGTAATGAGGAGGAAATCCCCCTTTCAGTGGTACTACTGGATGTATCATTCAAACTGCTTAAATCTTGCATTATTCTTCATCTTATTAGATGAAATTTGAAATTACATCTGGCCAAAAATAATGTGAGATCTTAATTGTAGAAAAATAATGACTTTTTTTTTCAGAAACAGACTGAAATAATTGAGTTTTCACAAGTATCTTGAATACTTATAAAATTATTTATTAAAGAAGATAATTTGATCTTAAGAAAAAGGTGCTTATATTCCATTTTCAAATTTTTACAAGAAACTGTCACAGTCCTACTTGGGCAGGGCTGGAATTCAGTTCTCTAGGTCAGCTAGGTGTACTGTTACATCCCATATAATACTTAAGGTCATTATAGAGTACTTGTTATTGTTAGGCACTAGGTGGCCTGCTTGCTAAAACATATTCATGGTGACTTATGCAAAGATAATTTGCAAAACCATTGAGTGAAAAAAAATAGTAGACAGAATTGCATCTTTAATTTCTAATAGAGGATGATGCACTAAAACTATCTCATACAATTAACATATGCATGGCAAATGGCAGGTATCACCACCTACCTAAAACACATTTAGCACACAATTGTTTTGTTCTTGTCTTGCAAGTAACATTTAGTTACTCTCTGCTTGTTTGCCTAAGGAAGACTTAGCAGCTGTTTCATATTCAAGAGTGAAAACATTTCTCTCTTACCTAGTGATGTCTTAACAGTGCTGGCATTACTGAAATATCTAGCTATGTGAGTGTATTTTCTTTCCACACCTATAAAAGAATAAAGCTTCCCAACAAAGTATAGCATACTAATGTACGTACTCTCTAAATAAGCAATGAATGCTCCTGAAAGGAGCTTAAGAACTAGCAAGTATGATGTAGTAGCAACATTTGCTTTAGAAATCTAAAGGGTTACTGTATTGTTACTCAGACATGAAAAGGATCAGTATTGCTTCTAGAAGAGAATATAATGGCTGATATTTCAGGAGTTAGCGGTACACATGCAGTCCATCTGATCACAGACAGCAACCCATAGAAAATAATCATAAAGAATAATAAGCAAAGCAACACCTTGCCACCTTGCTGTTTTCTTGTTATTTACCTTTTATTTTGGTTTATTATTTAGTAATAGAAGGCTAGGTGTGAACTGTGGTCTTAAGAGAATTACAGCTTGAGTCCAAGCTACAACAAAGTATCATAACAACAATTTCAATGTTTCAGTTGTTGGTCTGTGACTCTTCTTAGTGTCAGTGAAAGGAGTTATGTGGTGAAGATGTGGTGTTCAGTTTAGGACTTAGGACTTAGCTTCAAAAAAAAAAAGCATTGGTTTCATTTATTTAAAATGCAATGAAATAATCCTTTCAAAAGCAAGCCTTCATGAAAAATAGTTTTGCTGTTAAACTGAATAGCTAAATAATTAACCACAGATTTATTTCAATGTGATTATTCACATTCTTAATTTCAAGTCAAATGCAAGACTAATGAGATGACTGAAATTCTAATGATTATTTTATCTGTCATTGATAGAATTCTAAAAAATTAGCAGTCAAGGAGAGTGCAAAGCGTTCTGCGGAGAGAAGTATGCGTCTGAAGCAAGGAATGGAACATCATCTGCATTCCAGGCAACACTATTTTGGTCATCAGCTTGCAAATTAATCTTGCAGATATTTTTCAACTGAATTCCCTTAATGTCTCTGTTCTAAAACAAACAAATGAATAGAAACCAGAAAGCCCCATTGCACTGATTTCTAATTGTGTAAGAAAGGGCACTGTGTGGCTAGTGAAATTACTTGTTTCTTTTTGTCACAAAATCACATGAATTTAAACATTGGATTCTGGTGACTGATCATATTTTTCTAGAACAAAAAAGATATTTCAACCTGTGTGCTTCCATCTGAGCAAGAGTAGAATACACCAACAAACATTTGGCAGAATTTAGTGTGTTCCATGAAGATGTCTACTTGTTCTTTTTCCCTACAAGAAAACACTGCATCTCAAAAGAAGAGGAAATGGAAGTATTTGAATTTTTTTATTTGATCAGTAAGTGTATGCCTCCATATCCAGACAAGTCTGACCATGAATCTCTTGAATTGATTGTAAAGAAATGAGACTTGGCAGTATCCCCCGGGTTACAGAGAGTGATTCTCCATTTAAAACAATGCAGCATCCATCCAGGCTGTGTGCTCAGTAACAATATGCCCACTCTAACTCAGTCAAAAGAAGGAAAAAGTAGTGATGGAATACATGATTCTACTGACTCACAGAGAATTTTCACTATGAGACATTAGACTGCTTCTAGGAATTAATCATCTCTGAATTGATGAAACATACCGTGTCAACTAAAGTATAGTGGGATTTTATTTGGCAAATTTAAGACACCATATCATACCCTATTGATAACATTACATTTGAAGAAATTCAGAGTACATTAAAGTATATGCAGGACTAACATAATTAAGTTACAGGAAAGTAGTCCAGCAATGCTGCTAAATCTTCCAGTATTTTGTTCTCAATGGCCATGCAATAAAAGAAATTTTGGCTACTTTTGATTAACACAATACTTCACTACTTCCAGCTCCCATACCAGAATACAACATTTTCTCTGGAAACCTTCTCTAGTGCACTTAATACAATGCAATTCCAATGTATTTTATGAACAGAACACCAAGGTTGCTTTACTAAATGCTCAGTGTTCAAATTTTCTCTGTCCTGAACATCTGTTTTGCTGGAAATCATTAGCAATTCTGGTTGACAGTTACATTGTCAGAGGTTAAAGATTTGAAATGTTATTATTTTTCCTTGTCATTTAATCACAAATCAATATTTTCAGTTCTTATACCAGTAATTGATGGAGCAGTTAATCTTATGACTGTTCTTCTATCTTGTGAAGTAACAGATAATTATGTATGTGTGTCAAGCTTTTGGTCGTTTCTAGTTGATTAAAAAAGGGAGTCATCAAAATGTGAAGCATGATAAAATTTTAGAATTATACAGCATTTAATACAATTCCATGTTCTTCAAAGATTCTTTGTGTTGAGATGACTTTCAGCCAGTAAACTGGTATGCATTCTGTAGTACTTGTACTCTTTCTTACATTTAAACAATAAGCTTTTATCAAGCAGTGAAGTCACTGTTTATATGTGAAGTCACTTTTTTCACTTGGGTTTGTGGAGTAGGGACTTACAGGGAAAGAAAAATAAACATCTATCTGAAATTTTAATAATTGTTCATATTATGTCATGAATATTTTTTCACATATGATTCCTATTTTTTGAGAACTAATATTCTGTTGTCTTAACAAATGTACCATGATAAATATATCCTGAGCCCATAATACCGTGTCAGAAAATAAGATTCAGTATGATTCTCATGAACATCAATGACCTACAGGATGCAGTTCTACACCTGCTTTTATTATTAATGTAGTGATAACTTTCTCCCCCCCCACATCCCCCTTTTGAAGCTGTATGTCCTCTTGCCCTACATCAAAAGGCCAATGGATAGCAAACAATGCCCCAGACTTTTCTGTTCTACATTACAAACCTGAGTCCATGCCATATTACTTGTATCTGGAGATCTCAGATGCTAAACCATCCAGACTGAGTTAATGGAAAACCAGGTTTCTACCAAGAAACATTTTGTCCATATTACAAAACCCCATTTATTTCATGCTGATTTTTGACTAGTTTTAGTGAGGAGGCAGTGAAGAAATGCAAACAACACATTATCATGCTTTGATTACAAGTCTGTGGAAGAGCTGTGGTACCTTTATATAGTTTATGGATCTAGGCAGAACTTTAAAAAATAAGTTTTCAGAGATTCTGTAAAGCTCCAGCTTTATTACGGCAGCCTTCAGTCAAGACCATAGCTTGTTTTGATCTATCCTGACATTTGCAATCAAATCTAAAATTAGTATTCAATGCTGACATGTAACAGCCTATGCAAATACTTGATAAAGTTCTGTTGTTTTGATACATAGCATCTCTGACTTTACACTTTGGTTGAGACATTTGATTTCCAGATCTATATATCTGGCAAATTTTGCAAACCTTACAGAAGACGCCACTGCTTTTTCTGGATTCTGGAACAAATTAATAGAAAACTTTTAACCAGACACTTTATTTTTTAAACATACTTTACTGCACAGGTTAAAGAAAATGTTAAGTACAGAATCAGGCCCAAGACATCAAAATGCTGTAATGCATTTTAAAGTATTCTTATAATTCTACTTCATCCAATTCCATGGTCCCTTTTACTGAGTATTTTTTGTACAAGTAAGTCTGACTAAATTTTAGTCGCTACTTTCTTAGAAGTCTAAAGCATCTATGCTCCATCATTTCCACTAGGTAATTTACTTTTCAGTCCCCTTTCCAGAATCACTTTAGTGCAGTGCTCCTGGCACAGAATTTCAGTGCTTTGAGAAGCAATCCATGTGTTTGCAATCTCTACAGCAGTTTGGGTATCTGTCAAGATGAGAGGTGCTATGCCCTGGAAAGTATTTTATCAGAACAGTTAGACGATTCCAGTTTCTTTATTTTTTTTCCTTTTTTTTTTTTTTATAATAATAGATAATGCTTTACCTTTTCGTCTGCATAAACTGTAGAATCAAAAGAGGTTTTCTTATATAACAATAAGGCACAATACCTTTTAATAGTAAGAAATCTCTTTAGAATTTACACAATTGTTGGTACATCTTTAGTAGTCATGCAGATGCTAATATTGAATTATTGAAAGTTTAGTCCTACTCCAATACATAAAACATTAAGTTCAGTTTCATTGCAATTCATGCATCTTTTGTTCAACATATTTTGTTTGTAAATTACAGAAGTCTAAAAGAAAATCAGCAAAGAGCACAGTAGCAAATAATTATTTTTGTTATTAATATCTTTAATTACTTGTACTATCTAGATATTGTAGCAAAGGCCATTTCAAGCTCCAAACCTAGTAAGGAGAGAATGCCACAAAGAAAATAATCAAATTGCATTAGTGAATATGAGTGAATTTTAGGCATGTTTTTACTCAAGCTATATGATAACAGCACAAGAAATAAATCCATGCTCTTAATAATGCAAGGAATTATTTAGTACGCCTTGATCTTAATCCTTTTCACTATAACTTGCTGGGATCAAACTCGGATAAATCACACCTTTTGTAAAACTGCTTTACATTTTCTTTCATGTGTTTCCTACAGTTACTAGAGGAAAAAGGGCGGTTCAATTTCCCTCAGATTTTCCTGCAATCACACTACACTGCAGTAGCTATTGCTAACAACACTTTCATATACAGCACCTTTTCCATGGAGGGAGGCACAGAGAGGGCTTTACAGTCTCTAAATACAAGAATTTATTTTCCTCCCATCACTGAAATTCTGTAGCAACAGAAGAAGCTGGGAATAACCTCTCAGCCCTTGAGAATCTTGACAGGCCAAGCCTGTGGTAACTCAGGCCCAAACTCGCAGAGAACCTTCAGCAGTGGAAAAGCTGATAAGAAATTACAGCCGCCCTTGGGTTAGTTTTCTCTGTTAGCCCATGAAACTGTGTGCCTTACCGTTTGTCGATGTCTGAGGGTTGTGGTGTTCCGTGCAGTCCCCGTCAGTGAGCACTAGGAGGAGATGGCGGGCCGGGGCTAGGCCGGGCCTACGGAGGATCCTCCCGCTCCAGAAGCTTCGAGAAGGCCGGGGGTGGGTCACGTGGTGCCGCGCCCTGCGCTGAGGCGGGAGCGCTGCTGTGGGGAGGTTAGTCGTGCTGCGGAGTGGTACTGGTTTTTCCGTTCTCTTCCAGTTTCTGTTTGAAAGCTTATAGGAGAGGCTTTATTTCTGCGTTCAGGTAATGAAAAAGAAAGGATTTTCCTGTAAACTGCTTTAGGGGCCATAGAAGGGAGTGAAAAGTCCCAAAAATATGTGGGGTGTGCACAGAGCTGTGTGGGCAGGCCTGGCCTACAAAGAGAGAGTGGAGAGAGACTACAAATCTTATTCTTCTCTTTTGTATCAATCTGGGGTGGTTTTTTTTGTAGTTTCTCTTTTTTACTTTTGTTTGCTTGTTTGTTTTGCATGAAAACACTATGGATTTTTTTTTGTATTATTGAATCAGAGAAGGGTTGGAAGAGACCTTAGAAATTGCCACATTGCAGCTGTGATGTCATGAGCAGGGACACCTCTCACTACTCCTGCTTGCTCAAAGCCCCATCCAGCCTGGACTTGGGGACCTCTGGGGATGAGGCATCCCCAGCTTCTCTGGGCAGTTGGGCCAGTTTCTCATCACCCTGACAGTGAAAAATTTCTTCCAGAACTGGGCACATAATTTCAGGTGGGGTCTCATGAGAGCAAAGCAGAGGAACAGAATCATCTATCCCTGCTGGCCATGTTGCTGGAGATGCAGCCTGGGATGGAGGTAGCTGCTCGCACCACACAGCTTGGTTTCACTGGCTAACTTGTTGAGGTGGCAACTGTCCATGTATCTGATGAAGGTGTTAAATGGTACTGGTCCCAGTACTGATCCCTGATGAGTGCCACTTGTCAGTTGGAGAATGAATGCCAGTTGGAGATAGAGCCGTTGACAGCAACCCTTTGGGAGCAGCAGTCTCTGCAGTACCCCATCCAGTTCCTTATCCACTGAATGAACAGTCTGTCACATCCATGCCTTTCTAATTTAAAGCCCAGAATGCCATGTAGGACAGTGCTGAATCCTTTGGGTAAGTCCAGGTACACGACTTACCTTATTCCCTCCAAATCTGCTGATGCTATAGCATCATTGTAGAAGGTCACCAGTTTTTTCAGGTGTGGTTTGCCTTTAGTTAAGGTATGTTGTCTGTCACCAATTGTCTCCTACATTTTACTAAAACTTACGTTCTTCAGGTGTTTTTTTTCCCTGCCCTTGGAAAAGTCTTTCTCTCAAATTGTATTCTCTTAGGAGGGTTCTGTGTTGCATGCTACAATGTTTTATTTATATAGTATGTTTAGATAGGGTCAGTTAGCTAAAAGATGCATGGTTACTTCCCAGCTGTTTGAACCCATAAATAAATTATGAGAAAATGACTTTTTAGCATCAGCAGATAGTACCCATATTCGTATTACTCTTAGAGATTTCTGAGTTGAGTTTATAATTTCCGAATGTGTATTGTGTCCATATGTAACAAGTGACAAGTTTGGAAAAAGATGATGGTGATTAGACTTAATGGAGACTATGTTACTGTTAAATGTTTCTTTTTTGCTGTACAGTATAAACTTCTGCTTGGAGTACTTAGATCGCGTGGGAAACTTTACTTCTGTGAAGTGTTTGCAAGGATGAATGTAAAATAGCCTGAACTATTTTCTCCCCATTTTATGGAGAAACAAATAAGTTCTTTGATACTTTAATGGTTATTAATTGTGATAACTAATGAAATACATTAGTTAAGGACTGCATGAGTGTATAAACTTTGAGTTTTAATGTGATCCTTCATGAGCCTTAAAGAAACGAACCATGGCTTCTATTTCCAGACTGCCTAATGGGAGGACAGAATAAATGAATACCAAAATGTGTTTTATACCTGCCTTGTTGCTGTAATCTCCTGATCCTCTTTTATGTAGGCATGCTGATAATTTGCTGAACAGAAATTATGGTGAAAGTTCAGCTACTCTTTTCCTTTTAGGCTTGGAGTGCTGTGAGAAGTTGTCATAAAAATCAGTGTTTTTGCAGGACATTCAGCCCTTTCTGCAATGTCTTGTGCAATAAGAAGCTGATGGAAATGTAAGATTTTTAAGATATTGAAAATGAAATGTGTAGAACAAGTAAGGTTTTTGTATGACAGAAATTCCAGTATATGCATCCTGACACTTATGAGGACTTCCTTCCTTTCATACATTTGATGAAACTACTGCAAAATTCCAGATATTCTGGGTTTAACAAGAATTACAAAATATAAATAGATTTTTTTTTTATAGAACTCAATATTTTTAAAAAGAGAAAACGCATTAGATGTAGTTTGAATCTGTTTGTTTTTTCCTGTAATTTTTGGGCACAGTGTTCTCATAAATGTAGCTATTGGTTAAATGAGAAGTACAATTTAATATAGGTACATTGTATCTGTATTTCAAACTGAAGGGATGTATTGAAGAATGCATCTAATTTCTGCTACTCTAGAATGAAGCAATCTTGCTACCTGTATGACTGGGCTCTAGGCTGATTTGTATTTAGTATAAGTAGATAATAGATGATGTAGCAGTCAGCTATGAGCAGTATTCCTTTCCTTATTCACAAATATTTGAATTGTTTCATAGACACTGTGAAGTGCATTTTTCTGCTATTCAATAATGGAAGCTATTAACTGGTAGCAAGGCACTGAGGCAAAATGCATTATGTATGAAACAGGTGATCTTGACAATTGCCATTTCAAAAGATTTGACACGAGTGACTAGAATCAGATTTATTTTCATTTTTAAATGAATAAAAAAGTGTCTTCAGTTGAAATACATCCAATGATCGCATATGTGGTCTCACATAATTTCCAGTTGTGATACTGCCTTCTCTTGCCAGTAGTTCATGAATGACTTTTCTTTTGCTTGCTTTAGCAGAGATTTAATTTTCAGATTAGAGGCATGAACAGATTTTCAAGGAACAAAGCTAGAGCAGTTTTTAGTTGATTTGTAAAATGTATTCATGTGTACAAACAGACAAGTAGAATGTTAAGAAAAGAATGTTGTGAATCATACTATTAATTAATTGTTTTTTTGATACTGTTTTTGAAAGTTGTCATTGAATTTTAGTGAATTTGTATTTGAATTTATAGATTAATGTGCTAACTTTGGAGTTGTAACATTAAGCAGTGTTACAGAAGGTTGTCTGTTGTGTTTGTTTTCTGTTGATTTTGTTTGTTTTGCTTGTGGGTTTTTTGTGTGTTTGTTGTTTTTTTTTTTTTAAACTGTCTCAGTATTTCTAAGAAAATGGAATTGGGCAACCTTATCAGGGAGATCCTCACCTTCTTTCCTCCCATGATTCCTGTTCTCAACCTTTAGCTTTGTATGCAACTCTGATGCAAAATTGTTTTTGCTACTGTTTTGCTACTTCTAGCAGGAATATGTTTCCTAGTTTTACTTATATAAAAATAATTTTGATAATGCATATTCTCAGTTTTCTAAAGTATTTTGCAAGATATCTTAAAAATACTTGCAGAGTGGTTGCTAGGTGTGAACAAGGATTATACTTGCTATTTTTGGTAAAAAAAAGGCTTAGATTTAAATGGTATTTGTTTGAAACAATACAAATTGTTCTCTCTGTCACATGTCAGTGTATTTGAGTTCAATTTATCAATTCAGCATGCTCAGTGTCTGCTTTGTATTTATACTTCTGTTCACTATTTCCAGCATCATGATACAAGTTTTTATGAGTGTTCTTCATTCAGTTGCAGATTAATATCAGAAATATAGAATTCTGTTTCAGTAAGAATTTATCGATTGGTTGTTTTCCACACCTTGGCTGCTTCTTGTGGATGTGAGAATCTGCCTTTCAGTCATTAACTTTTTATTTCTTCAAGTGAAGAGTGTTTCCTACCCCATGTGATGGAAAAGTAATAACAACTTTAAAAAGTCAAAACTAAAAAAAACCAAAAAAACCCCACTACTTATTTTAAAGCGGAAGTGTCAGGATCAGGAGAACATGCAACTAAGCAATTTGTGACTCATGCTTACTTAATTCTTTTGTTGACTTAAATGAATGTGGGGTGATATTTTCTCCTGGTGATAAGAATTTCCAGTTTCATTTTGTTTAGTACAAAAAAAAAATTAAAAAAACCTTATTGAAGTCAGCACTATCACACTAATAAAAAATAGATCAAAGAATAAATCAGTCCCTTAGTGGATTTAACGTGAAATCATATGAGGGAATGGATTTGAAAACCCTGATAATATAACTAATTGTCTGTTTCCCTTTAAGTTTTTTTTCTTTCAGTATGATCATGAATTATAGTATATAGGGAGTGGTTCTCATGTTTAAGTATCTTGTATTTGCAGTATTTACTGCAAAATATTGATATAAATAATGCTGTATGCTTTCTTTGAAGCATAGTGTGTGAAAAGGAGTTAAACTTGTTATTTATTTTGTATGCATGGCTTAAAAAAAGAGGGGAATTCCTGTCAGGTGGTAGCTTCATAATGGTTCTAATTGTAATGAAAAAAAGCGTAGTCCTTCACATACTTTAAGGATTTAATCCCCATTAAAACCACACAATGAGTAGGTGTTGCTGTATCTGGCCTACTTGAGGAGCCCAGGGTGGATTAGAAGCAAATGCAAGTGTTACTATATTGGGTAGATATGGTGTACTTGCTAAATTTGGCCAGGTATATGAAGATAAGAAAGGGGGTGATGTTTTTCAGAATTTCTTCTCTATTATGGTTTCAGTATTTGGATATTAGTATAGTTTTGGACTTCAAGTCAAAACTTGATAGAAGAGTTACAAAATATCACCACAGCATGCTTATTTCAACTCTGTCAAAACATAACCTAGCTATCAAGAATGTGTTGCTTTTTCATCTGAAGTGGACATCTGGGATCTTTACTGCTTTTACTACTTTTCTGTGATCCTCTTAATTAAGAAATAGCAGTCAAGACCTAAAATAAGTGGCAGGAATTCTCCCTGAACTGGGAATACTGACTGAGATTCTACCTTCACATCATACTCCATTAGATAGTTGAAGCTTTTATTTCCTGCTTGCTTTTCAGGGTATGATTTGACATCTACTAATTAAAGATAGTAATGAACAATAATATTTAAATTGTGCAACTAATATTTAGCGCACTGGACTAAAAATCAGGTAGATTGAAGCGCTTAGATGAGAGAATTTCAAATTGAGTTTTTTCCCTCCTACCCTCTTTCCTGTCCATTTGTGCCCTTTGTCTTAGTAGTTAGAGAAGTCACCAATGTGCTCTTTTTAAAGCTGGGAAAAGGGCTTGGCAACCTTGCTGTTACCTCCTGTTAAATAATTTTATTCCAAATTTGTTTTGCCACCTTAGATGGTTTAGTGAGTGCTGAATTCTATGAAGTGTCGTTTAGAGTTAGGCCACACTGTATAACCTTCAATACTTCTCCTTTTGCCTCTGTACTCTAGTCCTGTTCCTACAGACTGTACTGTGAGAGCCTTTCTACTCAGTTCCTTTCTTTTTTCATCACTGTATTTTCCTCTTATCTTAGTTCATCGCTAACTTTTTCTACCATCTGTTACCATTCACATGCTCTCTTTTCATGGTTTCACTTAATGCCCTGTTCAGTCTGAGTGACATAATCATTTGCAGATTCTTTAGGCTCTCCTTTTGGGTTTCTGTTAGAATCATAAAATAGTTGGGGTTGGAAGAGACCTTAAAGATCATCCATAACCTCTCTGAGCATCCTGTACCAGTGTTTCTGAAAGAATTTCTTTTATATCCAGCCTGAATCTCCCCTCTTCCAATTTAAATCAGTTATTCCTAGTCCTGCCATCCTGTACCCTATTGAAGTCCTACCCCAGCCTTTCTGTAGGCCCCTTTCAGGTATTGATAAGCTAGTGTGAGGTCCTCCCTGAGCCTTCTCTTCTTCAGGCTGAACAACCCCATCTCCTTCAGCCTGTCCTCAAAGCTTCTTCCCATTGAACCACATCATCTTGGTGGCCCTGCTCTGGACCTGCTCCAGCAGTTCAATGTCATTCTTATGTTCACATAATTTCCCTTTTTGTGGTATGTATGTTAATGATATGCAGGCAAATGTGAGATATGTTAAATACTGCATGTTTGAAATAGTCTGATTTCATAACTGTCTTTCAGGATGATGCTTTGTTGCTAGAAAGTGCCTCGTGTTCTTGTTCTTTGTATTGCTGTTGCTATAGTGTTCCTAACAGTGCTACAGCAAAAATGACAGCCAGTATATAGATGTGAATCTAGAAATAGGTTGCTTTAAGAACACCACTTTCCTCATGGCATAGGGTGTTCCACTGTGTATCTAAGCAGAAAATGTGATTCATGTCAGGGTTTTTTCCCCTTATAGGTTTATAGCTTTAGAACAGTTTTTAAAAGTTCTAAAGTGTTTCTAGAATTGTATGGAAAGACAGGTAAAGGCAATTTAAGAATAGTTTATTCTGCAGAAGTTAAATTATGTTACAGTTATTTCTTCTGCAAGACCTTTTTCCTGATAAAACTTTGTTACTCTCTAAACATAAGAATGTGAAGGTGTTTCCCCAGTTTCATTTTGTTACTTTTTGGCTTCTCTTAGAGAAGGTAGCAAAAATAGTGCTTTCCAGGATGCTGAGAATATAAAACCATTTTGAAATTATGTTTTGAGGCAAACACTTAGAAGCAGAATCTTCATTCTCAGTCATACATTTTTATCACTGTTTTGCACGGTAATAATGTAAATGTATGTAATTTAATAGTAGTGGATACAGAAATGTTCTTTCCTGAAATACAAGTTTTGTACAGGTTGAATGTACCTGGGCAATTACTTTAGTGAGATGACAGTGGCTGGAGAATTATTTACAGAAATAAAAGGGAGTTAATAAATGAAATCACAATAGCCAAACTAATATCACAGTATCATATCACTACCATTTCATTAAAGTCATGCTGCTATCATGGTGTTACCATTAATGATAATCAGTATCTGCTGATGACTTCCTTTTTTGTGTATTTAGAGTTTAATTTTGTAATGGACCTGAAGTGGCTGCTTATAATGTAATGGTTCTTCCCTCCTGAATGCCTGTTTTGTCTTGTATTGTGCCTTAAACTGAACTAATAAAGTACTGCAAGTCAGTCAGTGAATTACTGAAATGTATAAAGGTAATTCTATAGCTGTGCCATATAAACTGCATATCCAGCTCTCGCCATGTCAGCAATCTCATTCAGGTTAATTGAATTACTCCAGTGAGAAATGTCTTTTTGCCTAAGTGAAGACTTGCAGGATTGGATTTTTATTTTGTGTTGCTGCTTTTGTATAATCATAAAACCAGAAAATGTTTTACAGTTAAATCATGCTGACATGGAAAGATACATCTTGCATATCTGGTTGGAATGTTCTTTATCTATTACTTACTCTCAGTCAAAAGCAGAGGTGAAATTGAACAATACGAAGTGTTCCTAGTCTGTTTCACTGCAAAATCAAATGTTTTAATTTAAATTGTCCTGAAAGTGGTACTTAAGAAAGGCAGTAACTATGTAGTGAAGACAATTACTGATTTTTTCAACTACTGCAGCTTTGTCTGCAGAAGTAAATCAATCTATAAGAGGAGTATAAAATCAGAAAGGATAGAAAAAAATTACATTTTTACCTGCATAATGAAATAAATGTAGATTAATTAGTACAGGTGTATTTGAAACAGATGGTAAGTTTCATTGATCAATCAGTTTCTTTAATCACCTAAAAAAAATTAGATTAAATTCTAGAGCATCTGCCCTACAGAAATGCAATCCTAGATTATCCTAAGTTTAGAAAGGGCAGAATTGTGTAAAGAACAGACAAATCAGCATGTTCGGGACATGGGGTTTGGTGTTTTTCCTCTGAGAGTTCTTAGCTGAAGACTGTAGGTACTTATGAGTCTGTACGTACCTAGAAGTCATCCTATTCAACTTCTGTTATTCTTGAGGTTGTTAATGATCCTTATACGAGAATGTATTGTTATTCAAAATACAGGCTGCAAACTACAGAATGTTCTTCAGCCCAGAACAAATCAAGGATAGCTAAAGAAATCTCAAGTGTCTTAGAAACTAATGACAAGCATCCAAGTGGAGATTATCTGACAATATGGTGGGCAGCTGGGGAGTTACAGATTTACCATTCCTGCCAAGAAAAATATTTTAGCTTTAGTTCTATATCAAAAACATTTGATGTTTTGCTGTTCTTCTGTATTGGAATTTCTGCACTGCTCTTCAGGAGTATAACTCAAATGTCAGTGAACTGAGTACTAATATATGTCTTTAGTTGGTGGAAGTTGGATTGGATTGCTTTTGATGGTACCTTCCAGCCCCTACCAGTGTGTGGTTGTGTGATAATGTTTTCCTGCCAGTTTAAGTTCCTGTATTAAAGGCAGACAGATGTCTTTGTTGGTAATAAACAATTTTGTCAGTGCAAAATTAAGACATGTTGGTTTCGTGTCTCTGAGCAACAGGTATAAAGGGATCTATCTAGTTCTCAGCAGATGGTTGCTTGTAAACTTCTTACCTGCTTTTTATTTTTGGAAATACAAAAAATAAGGACAAAGTGTCAAAAAGAGGGTTCAAAGGAAGAGATTTTTGTAAGGAGCGGAAAAAAATCTTGTGCAGGGGATAGTGATTATTGTATTTATTTGTTGATTCACTCTAATCCAGTTGGAAGATTCTTCTCTTGTTTAGCTAAGAGTTTTAAATAAAAAAA
>VZTY01023892.1:518845-651886 GCA_013400935.1 Turnix velox | reverse complement strand
TCTTGTGCAGGGGATAGTGATTATTGTATTTATTTGTTGATTCACTCTAATCCAGTTGGAAGATTCTTCCCTTGTTTAGCTAAGAGTTTTAAATAAAAAAAAAATTGTGCAAGAAATTTCGTACATTTTACCAAGGATCAAGTCAAATATCACTTTCCTAGCAGGGTTTTCAAACAGTTCAGGTCATTTGCTGTAGTGAAGGTACTCCTTTAATGTCTCCTGTGCTTTGAGAACACAATATTCTGTAAATTTTAAAGAAGTTTTCTTTCTCTTTACCTTTTTCCAGCTACTCTTGGTGTTCCTCACGAATACTCATTAGTCATCCTGGAGATGGACTTGCTGTCTGGAACCTACCTCTTGGCAGTCTTATTAGCCTGCATTGTATATCAATCTGGCGCACAGGAGAAGAATTACACCGTGCGGGAAGAACTGCCTGAAAATGTCCTCATTGGCAATTTGCTCAAGGATCTGAACTTAACGCTCCACCCAGATGTGCCCCTTTCCTCACCACTACAGTTCAAGCTTGTATATAAGACTGGTGATGTACCATTAGTACGTGTGGAGGAGAACACTGGGGAGATATTCACAACTGCAAATCGCATAGACCGAGAGAAGCTGTGCTCTGGCATCTTTACTGAGAATCGCTGCTTTTATGAGGTGGAGGTTGCTGTTTTGCCTGATGAAGTTTTCAGACTGGTCAAGATCAGATTCCTAATAGAGGATATAAATGACAATGCCCCCCTTTTCCCTTCAACAGTTATTAACATCTCTATCCCTGAAAACACAGCAATTAATTCTCGTTATTCTGTCCCATCTGCCATTGATCCGGACATTGGTGTGAATGGTATCCAACATTATGAACTCCTTAAGGTGAGTATCTTCCTTTCTTTTGTGTTACTGCCTGTGTTACTGTTCTCCCAAAAATGTTGCAGGTTCTCATCAACCCATTAGCCATGTGAATTTGTGCCATGGAAATCTTAATCTATCCTTGTGAGTGGATTCTAGTGTATCATGTCTTCACCTTGTGGAAAGGTGTTGATGTGTGCTTATGTCTGTGTTACAGTGTGAAGATACACGTGTCTTCATCAGCTCTTCACCAGCATTCAGAGTGTTTGTATTCTTTGCCTAACAGTTGTCTTGGACCATTAAAGGTGTAGTCTTGAAAAACAGTAAAATAATAAAAAATCTAGAGTTACAGAAAAAAATATGTCAAAACAGAATAGTGAAATGTTGAACTGTTAGTTAATATATGAGAGAAATGTGATATTGTTCTAGGGAAAGAATGAAATAGAAAGTAGCAAAATCAGGAGTTACTGGGATTGAGTGAGCAACAATTCTGATCACAACAATACCAGTCTTGTTTTGTGAGTTTATTTTTGGACTGTATGTTCAGAAAAAGATTGTAACAGCTCAGCAGAATGATATCGCATTTGTATCACACAAGTAGGAGGTCGTTGAAAATATAAGCTGCAGCTCTGTACCAGGAGTAGGATGGGCTGCAAAGATGTCAGGATCTAATGTGAGACGATATGGTGAGCCACAGAGCCAGGTTCCACTGGAAAGTTTAAGAATGTAGAGAAGTTGTAGAAAAAAGGGATTCTGTTGAGCAAGCAGAGAATACAGTATATACAGAGATCCATCTATCACTGGGTAAGGATAGAGAACTGAAAAAGGAAGAGTGGTGGCACATGAGAATTCTTCCCTGGGGAGCACTGCGGATAGCATGCACACGAGGATGATGTTGTTTGTCTCTTCTCCCAAAACACTCTTCTCATATGCAATATACTGGGCTGCTTTTTGGGGTATACTCTGAAGATGCTAATGTCTTCTGGCACATGTTGACCTTTTCATTCCTGTTCTTACCAGCATACAGGGAAGTGTGGAGATGGCAGCACGTGTAACTGGCTTGCCTTTTTAACAGGATGAGTCTAGCTGGGGTGAAATGACAGTGTTGTGGGGAATTTTGGGAAGCACCAGAAATTAAGATGATGGGCAGGGCAGCATATTTGGAGGATGGTGAAGGAGTGGGAGATGATAAGATATGCAAGTCACTTTGTAGAAGCACAAAGGCTGACGCTTTAGTACATGTGCAGTGACAGTGAAATGTGTTCCTCCATATTTTAGAGAAAGGAATGGCAAATTGACAAGCTGTGCAATGAAGAGGAAGTTCTTGAGTTGCATTTAATGTTTTTTAAAAGTTTGACTCGGAGGTGCTCATTTTCTGTGTGAAGCCAGGCTTACTTTGCCAGAAGTCTGATTTTGATTGATTTGATTTTTATTCTAAAGCAGAATCAACTCTCCCTACCATCTCAGCTGGATAGTTTATAGGTTTTTAACACATTTTCAGCACCTCTGTGTTTCATTTGCGAAGTTACCATTTATGTATTAGACTGTTTCCTCACTTCCTTGCACTTAGTTTACTGCCCCCCTCAAAGTGTGGGGAAAAGTTTCTTTTTAATTGCTCTATTCAGTTTCTTCTGCAAAGGAGATAATTAGAGATAAAGCCTTTTCAATGTCAGACTTTCATGTTACTTTTATCTCCCACCTATTTCTAAAAATCCTTTTATAATAGAAGAAAACAAAATAGCACAGAAAGTATTCTTATGTTTTGGCTTTAACATTTCTTGGAAGTTTCACAACTGGATTTGACTTTTTTAATACAACATAGTGCTTTAATTAGTACAGGAATTAATGTATATGCAAGTGATTCATGCTATTGCAGCTTCAAAACTTTCGTGATGTCTGTGATTCAACTATATATTGTCTGAAATGATAATATAACCTCTGCATTTCTTCTTGTAAATCTTTAGTAGCTATGTGGAGGATAACTTCTAAGAGACATTCTAAAGAAAGCAGTGTTTTTATTTTTAAAGGAAGATCCAAACTTGTCTTTTGGATTAGTTTTGAACTGTACTTACTGTTTCTTTGTTTAGGAAATGAGTTACAACAGCCAATATAGTAGCAGTAATAGTTGCTCTGGTAGAAGTTGACAAATACTGAATTATTTTGAAGTAGTGGTGCTTTATCATTACATGAAGTTCTTTCACCCATACTTACCCCAGAAAATGGGTTTCTAGGAAACAGTCATGCAAGGTGTGTTGCTGTTACACAGATAAATTGTGCATAGTGTTATAGATGATCATGTTTCTCTGCTGAGATGCCCAAAGCTGACAATAGATAGCATGACATCAGGGCTTCAGTTGTTTCAGAGCACGTTTTGCGTAGAATTTCAGCTCAGAGGACTGTAATGGAAAATCCAGTGCTTGGGCAAAATATATTTAGTGGACTAGAGTGAAATCGTAACTCTGCTCTTACAGGAGCAGAATATTTGCTTATGTGAGCTAATCCTGTGTGCAAATACATTGTTGTTTTAATCTGGTGCAGTCTGTGGGTAGATTAGATTTGTGTTATTGTTATAGTACCATTAATCTTACCTATTACAGTAATTTGCCTCTATTTACTTATCAGAAGCAGCTGGTGTATTTCTTCTAGAGTAATATAATAATCTTTTTGTAGCTGTCAGTTCATACCTCTGTAATCTGACCAAATAGATTGTTACTCAGTCTCACAACATGTCAGTCTTGAATCTGATGAGTTACCTCTTGCTACTGTAGATCATCTCTTGTGAAGTCTTCAAATAGAAGCTTTCCAGTTCTGTGTCATAGACAATTCTGTGACCAGTGGAGATCACAAATCTTAATCATATTTCAGTCCTGCTTTTAGCATAATTCTGAGCCTCACTGTAGTTCTGAATCAAGTAATTAATGTTACTGTACAAATCGAGGATGGAAGAAGTTGTGTTTTATGTCAAGTTCAAGCTGAGAAGGTAGTTGAATAAAAATTAGATTAGTGAAATCTGTTATTTATAATCAGCAACAGCAGTGATACAGATTTAGTAATTAAAAACACTAAGTGTACTAACCATGACAAACAAACCTTTTCCCTGATGTCTTTGTTGTAGTGTTGCACCAATGCTGTCTGAGTGGTTAAGTACATAGAAAAGAAGAAAACATGGTTAACAGCCCTGCATACTCAGTGCACCATAGCACAGACATGCTTTTTCTTAACACAGGTATTTACCAGATCGTCTTCACTGTCCCAAGCATCAGCTGCCTGAACCTCTTTATTTCTGTCTTTTTTAATGCTTTAATTCCTTTGAGTGGAAAGTGAAGGACCTGCTCTCACTTTTACTCTCAAGAAATGATTGAATGAGGGAGCATCTCCCAGCTTATCTTGCTGAAGATAATGCAGATGATTCTCTGTGTAGGCTTCAACAGCATGAAAGGACAATGAAGAAGAATGTTGGCCATTTAAATAGGTCAGAGAAGACAGCCTGAGGTGTTATTAGGAACACCCGCCTTTTATGGAAAAACTGCCAAGTTAGAACTTTTCCTATATGTAAAAGACATTTATTAATATTGTCAGGTCTTACTGGATATTGCAGTTAGACACTATTAAGTTTATTAAATTCCAACTTCATTACTCTCTCATAATGAAAATCCTTTGTAAATTTTAGGTGCAACACTAGTAGCAAATTATTATTTTTTTCCTTTTTCCAGATTTTTTATTATCAACTCTTTGTAGTAATTGTGTAATCGATGTATGGCTGAATTGTGAAAGATGGCTATCCAGCATCCAAAGGATTTTTATTTTATAGACTTGCTTATATTCAGGAAAAGACATTCAGTTGGGGGATTTCTTGGCTTGTAAGAAAATGCCAGTAACTTTTCAGTATTTCTTGTCATTGGAGAAAGACTAATTGGTCAGTGATATTTCCAGATTCACTGATGCTAAAAATAATAAAAATCAATTGCAAGCATTTCAGTGTCCCAGGTAACAATATTACTGAAATATGTGAACCTAAAGCTGAGAACTATGAATTTTATAGTACTTGTACATTCAAGGGGAAAACAAGATGCAAGTTACAGAAGTTTGCCAATGTTGCTGCATTTTGTTGGTTCCTTTGTGGTTTTTTTTCCCCTGTCACTGCCATGTAGCTTGTACTAGAGATTTTAGCTTCTGCTTGGATGGAGGGTGGCTTGTTTTTCTTGATTCACAGTCTCTTATTTGAATTTGCATAGGAATTTGGTTCAACATAATTTTGCAAGACAGGCTGACTTCCATCTTCATTGTAATAACTCATTTGGATTATACTTCATGTATTTACAGAACATTACTGTGTCTTATTTCCTACTTCCTTTGCCTGCATAGATGGGGAAAGTAATGAATTTAGGGAGGTCAAAAATAAATTTAGGGATGTTTTTGCTCTAGAGTTGCACTCCAGTCAACCTCTAAGGTCACTCTCTAGTGCCTGTAACTTAATAAATAAGGAGATTTGGACATGTTGTCTTTCTGAGGTAACTTTTGGCTGCCCTTTTAAGAGAGGTTTTCTAGGACAGTCAGGCTGTCTTTTGAATAGTGCTGAGTATGTTTTTTTTTTTCTTTTCCCCCAAATCCTNGAATGAATTTAGGGAGGTCAAAAATAAATTTAGGGATGTTTTTGCTCTAGAGTTGCACTCCAGTCAACCTCTAAGGTCACTCTCTAGTGCCTGTAACTTAATAAATAAGGAGATTTGGACATGTTGTCTTTCTGAGGTGACTTTTGGCTGCCCTTTTGAGAGAGAGGTTTCCAAGGACAGTCAGGCTGTCTTTTGAATAGTGCTGAGTATGTTTTTTTTTTTTCTTTTCCCCCAAATCCAGTGGCAATGGGGAGTAGGTCAGAACTAAAACACCTTTCTTTGTTGCTGTTAGAAGATCAGTGTACTTGCTTAATGCTTGTAGTAATCCTATTCAATGAAGATTTTGGTGTACACAGCAAGTATTTGACAAATGTAGAAAATACTTAGGTAACTCCTTATGTTGGTCTTGAGAGAAGAGTGGCAATGGGGAGTAGGTCAGAACTAAAACACCTTTCTTTGTTGCTGTTAGAAGATCAGTGTACTTGCTTAATGCTTGTAGTAATCCTATTCAATGAAGATTTTGGTGTACACAGCAAGTATTTGACAAATGTAGAAAATACTTAGGTAACTCCTTACGTTGGTCTTGAGAGAAGAGAGAAATCTGTTAGTATTGCAAATTGTGAAAGTTCTTAATGTTAAATCCTAATCTTCTAGGTGTGTAGAATTTTCTTGTTACCGGATTCCTTATGATATAAAAGATTTGTTGAAGTAGTGAGTTATAATTAAATTAATGGAATAGAAAGTTTACCCAGATTTCAGTATAGGTGGGAAGTAATTTTCTCTCTATCATTATTTCCTAGATCAGGTATTTTTGAGGTCATGGCTAATGTGACATGAGCTGAAATAAGCTCTAAAATGCAATTAGAAACTTCAGGGATGTTTGAGTGACATCTTATTTTTTTGAAAAGCTCCACTGCAAATTTGAGAAAAGGACAAATTAATTTTTATTTTCTGTTAGTAATTGCAGAAGAACTTGGTGGAGAGGGAGATAAACCATAAATATCTGTAAGTGGAATTGTCTCTTTGTTCCTTGGACACCTAGTGAAATATGAGTCTCACAAATATATTTCTCCAATTACTTAACTTCAGAAATGTGAGAAATTAGAGAGCTTGTCTTTAAACAGCTCCCGTACCTCAAAATCCTTTTATATTGCCCATTTCATTATTTTATGATTTAAGTAAATATCTACCTGTTTACAAACTCTACCCTCCCACTTGTGCATTTTTTTTTTACTATCTGAAAGATTGAATAGTCCAAAAAGACTAAAAATATTGCTCAGTGGTAATTAGTGTAGAGAGATCTGAACAGACAAGTGGCCATCTAAGAACATTGTTCTGAAGAAGCCAAAGGGTCCTATTTTTAAAGGGGAAGATACTGATTTGTGCTCTTACAGCTGTGAATTAGGCCTCTAAGTAGATAAAACTCTTTGACTGACTGGTGGTAGTGAGTCAAGAGTCAAGGTAATTGCTTCTTGTTGGTTGATACAAGGCTCCTTTAGGGTGGTTTATGGCACTATTTCTGTAAAACTGTCACGTTCCATTACCCTGACATTCCTTTGGGGGATTGACTGAAGACTGGAGGAGAAAGTATTGCTTCTAGGCATGGTAAGTTCAGTGAGTTAGAGTGAGGGACAAGTTGGTGTATCTTTTTGCATTCGAGGCTCTGATTTTCACACTAGCTGTCATGAAACAGTAATATATAACTTAGCATGTCTCCATGTTGGAAGGATGATAGACTCGAGCTGGAAGGCACAAATCTGTCAAATGAAGATCTTCACTTCTATGAATATTATCTTTTGCTGATGTCCAGACAGATCAGCATACTAGTTAACACATATGTGGTAATGCTTTCTGAGCATAAGACTAACAATTTGTTTACAGAGTTCTCTTGAAAACAAATATATGGACATACTTAATGTATTTTAGGGAAATATTAATTTCTAAGTATAATCCTAAGTTCAATTTATACAGCCAGGAATCTCCTATTACACAATTTATACTGTTCTTAACAGCAAACCTCAATAAAAGCAATCATAAAACCCTGATGTATTCTAATTATAGTTTGGTTAACACACATGCATGAGATTGGAAAAGCAAGTGAAGTTACAAAAAGTGCATGTTATTATTCTAATATGAATTTTTGGTTAATACACAATGACAAAGTAATGCCCCTCTGAGGAAAATTTATAGAAAAAACATTTGATACCATGTTTGATAGAAGTTAATTAACATTTTCTGTGACCACTGTTTTTAGATGGAATGAATGTTTTATAATTTGTAATTTCTGGGTTTAGTTAAGATAAAATGCACAATTAAAAAATGGTTTATCATTTAAATTTTGGTGTTGCCGTTTTAATATTGGATGTTAGTGATAGAGCTTTAAATAGTACCCACATACACTCTATGTAATTTACTTTTTCAGGAGGAGGTTCAGAAAGGACAAAATGTTAAGTGCAAAATGCTATTCTTTTTGCTATCAAAAAATACATTTAAGTCAAGTGTCAACAATGGACTGTGTCACTTGACTGCATTTGAATGGTTATTTTCATTTCTGAAAGAAAGATTCATTACTAAGTAATCTATATTCCCTAACCCAGAAATACAATTGAACACTGAAGTCCATAAAGCTTTTGAGGCTGAGACATGGAGTGAAGAGCATTTGAGACAATTTTAAAGAAACAAAAAGAAACATTGGTAAAAGGAATGAATTCTGAGTCATCAGCTGTCAGTACTGAAATGCATTTTTCTCACATTGTGCTATAATTGCTGGCTCTATAAATGGGATGTGCATTATTGCTTTGGTTATTGCTGATGTTCCAAAGTCAAATAATTGTAAATTTTTTCTCTTTGCTTTATCAAGCAAATTGACATCTTCTGTGTGTGGGTTATGTTTTTTTTTTTTAATTCCCTTTTTCCTTTGAGTCAGGGTTGAGTCTATGCTTTTCAGAATGGGATATTACATGGCTTTTTGATTTTGAGAGTACTTTTTCACTTTTACCCCAGTCTTATAATTTTAATCCTTGCTTCCATTAGGGACATTTCAACCCTATTTATTGTAGCGGACTTAAAGATATAAATAAAACAGTAGTTTCTATTTTTCTCCCCACCCTGTTTCCCATGTAACCCAAGCTGAATGCCTAAATGGACCTGTGACAAAGTTAGCTTGTGTTTAACATCTCCTCCTGATGTTTTTATTTTTTAACATATTTTGAAGCACACTATCTTAAGATCTTATGACTTGCTGTACACATTCATGTATAAATCTTAGCTGAACTTCTTTCTTTTCATTCTTACTTGTCTCTGTGTTCAGAGTAGCAAATAGTTGTCTGTCAGCCCAGTGCTAGAAATGGACAGCATCAGAATCTATTTCATTTCTGTTACGTTCTTTTCTTTGGAGTTTGCATGTGAGGATGGGTCCTAGAAAGCAGAAGTGTGTGCATTTCAATAATAATGAAGGGGAAAATAAATATACAATACTGTGAGATTTGTTTCATTGTGGTTTTGCTACTAGTCTGTGGAATATTTGTGAGTGAGTCACTTCTACTTTATATGGCTCTGTTTCCTTATAGTGATGTGAATGACATTGACTTGAGCTCCAGCCTTGCTGGATGAAATGACTTTTATCTGATCTAATGTCCTGTCACTGGCACTCGATATCAGATACTTAGAAGGGAATGGAAGAACAACACAAGTGTATTTTTGCAAGCTTCCACCAATTTAAGGCTTACATATTTCTTCTTTAAATGTGATGCTTCTGTTATTCTTATCTGATTTTGTTCACAATTGCAGTGTCTCCAGTTGAGTTTTGAATCTATTATGTAAAAAATTCAAATTGTTAAAACTGAGCAGTTGACATATGGACACACTTAGGAAATATGTCATGTGACAAGCACTTAACTTTCATAGTCTCAGAAACTCTGCAAATACATTTTTCACAAATAAGCATGTCCTTTCTATTGGATTAAATAGAAATAAAAGCAATTTGGTTTGTATTTGAAATGTACATAAGCTTGAGCTATGATGAGAAGTAAAGACAATAAAGGAAAGATAGAAGCAGACTTTATTCTATTATGTAACGACAGAAAACTGTACAATTCAAGGCCAAGATTTTCCTATATTAAGGAACTGCAAGGACAGTCAAAGCTCTTTAAGAACTGAATTCACCTTTTTGGAATTAAAACCTGAGGCGTTTAGATGCTTCCATGGAATCATAGAATAGTTTGGGTTGGAAGGGACCTTAAAAATCATCTAGTTCCAACCCCCCCTAGTGGGACACCTCCCACTAGATCAGGTTGCTCAGTGCCTTGTCCAGCCTGGCCTTAAACACCTCCTGAGAGGGGGCACAACCTCTCTGGCCAACCTGTTCTGGTGTTTCACTACCCTCACCATATTAATGATTAGCTTTGATAATAACTTCAAAATTAGTTGATATATATGAGCGTATAATTCAGTGTTATGTTTGGTTGAAAATCTCACTCTCAGGCTTGAAACCTTTCACAATGTGTAGTGTTTGTGGGGGGTTCGTGTGTGTGTGTAGAAATCTGTAACATTCATAGGGCTAAAAGATATGCTAAAGCCACAAATCTCACTGCCATTGTAATGTTCAGATAATGTTAGAGTTCTTTAAACAGGAGTGAAGTCTTTCAAAAACTATTTTGAATATTGTTTTGAGGTTCAACTACATTACTTCTCATAGCACATGCTGCAGGCTACTGAGTTTCATGTGTAAAGCTACAAAGAAAATTGCTTTTTTATACTCATTGACTCTAACAGAGACCTGACTAATTTAAGGGTTTTTTTCCTCATATTTTGTGTTTTAAAAAAAACTTTCTGTACTAGTGGGTGGAACATGTTTATCCATCCAGAAAGCTTTTAAGGTGTTAATTTACATTGTCAAGAGTTTCTGAATTGATTTGCATTTGAAATACTCAGTATCACTATAAATCAAAAGATACAAGCTCATGCTATAATGCTATGGGCTACCTGGCTCTGAAATCACTGAAAACTAAAGAGCTACATTAAAATGCATATTACTGTGGAATGATTGGTTGACTTTTCCTGCTGGGCAGCTGTTGGAACTAATCAGATTGTGCCTAAGAGCAGAATAAGGAACAAACTTTAATAATGCTTGTCCCTCTTGAAAGCTCTGTCATTTCAGCTGTCATACACTCTTCTATGAATTTAGCTTAGGTTTTTTTTCCTTTGAAAAACATAATACTAAATTTCAAAGCATTTTTCACTGCATTTTACATTTTGCAATGGTTTCTTCTGTATATATCCATAGTTGGCCTTGTCTTGTGTTAAGAATTAAGTTAATTGAGGGTGGAAGTGGTGCCTGGATTCTGTAGGAAGAATGCACAACAAATTTTGCAACTAATTTTGAGGTGGTGCTGTAACTCATGAATATGTGAAACAACTGGAAATTACTTTGCTGTATTGAGCAGTCCTACCAATGCCTAGAAACAAAGTAACTTCATTCTTTCTTGGATGGTAGTTATTTTGCTTTGTTTCAGTATCTGTGAATTTCATGTCTAATCAAATTTGGTAGTAGGTAGAATGTCCTGGGCATATTTTAAAAACAATAATGTACCTAATAAACATTTTGAATTCAAAATTAACTGTTCATTTAATGCACTATTTCAGAAAAATAAGAAATTGAATTCTTATTCATAGTTTTGTAATATAATATCCAAGCATCTTAATAATACATTAAATCCTTGGAAATAGAGAAACAAACATTAACTAAATAAAAGTAAAATATTACATTGTGTATAAAGAAACAAACAAACCTATAAGGTGTGTTTAAGTTAAATTATTAAATTGTTTAAGGTGTGTTTCCTTTTCCATAATAATTCTCAATTTCCAGCTGGTGGTCCTAAGTTAATACAGTTTTACTGGACTTGAGATTGGTTGCTTGATAGATTCAGTTGTTTACTTCACATTTTTGGAATATGAATGCTCAGCTACTCATTGAATTACTCAGAGCATGTCATCTTCCCAGGAGGGTGCATTCTTACAACTGTTTCCCTAATTCTAAGCTGTATGTGGCTGAAGGATGCTGCCTTCATTAGCAAGTGTCTCAAAGCAAGATAATTCTATGGGCAATATGATGCTTCTAGGATGTGAGGTTGCTTTCATAGTGGAGTAGTTACAAAGAATATAGGGAAATTTCTCTTGTTTTGTTTGCCTCACTGACACATGTTAATTTCATGTTGGTTGCCTGAAAGCTGTTGATATTTTCCACTAAGCAAGAGCCACAGACCCAGTTTGTGTGTGCATATGATGAGGTTTTATTGCACTGCGTGTGTTATTTGAAAACATCTGTTTTAGTACCAGTAATTGAATTAACCTCAGGAAAGAACTTTGAGTCAGTACACATCTGGGAAAGCTTGTCTTTTTTCTCTTCCTTGGAATGCACAAGTCACTGGGCAGATACTGCTTCAACTGTCTTTGCTTAACTTGCTTTTATGGTTTGTGTCATATTGCTAAATAATTCTTCAGCTGTTTTGTTTATTCTGGTACTAACTTTTCTGTGGAAATACACCCCCATCATTCACTTCAGTGCTAAGATAAACTGCTCTGTGTAGTTCTTCCTATGAATTATGGGAGAGCTTGTCTAAACCTCAGAGGACAGATAGCTCAGAATTTATTGGAGAATACATGTTACTTGCTGGCACTAATCTAGATCTTTGCAATAGGAGATGGATATTCTTATGTGCCTTCTGAAGCTGGTATTCTTCATGTTTAAATGGTGGCTTACTGTGTTGTGTGGTTCTACATTTTTTTTCCTGTTGGAGGAAAACCCAATTTCATAGTGTATATTCAAGACTGAACTGCTACTGGAGAGTATAAACAGTAAGAACAAAAAAAAATGAGCAGAAGAACTTGAATGGAGGGTGTTTAGTGTTTTCCCTGTAAGCAAATGTGCCAATCTAATATTCTGTTTTGCAAATCAATTCCATCAGTTTCATGACTTACTGGAAACGTGAGGAATAGCACAAGTGTATGCAATTAAAGTATAATGGGATTTTCATTCTTATTCCTAGAAAAGAATGTTATTGCGTATAACTAATTATAAAAATATGTATCAGTTATGCTTGTAGGATTATTGTGGTCCTAAAGGAGAAGGAAGCTGTTTGTAGGACTGGAACTTGTTGACTAGAAAGATGTGACAGTTTATATATGAGAATTTTCAGTACATACAGGTAGCATGAGTTTTCTTTTCAAAGCTGACTTTCTGACTTTCCTTTTTATCTTGTTTTTCTTCTACTGATTCAGATAAATAGGAGTCAGTAATACTGGAGGAGTAAGAAGACAATTTGTCTTACTGATAAATACAGCACCAGAAATGACGTTTTTGGTTTATCCCTTACATTCTCTGACCATTTTGGTGGCAAGACATTAATGAATTGTAGAATTCATCCTTTTTAGTACTTACTGTGACTGTGTATGTCATTTAATCAAATCTCTCTAATTTATTACTCTGGAATTTCAATATTATTTTTTTCCAATATGTAGTGATGCATCTGGCATTCTTTTGAAGTTTCATATGGTAGTTACACTGCTAGTTTCTCAGAACACTCCAAAAAGATGAAGTTATTATTATTTGGAAAACAATAGCTTCATTTATTTGAAAAGTGCATATGATCCTGTTATGTAGTATGTCCCACATAAGTCTCAAAGGAAGAGAAAGTTTACAGTACTGTACTCCGAACACCTTAATATGTGTTGAAAATTGTTGATATGATCTAATAAATACGTTCTGAGAATTGGATGCCACGTATTGAGGAAGATGCAAGAATATCCCATCTTAGAAAAAATTTTCTGCCTATCTATCTTATGTCTAATCTATCTTAGAAAATAAAGTCAACAGTGTTCAGAATATGACAAGATTGAAAGGAAATACAGAAAGGAACAAATCATCCGAAAGGATTAAGGAGGCTCAAGCAATGTAATTGTTAGAAATGTTTCAGTCTTTTTGTAGTAACATTGAATTCAGATTTCCAAGGAAGCAATCTCATCTTTCAGTGTACTTCCAATCCTTTTTCTTCAGCAAATCAGAATTAAATGCATTGATTGTTTGCTTCTTCATTTCATATTATACTTTTTGCTGTCGCTTTCCAACAATAAATAGTTAATTATTGTCTTTATGTTCTACTGATCCCATCTACAGCATTTTGCTTTCTGTCTGCTTCATAGGATGAGTAAGGTTTTGTGTGTGGTTGTCTATGGAGAGGCAGTCTTTGTCAGTGCTTCACTTTTATAGAAGCTCTTCTATAATTGGAGGTTGAAAAAACAGTAAGTTACGATATAGATGTAGTTAAGAAGTTATTTTTTTATGGATGGGTGGAGCAAATTAGGATTCTGAATGCAAAAAAATAGCTTCCTCTTCATGCATTATTGGAAGCTTCCAAATCCTACTTTACCTGCAGAGGAAACAGCACACCATCTGGACAGAAAACCATTAAATGAACAGCACTCAGATTAAAACTGTGTTGCTTTTGCAAACAGCCAGTGTTGTAAATACATAAGCAATTCAATGTGCTGAATTTTGCTTTATAAAAGTCTTACTTTTGTAACTTTATTTGCTCCTTTGAGGTACTATCACTCTGCTTATAAGGTCACTATTAGTACTGATAACTTGTATTTGAAGTATCTTTGGGATGTAAGCTGTGTGAGGGTAATGCCTTTGCAGACTTTGTCCAACAAATCTTAGTTTTGTAGAACTCATGAACACATGAATTGTATGCTCTGTAGTTACTAGCAGACAGGGGATCTTTTAGTACCACAGCATTTAGGCTACTATAGAACTGACTGTACTGATATGCACCAATGTAAGCACCTGCTTCCATTATTCCTTATCATGTAGAATATTTTTTATGTTTAAGTTTTCAGCTTGGCTTTGGGAATTAATTTTCACATCCAAACTACCACCTATGAGAGAAAAATCCAAGTTTAATTTTCAGGTGTTATTAAAAAAGCCTTCTGCTGTATAACTGTCTGGTTTATTACATTAGGCATTGGAATTATGCTGCTATCTTGTTCCCTTTGCTAGTGCATGACACTGTAGTCCCTTATGTCTTGATAAATGCAGACAAGGAAATGTACCTGATACCTGTGCTGTTGCTTTGCAGGAGACTTGCAAAGGCTTCTCAGTGACTAGCAGTTAGCAAACATTCACTATTCTGTGCACTTAAAGAAAAGATTTTTAGGGACCTTTAGACATAAGATTTATTGCTAGCCAAAGGCTTTGTTATTAATAAACTTATCTAATAAACTATCAAATCACTTCATAATGTGATGCTGATATATATTTTTGTTGCATTTTTCTTTTTTTAACATTTTGTTCATTTACCAGTGTTACTGTATTTGGCCTGGTAGAATTGAAGCACTCTAAATCTGGTTATTTTGCNTTGACTAGAAAGATGTGACAGTTTATATATGAGAATTTTCAGTACATACAGGTAGCATGAGTTTTCTTTTCAAAGCTGACTTTCTGACTTTCCTTTTTATCTTGTTTTTCTTCTACTGATTCAGATAAATAGGAGTCAGTAATACTGGAGGAGTAAGAAGACAATTTGTCTTACTGATAAATACAGCACCAGAAATGACGTTTTTGGTTTATCCCTTACATTCTCTGACCATTTTGGTGGCAAGACATTAATGAATTGTAGAATTCATCCTTTTTAGTACTTACTGTGACTGTGTATGTCATTTAATCAAATCTCTCTAATTTATTACTCTGGAATTTCAATATTATTTTTTTCCAATATGTAGTGATGCATCTGGCATTCTTTTGAAGTTTCATATGGTAGTTACACTGCTAGTTTCTCAGAACACTCCAAAAAGATGAAGTTATTATTATTTGGAAAACAATAGCTTCATTTATTTGAAAAGTGCATATGATCCTGTTATGTAGTATGTCCCACATAAGTCTCAAAGGAAGAGAAAGTTTACAGTACTGTACTCCGAACACCTTAATATATGTTGAAAATTGTTGATATGATCTAATAAATACGTTCTGAGAATTGGATGCCACGTATTGAGGAAGATGCAAGAATATCCCATCTTAGAAAAAATTTTCTGCCTATCTATCTTATGTCTAATCTATCTTAGAAAATAAAGTCAACAGTGTTCAGAATATGACAAGATTGAAAGGAAATACAGAAGGGAACAAATCAGCTGAAAGGATTAAGGAGGCTCAAGCAATGTAATTGTTAGAAATGTTTCAGTCTTTTTGTAGTAACATTGAATTCAGATTTCCAAGGAAGCAATCTCATCTTTCAGTGTACTTCCAATCCTTTTTCTTCAGCAAACCAGAATTAAATGCATTGATTGTTTGCTTCTTCATTTCATATTATACTTTTTGCTGTCGCTTTCCAACAATAAATAGTTAATTATTGTCTTTATGTTCTACTGATCCCATCTACAGCATTTTGCTTTCTGTCTGCTTCATAGGATGAGTAAGGTTTTGTGTGTGGTTGTCTATGGAGAGGCAGTCTTTGTCAGTGCTTCACTTTTATAGAAGCTCTTCTATAATTGGAGGTTGAAAAAACAGTAAGTTACGATATAGATGTAGTTAAGAAGTTATTTTTTTATGGATGGGTGGAGCAAATTAGGGTTCTGAATGCAAATCCTACTTTACCTGCAGAGGAAACAGCACACCAACTGGACAGAAAACCATTAAATGAACAACACTCAGATTAAAACTGTGTTGCTTTTGCAAACAGCCAGTGTTGTAAATACATAAGCAATTCAATGTGCTGAATTTTGCATTATAAAAGTCTTACTTTTGTAACTTTATTTGCTCCTTTGAGGTACTATCACTCTGCTTATAAGGTCACTATTAGTACTGATAACTTGTATTTGAAGTATCTTTGGGATGTAAGCTGTGTGAGGGTAATGCCTTTGCAGACTTTGTCCAACAAATCTTAGTTTTGTAGAACTCATGAACACATGAATTGTATGCTCTGTAGTTACTAGCAGACAGGGGATCTTTTAGTACCACAGCATTTAGGCTACTATAGAACTGACTGTACTGATATGCACCAGTGTAAGCACCTGCTTCCATTATTCCTTATCATGTAGAATATTTTTTATGTTTAAGTTTTCAGCTTGGCTTTGGGAATTAATTTTCACATCCAAACTACCACCTATGAGAGAAAAATCCAAGTTTAATTTTCAGGTGTTATTAAAAAAGCCTTCTGCTGTATAACTGTCTGGTTTATTACATTAGGCATTGGAATTATGCTGCTATCTTGTTCCCTTTGCTAGTGCATGACACTGTAGTCCCTTATGTCTTGACAAATGCAGACAAGGAAATGTACCTGATACCTGTGCTGTTGCTTTGCAGGAGACTTGCAAAGGCTTCTCAGTGACTAGCAGTTAGCAAACATTCACTATTCTGTGCACTTAAAGAAAAGATTTTTAGGGACCTTTAGACATAAGATTTATTGCTAGCCAAAGGCTTTGTTATTAATAAACTTATCTAATAAACTATCAAATCACTTCATAATGTGATGCTGATATATATTTTTGTTGCATTTTTCTTTTTTTAACATTTTGTTCATTTACCAGTGTTACTGTATTTGGCCTGGTAGAATTGAAGCACTCTAAATCTGGTTATTTTGCATTTCAGGTGGAGTAAGATTTTTAGAAAGAATAAAAATAGCTGATTTTAAGAGTACTGTTGACATGTAATAAATGTGCACCACTAGGTTGTTGCAGTGTTCATTGAAATGAGTTATTGTAGAACATTAGTAAGATTTTTATATGTGTGTTTTCTTGCCCTTGACTTTAAGATTCATTTGAACTCAAGACTTGAGTATAAGTCTAGGGTGATAAGACAGGGTGAAGTTGTAGACACTGTAGAGTAAGCTGTCTTCTAGTCATGTGTCTTTCTGTAAGGGTTCAGAATGGTCTCTTTGAAGACTGAGGACAATGTCATTCTATTGTTTGCCAAATAAAAATGTGTAGTTGTTAAATACAATTAGATAATTTGTAATGTTATAAGAAATAATTACAAATGGTCTCTGTTAATTTCAGAGCATTTTGTGTCACAAGCAGTTTATATTTAGGACAGTATTCTTTCCCTTCCTTATTTCTTAGAGAAATTTAGACATTGTCTGAACTTCCTGGTCTGTAAGTGTAAGTTCCTAAGATGTTTTGAACACAGCAGACTGTGCTGCTGTTACAAGTGTTAAACAGAAGTAATTTTCTTTTCCTCTCAACAGTAAAGCTCACAATACAATTTGTGGCTTGAAAAGAACTATTAATACAATGCTCAGGTAGACAGTACCCCATGAATTTAACAAAACACTGTGGTGAGGTACTGTGGTACTGTTATTTGTGTGTCTAGAGGCAAGTTATGTGTAGATATTAAGTGCACTTTGTTAGATGCAATCCTTTCTGTAATACTAGAAACTTTTCTGGCTTATCACATTAAGTGTCCATGTGTCATTGATTATGTATTTATTGATACACCTAAATGTTATAATTTTTTAAAAGCTCTCTAATTTTTTATTTACATGACAGCCCAAAACAGCTCCGAAAAGGACATTTGGATCCATTACAAATGATCAGGTAAATATATGGCAGAGTCTGTTGAACTAGTTTCATTGTTTCAGGGACTACTGTGTGCGTAAATCTACTGAAAAGAATTTTCTGAAAGTAGAGTAAGGTAACAGAGTTGCTTTATTTATTATCTTAGGAATCTCATGATCAGGGTCAGAGCTTCTGAAGGTTAATCCAGGCTCTGAGATGGCTATAACCTTGTTTTGCCTCATATAGTTAGGTTAAATTATTTAAGCAGTCTTTTTAGGTAAAAAAGTCAACCTTTTTTTCTTACTCATATCCTTCTGTAGTGGTGGAGATGATCATGTTGCACATTAGTTTTATCAGTCAGTCATTTTAATGGTGAAAGGGACTAGATAATTAGTATTTATCTATTATACTTGTCCTATGGACTCATGCCCTTCCTAGTTCAAATGAAACCTTCAGATCACTGGTATAATGTGGTGACAGAGACATGATTCAGTCTGAATAATGGTCTGACCCTAGTGGGAGTTTTCACTTCACTGAGGTTATAATGATGATAGAGCCATTTACTTTGACATCAAGACTTTAATCTTAAAAGATTTTCTGTATGTTTCTCTTAGGGATTTTTACTCTCATTTAATTTGCTCATAAGGGAGAGTATTAGATATTGATAACTTTTAAAATGTTTCCTTTTTTTTTCTTCATTTTTTGGAGTGTTTAGAATGGGAGAACTGTTAATTCTTGGAAAAGGCATTGGTAAAATGTGACATAATAACACTCCGAACCTTATACTTTCAACAATGTGAAATAAAAGCTTCCTTGAGTGTAGAGAAACTGTAATTTTGTTTAACTTCTCTTTTTTTGTTATTTAAAAAGATGTATTTTTAAAGACAGTAATTTTCCACAGAAAATTATTCAAGTGTTTATAATAGACTTGAGGGAGGACTTTGCATTCTTTTCTGTTTCTCCAATACTTTACTGATAGTGACGGGAAACAGAAGCTCTAGATTTTATAACAGACTTAAATGATATAATGAAAAATCTCTTCCTTATACTTGATAGTTAAAGAGCATAAATAGGAATGTGTATGTATAGTTGCATGTGCTCAAAGTCTATATGAAGTGTTTGTTGTAGTAGTGAGATCTAATGACAGAGTAATCAGTGCCCATCTGTCAACTTGTGTACAAATAAAGAAGTAAAAGATAGCTGACAGGTTCTCCCCTCCCATCTTCTGTTACTTCTTTTTCTGGAAATCTGTGTTAAAGCATATGATATGTGATTCACTATTTCTTGCTAATTATTGGAAATAGTCACTAGGCAGATTGTAGATGAAGAAAAATTTGCACTCCACTGTCATGTGGAGATCAACATAGAATTGCCATTCTAAAATTTAACTTAACTGGCTGATTGCTTGTGTAAAGGTGAGAGACAAGCACAAGAAATGGAGAAGAACCAGGCTGGATGCTCTTGTTCATTAATACAAGTATGGCATGTAAAAGTAAAGTCCTTATTAGTCAGCATCTTTATCCATGCTTTCTTTTTGTGATCATCCTAGATATTCAGCTTTAGTGATCCGCATTGTAGCTTTATCTTTATGGAAGATACAGCTGGAGACTTGTCTTCCTTTCTTCCTCTGAAGTGAGAGACCTATGAGAAAAGAGCATGATTGTGGTATTCTTAATCCCTGCTTGTCTGAAGAAATGGCAGAAGAGAGAATTTAGTTGCAGATAGCAATACTTTGTCAACAAGAAATGCTATATATGTAATATTTCTTCACAATTCCTGAGGTGTTAGGTGTTCAACAAATCCAATGGACAAAAGCTCCTGTTGTTTACAAATTGATCTCATAGTTGTGAGATTTTCTATTTTAAATGAAAATAGATCTTTCCTGACTGGAATTGTAATTTTCACTGGAAATACTAAACATATTATGATGAAGAAAGGGATGGCTTTTCAGTTTTGCAATGTATTTGTAATAAACTTAGTTTTGTAATGACTTAGTTTTGTCTGCAGCATCTACCACCTGAATTATGCAGTAAGCCCCTTTTCAGTGATGGTGGGGTTTCTTTATGCCAATGTTTTCAGATCACATCTGGATTTGCTGCATGAAAAAAGAAACAGTCACTTTATTTTTTTGTTTTCCTTGAAATTGAATATAGGCTTAGATCATCCAGTGTATGCATACTGTTTTGCCTTTGGACATGGTTGAACTTTGGCTTCATTCCTCTTCTCCACACTCACTTGTGCAACAGAGGAATCAAATGACATCTGTCTAGGAATTTAAAAAGTTCTGTAGAAGAAGAGAAAATAGTTAAAAAATGAAAACAAAACATGCCACTATCACCCCTTCCAAACCCACTTCCCCCTGATTTTTCTATACTATCCACTTCTTTGCATTTACTCTTGAGCTTTCTTAAGGCCCTGGAGATTAGACCAAATTGAATATTGCAACATTAAAGTAAGTTTAGAAATGTTTTCCTGTATACAGTATGTATAAAAGCTAATTACATGACCATTTCAGGAAATCAGTGAGATTTTTCTGTGTTTTAAATCTACTATCATGCTAAAGTATGCTTTTTCTGTCTTTTAGGGTCAAAATGTATTTGGTCTTGATATAATTGAGACACCTGAGGGAGATAAGTGGCCTCAACTGATTGTCCAGCAGATCCTGGATAGGGAACAGAAGGATACCTATGTGATGAAAATTAAAGTAGAAGATGGTGGAAGCCCTCCAAGATCTAGCACTGCCATCCTGCAAGTCACAGTGACTGATGTGAACGATAATCGCCCGGTATTCAAAGAGAATGACGTTGAAGTTAGTGTTCCAGAAAATGCTCCAGTGGGCACCTCTGTTTCTCAGCTCCATGCCACTGATGCAGACCTGGGCTCAAATGCACAGATCCACTTCTATTTCAGCAATCAGATCTCCAGTTTGGCCAAAAGGCTGTTTGCCATTGATAACACCACTGGCCTCATCACTATAAGAGAACCACTAGACCGGGAGGAATCTCCTGTACACAAGCTAACTGTTTTGGCAAGTGATGGCAGTTCAACTCCATCAAGAGCTACAGTAACTGTTAATGTCACGGATATTAACGACAATGTCCCATCAATAGACACAAGATATATCATCAATCCAGTGAATGGGACAGTACTTTTGTCTGAGAAGGCTCCCCTTAACACAAAAATTGCACTGATAACAGTCATGGACAAGGATGCTGATCTGAACGGCAAAGTTACTTGTTTTACAGATCACGATGTTCCTTTTAGGCTAAAGCCAGTGTTTGATAATCAGTTTCTCCTGGAGACAGCCACTTTTCTAGATTATGAAGCCACAAGGGAATATGCTATTAAAATAGTGGCTTCAGATTCAGGAAAGCCTTCCTTAAATCAGTCTGCAATGCTCCTGATCAAAATTAAAGACGAAAATGACAATGCCCCAGTTTTTACACAGCCTATTATAGGTCTTTCCATCCCTGAAAACAATGCTCCTGGTACTCAGCTAACCAAGATAAGTGCTACAGATGCTGACAGTGGGCGCAATGCTGAGATCAGCTATATCCTGGGTTCTGATGCACCCCCTATTTTCAACCTTGACCGCCGAACAGGCATTCTGACAGCAGTGAGAAAGCTGGACAGAGAAAAGCAGGACAGGTACTCCTTCACTGTTCTGGCTAAGGATAATGGGATGCCACCCTTGCAGACCAATGCTACTGTGACAGTGTCTGTCCTGGACCAGAATGATAACAGCCCAGCTTTCACACATAGTGAATATAATTTTTATGTGCCAGAAAACTTACCCATGTATGGCACAGTGGGGCTTATCACAGTTACCGATGCTGACTCTGGAGAGAATGCTGCAGTCACTCTTTCTATATTAAATGGTAGAGATAATTTCATTATAGATCCACTTACTGGTGTGATAAGACCTAATATTACCTTTGATAGGGAGCAGCAGGGGTCATATACTTTCCAGGTGAAAGCGGTGGATGGAGGAAGAACGCAGCGTTCCTCAACTGCCAAAGTGACCATCAATGTTGTTGATGTAAATGACAACAGGCCTGTTTTTGTTATTCCTTCATCTAATTATTCATATGAGCTGGTTCCAACATCAGTCAGTCCGGGCTCTGTAGTTACTAGGGTCTTTGCAGTTGATAATGACACAGGAATGAATGCAGAGCTTCGCTATAGCATCATAGGTGGGAACTCAAGGGGCTTGTTTACAATTGACCAGTTAACAGGCAACATTACTTTGAAAGAGAAGGTAATAACATCAGATCATGGCTTGCACAGACTGGTGATAAAAGTCAATGACCTAGGACAGCCTGAGTCTCTCTATACTATAGCCCTTGTGCATTTGTTTGTGAATGAGACAGTCACCAACAGTTCCTACATACAGGAGCTAGTGCGCAGGAACATGGAAACTCCAATTGGCCAGAATATTGGGGATGGTGAGATAACCCCACAAACTAATGATTATGTCAAGATCATAATTGCCATTATTGCAGGCACTATGACAGTTATTCTGGTAATTTTTGTAACTGCATTAGTACGGTGCCGCCAGACACCGAGGCACAAGGTTGTCCAAAAAAACAAGCAGAGTGGTGAGTGGGTTTCCCCAAACCAGGAGAACAGGCAGATCAAGAAAAAGAAGAAGAAGAAGAAGCGCTCTCCAAAAAGTCTTCTCCTCAACTTTGTGACTATTGAAGAATCTAAACCTGATGATCCTGGCCACGAGCACATAAACGGCACTTTAGACATTCCTGTAGAACTAGAAGAACAGACTATGGGAAAATATAACTGGGCCACTACACCAACCACTTTTAAACCTGATAGCCCAGATTTAGCAAAGCACTACAAGTCTGCTTCTCCGCAGCCTACCTTTCAAATTAAACCTGAGACTCCTGTACCCCCCAAGAAGCACCATGTTATTCAGGAACTGCCTCTAGATAACACCTTTGTGGTGGGCTGTGACTCGCTTTCCAAGTGCTCATCAAGCAGCTCGGACCCTTACAGTGTTTCTGAATGCAGCTGTCAAGGAGGTTTCAAGACCCCAGGGCCCATACACACCAGACAGGTAATGGAATTTTTAAGGTGCTCTCTTTCTCCTTCACTTCTTACTTTGCCTTTGCTATAACTCTAGCTCTAAGCACTGCGAAATAACTTAATGCCAGGATTAAAAGTTTGAAAGGTCATGTTTGAATGAGGCATTGAAAAGTAAACAACGTGAGATTCATCAGTGTTGAGGGAGAGAATTAAAGTATTGTGACTGTTGGCTGTGGGGAAGGTGAATTATTATATTGTTGGGTATTCCTGACTGCAGATGGCAGTATGGTGCTTCCTGCATTACTGCAGTATCTACTGCAGCTATGAAAGGCAGAAAGGGGTTATGGTACTGTCCTCTCTAGCATTGTATACTCAAGAATTAAAGTAATGTAGGACAGGTGGAAAGCAATAAAGCTTTACAGGATCTGATAAGTGTTCTTAATATTAATGGAGTCTGGAAATGCAGCTTTCATTTGGACTTAGCTTTAGTTCAAGGTCTCTCAAAAGCAGGCCACCCTTGAGACCATTTTCAGACTAGAAGCATACCAGACTCTCTAATTGTAATGGAATGGCATAGTCTACAGGTAGTTAGGGCTAGAACTAACAATACTCTGAGTTATTTGCTGCTGTACCTTATAATCCACTTATCAAAAATTCATACAGCAAGGGAAAAGTCGAAAGAATCTTCAGCTTAAAATGAAAAATAAAATTATCTTTTATTCTTCAAGACCATACAGAAAGGCTTTAAGTCACTGGGAATTTAATCTAGTGTCTATTCATGCTCTGAAAAACTTCATTAATAATAAAACTTTGCTTATTGTCTGTTTACTTCTCTCTCTTCACAAATATCCCATAGTTTTCAATGGAAGTAGTTTATGGTTAAACTTTAATTGGTCAAGGAATTAATAATTAAAGTCAGTAATATTTCAGCAGAGTTTATTATATTATTGATACTATATTTTAATACTGTTGCTTGGGAACAAATCCTCAGCATGACTGAAACTGTTAGACCCTTTATTTCAGCTCAAGTTTTGATTTTTTTTCTGTGGTCTTTGTTTTGTTACCACTAGAGTGATAACAAAATGTGCCTGAAAAAAGCACATCATTTAAAGTAGTCACCCTGTTTTTGAAAATTACAGGATGGATTGTTTAATTTATTGTGATTTATTTCCTTTACCCACACAAATCTATTCAGTAGTGGTTATCGCTGTGCTTTCTAAAACCTAAGCTTTTCTGAGACACATTCAGGGAAAAATTGAAGGGGGACTTGGCTTTTTTTTTTTCTTATTTCTGAGAAATGTATAGGTTTTGGAATTTTAAGTGTTTTCTATTGAAGTTATTTGAAGGTGTTAATTTAAATTATATGCTACAAAAGCTGCTTGCTATTTTGTTTCTGTTTGAACTCTAACCATGAGGAGACTGTTGCTGTTTCCAGCATTCTTGTAGGCCTGATGTGTTCTCTCAGTTTACTTCTGGTGTAGTTTCTCCGAGCCAAAAAGATTCTTCCATTGTCTGCTCAAATACACCTTGTCATGCAGCAATGCTGCTAAGAAAAAAAGCAAGTTTGTGACTTTCCAGATTTATACTAACGTGGTTATTCCATTAGAAGGCACTTTTAAAGTAGAATGGAATGCAATACTCTTCTGCAGAAGTTGGTTGAGGAAAAAAGCATTTTCTTTTATCTTTGCCTTGAAGGTCAATAACAGGGACTTCATATCTGGAAGAGCAGAATAGAACTGGGTTATTTTTTAAATACTTATTACTTGATATTAGCTTATCTTCATGCAGCTATACCTGATTTTTTTCTAGTATAATTATCTTATAATTACACCAGTTTAATTTCTGACTAGAACTTTATATTTGCTGATATATTGCTGATATAATACACTCATATGCTGAATCTATAGAAAAGATTAATGCCTCTATTTATATTGGTCTAGTTAAATCTACAGTATTCTTCATTTGGGTTTATTTTTCTTGATGCAAAAAATGTAACTAACTGTCTATGGACTTTTACAATAATTTGAAATCAACATTTACCTTTAAACATGTGAATTCACATTTTTATTACTTTAAAGTAATTTTACAAATGCATTCATTTTAGGGTCAAGAAAGACCCCTAGAGTTAAAATCTGTGTTGATCTGTGATCATGAAGTCAGAATTGTATTTCAGTGTAAGTAAAACCAAACCAAGTATTTCTTAAATATCAATGGATCTTTTAACAGTCAGTCTTAAACTGGTTTTGTTTATTGTATTCTGTACAGTTTCATCTCCTCTGGGGCTATAGAATGTGGCTCAGGGCAGGCTAACTTGGATTTGTCACTGTTAGCCAGTAGCGAAATGAAAAGTCCAAGCTTCTGCCTCAGTGCTTCAGGTGTCCTGCTGTCCTGCCATACTCCAGCCTCGGAGACTAACAGGACGTTTGTCATTAATGATTCATTTCTGTCCTGCACTCTCTGAATTTTCTGAAAACTGTAGGAGAACCTGGAGAATTGGAAGATATGAAGTTCTGCTTACAATAGGAATGTGCTTGTTTGAGAAAGGAAAATAATGTCTAATGTGACATAAAGTAAAAATAATTTTACTTTATCACTGACATTACTGTAATGCATCCCTTTCTATAAGACAAAAGCTTTCTAAAGGAGATTGAAGAAGATTACATTCATTGTGAAGATATGTCTTCAGTTTCTAGTGGATCCTGGTATTAATTTGCCACATCTCAACCATTCTTGGTTGTATCCATGTCAGAGTTTCTGTTAAGATATCTGAAAAACTATTGAGTTAAAGCTAGAAGTACACACTTTCCTCTGAAGCTCTAAATTTTGTGTATATTTGAGTGGTATTGCTTGAGGTTTTAATGAAAGGAAAGGTCTTTACTGCAATATTTGTCAAAATGTTCTGTAATTCACAGAAAAGTTTTACTCAAACCATGCTAAGAGAAGATTGAAAGTTTTTCCTGCTCAGAAGCCAAATTATCTCTTCAGTGGGCATGTGGGCAAATAAAGCAAATGATGGGACAGCTAAAATTTTTATGGAGAAGTAATCAAAGACTTCTGAAGCAGCTGAGGACACATTGAATCATGAACTACAACAAGTTGAAGAGGGAAATGTATGGTCCTAATGTGATCTCCCATAGTAGAGAGGTCAAATATCTGTTGTACTTGTATGAGAGAGAGGACAAGGGAGGGAGATACTATTTTCCAGTCATGCAGTAGGAATTAAGCAGTAGTAATGAACTCCAGTATAGCATGGGGATGTAGTAGAGAGAATGCTTTTAAAGAAGGCTTACAAATGAGAAATTGTGAAAGGGTTTCTTATTCCTAATGAGGTTTTTCAGAATAAGGTTTCATAGTTTCATAATCAAGGTTGGAAGGGACCTTTCAGATCATCAAGTCCAACCATCAGCCCAACTCTGACAAGCCTCATACCTGGATGGGGACTTGAACCCCTGACCCTCAGATTAGGAGTGTGATGCTCTCCCAACTGAGCTATACATCCAGGTATTGGGAGACTAATGAAATCAAACTCGCTACCTGTCAAGAATTCATTGTTTTGGTAGTCCTCATAGACACATTTCTTTGGTAAAAAAACTTATGGCACCTTTAAAGTTTATCTGTCTGCAAGCCTTGTAAAAGCTCAATTTCTTTTGACATCTACCTCAGTGAGAGCAGACGATGTGAAAAGTTCCATACTGACACAAGTCGTCTTTTTAATTTGCATTGGAATGATGTGAAGAAAGGAAAGGTTCTTCCAGTGTCATTTGTCTGAAGCTACCAGCTCTAAATATTCACCTGCTAGGTAAATTTTTATCTGCAGGGTTTAATGTTTTGGTTAATAGCAGTGAGTTTAGCATACTGTAATCATCTGCAGTCATTGCTGATGTTTCTGGTGTGTAAAAGTGTATAGAGATAACACTGATACTTTGACAGATGGAAAGTAAACTGCACTCATTGAATGCTTTCTACTAAATATCAGCTAAATAGCTGTTGGTGTAAGCACTTCCTGAAGGACATTTCAAAACTGATTGCTATGATTCCACATATTTTTGCTGTTTTCCTTTAATTTTCTGTCTTGTAATTTTGCTGGTAGTTCTGATAGGCTGCCATGTATATACATTTCACATTAAAACCGGAATTCATATTTGAAGAAAAGATTTCTTCCAGAAGGAGAAGTGAAAGTCTGCCACTCAGCAGTTAGTGAGCCGTTACATAAATGTGCAGTATAACAGAAATAAAGCTGGTCAAGAAAATTGTTTTCCTCTGTGGAGCACTTTGAAGAAAAACTTCAGAATTGTTCTTTAAATATGTATTTCTCACTGGGTAATCATGGGGAAAGATAACTGGAAGTAGTAGAAGGCCACATAGCAGAAAGCAAAACTAGAGCACAAGTGGGAAGAAAAAGGGAAAGTAATGTTTTGTTTGAGGAAAAAGTGATTTTGAGTATGACACTTACGTAAAAACTAATTCTGGGAAAATGAAGTTGTTCTCTTTTTCCAGTAAGGACTGGGTTTATAGTTAAGATGGTGGCTGAACTTCCAGCAGTAATAATTTTGTGGGTTTTTTGTAAAGCTGGAATAATATTCAACTCTTTCCCATAGAAGTTTGCCCTGGGATAGTGGCAGCATGAATTTTCCTAAACATTAAATGCATTTCACCTTCATTTTGCAGTGGGAAAAATTTAAAGTTTACTCTTTCCTACTCATGATCTAACTTTGTTTTTTCAAATGACCTGAAACCATCAAAACCCACTGTAAACAGTGAAGTCTATTTTAACTGCAGTTTAATTTTGACACTTTTTTTCTTTTCCTATTTTCTCCCACAAGGTATTGCACTCAATAAACTGCAGTTGCTAACAATTTCCTGACCAGTGAGTGGCTAGTGGTGATTGTGGTATTGATAGTGCTTTCTTTTCTGTGAAATGATTGATCTGAATAGCTTAATTTCTGTGAATTTTTTGGAAACTAACTTTGTTGATGATAAATACAAAGACGCAGAACTCTTTAGATGCAAACATTTAATGCTTTTAGGAGTAGTGCTCTTGACAATTCTATAGAACATGCTCTAGGTAGTCTTTCTGTTAAAACACTGGGGAACATGTTCTAGGTAGTCTTCTGATGGTTGTAACCTTTCAGTAGCACTTGGGGTTTTAAGTGATAAAGCAAAAATAAAAGCAAAAAGACCCCCTAAAATAACATAGATGTCTCTTTGGTATCTCCTGTTGGAGTGTTTTTGCTATGTGTCTATAAATAAGTGCAAATCTTTGCCTGTATATGGAAACCGGAAAACACATACACAGCAAAAATGGTTAATATTTAAAAACACAGTAGTTTGATACTTCCCAAACCATGCAGTGATTGAGATGATAGAAATTTGGAAGAGAACTTGACAATGTATGGGGAAAGATGATGCAGGAAAGGGCTTTTCTCATGCTGTTTCTCTGTTTGCCAGCTCTGAACGTCATCGCATCTGATGTTATATACTGAAGTCGTACGTGTACACAATGATGTTAAGCCAGCAAACATGAAAACAAGGAAATAGCACGAGAAAGCCCTTTGTCCTGTCTCTGATTGCCGAAGAGAGTTATCGTCTGATCTCCAGAGGGGTTTGGAAGTGACGATGAACTGTTCAAGCTGCCCTACTGAAAGGTATCAAGGGCAAGAATTTTTTAACAAAGAAAAGACAAAGAAATTTTAGTACGTTGTGCTATAGTGTTCTATAACGTAGTTTTGCTAAGAAAAAAAGTAATGTGACCCATCCTTCCTCACAGTTGGCGATTATGGTCGATCTATTTTGCTTGTAATCATCTTGTCCCTGTTTTTTAAATTATTTATTTTAGTTGAGACAATTAGGAATTTGGTTTCTATAAATATATTAAAAGGGAGCAATAAAATTTATTCATACATTAAAAAGAGAATGTAAAGTTCTTTATACTCCCTGCGTTTAAAAGAAAATCAAATGAATTGTCACTTATAGCACCATTATACATGTTAAGAATTAAGTGTTATTTATATCTATTCCATAATATTTTTAATGTTATTGCTGCTATGAATTATAAATAGAATTGATCAAATCACTGCTTTCTCATTTTATTGGCACAGTAGTAGTGAACAATGAGTACTTGCTGCTTTCTTATCCACAACATTTTGTAATAAATGATCACCTCTCAAATAACTGTATTCACTTAACATCTAAATTTAATTTGCATTTTGCTTGCTGACATCTAGATAATGTCTGTGTAATAAGTGCCATACATTTAACCTTTTGAAGTATTTTTATTAAAAGAAGTCATTAATCCACTGGCTTGCTTTTCAACTATAATAAAACAGGAAATAGCATACATACTTTTTTCACTGTTATCCAACACATGGGGAAAAAGTGGCCTACTGTTGTGTTTTTTACCCCAATAATTTCTCTTAATAGTTAACTTTTTTTTAAAAAAGAATTATTTTTTTTTTTACATTAAAATTTTTATTTAGCATGGGACGTTAAGAAACCAGAATTTGACTGTTACAGCTTTGTTTGCAGGTTGGTTGCAAGCTCTTGTATATTGCCTCACATTTTAGGGAGTAATGCTTAATATATATCATCTATAATATTAGAATTTCATATGCAATGCAAAATTTCTTAGAAGCAAAGGAGTATAAAGAACCCTGATTTCTGCACTTATATGAAGACATGTAATATTAGTTTGCTAGAATAAAATGAAACACACTGCTTTTAACTGGGATGTATACAGTATATTTATAAATTTCTTTTAAAAAAAAAATTATTAATGATTCATGACTTAGACTACAACATGAAATTCTTACACATTACTGTATGTTTGATGTAAAGATATTTATAGGCCTGTACTTAATATTCACTTTGCCTCAGTTCTTGGACTGCAGAATGTTTACCATGACTGTTGCCTATGGTTTCCTCCATATTTGCTATTTGGCTCTTTTAAAAATGTGTATTTGGTTATTTGATCTGTAAAATAAATTCTAATAATAATGAAGTACGTATTGTAATTTAGCATATTGTATTGCATAATTATAGCTATGACTGTTACAGGTGATTTTTCATTTCCAATAATCAAATGGTTTTCTTGCAAAGTTTATGTATCTGTAAGACAGTTTTCACATTCTGATTTATCAAACCCTTGCAGCATTGATGCAAACTAAAAATTCAACACTTCCAATGGTTAGACATAAATTAATGATGTTTATGGACTTATTGCCCCAGTTCAAGCTGTTGCTTAGGGTTGGAAGTTAATTCCTTAGGTAGTAAGGAATTTATTCAGTATTCTTTATTGTAACAAGGATTGGTCCTGCCTGTTGTTGTTACAGTTGTTTAAATGCTTTGTAGGTGGGTGATGGGAAACATTCAAAGATAATTGTTAAACCCTTGGGGTTAGTCAAGTTGTTTGTCAGGAGGATGGTAGGATTTCAGACTTAATGGTTCTTCTTAGTTTTTGAATCTTTGTATTTCTGCTTTCCTGTTAATTAGATTGTATTTCCTTGATGAGAAAAGCAATACACATAAATGTTTGGTTAAGAAAAGCAGCAATTAGTTTGAATACTTAGATTGAATTTTTTTTTTGTAATCAAGAGATAGTGAGTTGAGTTACTGGACCAGGTTAATCTAATTTAGCTTCAAGCACAACATTTAGTCACCTGAGGTGGACATATAGTTACCCTCCTTTTTTTAGATTCTGGTAGTGAAAAGGCATTGATGCATTATACAGGTTATTTTGATACTAGAACTGTGTGCCATCTAGAAGTGCTTACTTTCTTACACTGAGTATGAAGAGGACCATCGAAAAGTACCTTTCTAATTTAAAAACACCAATTATGCACTTGTGGAGAGAAAAGATTTTTCATGAAATTCCAGGTTCTTTTGCTTTAAACCTATCTGACACTTTACCTCTTATCTAGTATTTCATTGAGTGTGTCATTCTAGCCTATCATAAAGTAATTCTAGTGGAATCTGGAGTGATTTTAAACTTTTAAGAAGTTCTATTTATGAAGTAAAAGGTACATCAAGTGATCATTTTATTGGTACAAATAAACAATCTCTCCTCTAATTCTCTCATGAGTCAGTGCAGACAACAACTCTCCAAATGCTCTAAGGAAAAGTCAGCAATATCTTAATGTTTCAGTGTCATGTATTTCATGGTATTAGGCTTGCTTAGAGAACCTGTTTCCTTCTGACAGATGAGTAGTCTCATGAAAGCCTCATACATACTGACCAAATGTGTATGTGTGCTAAGGATCAATTTCTACACTTGGCAATGATTTGAAGGATAAATGGAGGCAGGAGAAAAATTTCTATATTTAGGGGGTTTTGTTTTGTGCTTTTTTTTTTTTTAATTCCTTTTTTTTATTATGAGTGTTAGCTCCCTAAGTTAAAGTTAGGTATCAAAGCCAGCCCTTTCTCAAATGTCTTCACCAGCAGAATTGCTTTCTGACTTTGTAGAAGGCAGTGTAAATCAATACCAAAAGTCACTGAGTTGACCAGATGCTGATTCTGAAATTGAAAAATTTTCTTTGGAGTATCAGTGATTCTCTTTAAGTTACATTATTATAATTTAGACAGTAAATTATTATTCTCCATCATCTCTAACAATGCATACTTTTACCTGGTACATGTTGCCACCCCTGTCACCAGTGCAGAGGGGTCTCTATCCATACATGAAGTCTTAGATTTTAGGTTTGCTTAGTTAGGGTACTATATGTGGCTCAGCAAAAATAATAGCACTTTATTTGTTGTCAGTTTTACCAAGTGAATTCTCATATTGCTGCTTTTTAACCCTATAATGCTGGAAGCCAAGGATGGCTCTCAGATTTTCTGTTCCACATCCTGTGTCAAATTGTTAATGCCCAGATTTCATATGAATCCATGTCTACCAAAGCACAGTGCCATTCAGACATTGCCCTGGTGCCCAGTGAGTCACTCCAAGGATAAGACACATCATCTGCAGTGTCTATGAAAGCTGCCTGGTGTATCCAAAAATATATTGAACTTTGGAGAATATCCTTACATTCTTTCTGAATTTGGGTGCAGGACTGCTGAAGGGCAATAGGGTGCTGTCAGGAATGAAGCTGGTTTGTGATGAAAAATAGAATTATTTTTTTAACATAAACTGTAATGCTGCAGGGTTTTTTTTTTGTTACACGTTTTCAGTGATTTATTCCATTCAACCATGAAACATGTATTTCTGGTATATCTTGGTCTTAAGTATTATTTGTAAAATCTTTTTAACAAATATTTTTTATATATATTTTTGCTTTCATATTGAATTACTGAGCACTGTTCCTTTTATGTCTTATTTATCTATTTCTATAATAAATTTTGTTTGGAGATTATATTTGTATATCTTCTGGAGAAACAATGTTTTCAAGTACACCTCTGGTCTCTTTGCTTAGTGCTTGTGCACTGTCAAATCTCTACACATGCTGGTACTTTTTACAGTGATTGGGAGCTATAATTGTTGAAAAACTTTATTATACCTGAAGTGCTATAAAGATTACTAGTAACTTGTAGAAATATGCTTCTTGCAAAACCTCATACCTCCTCAGTAGTGCATTTATTTTCCTGGCATTTTCTTCAAAGAAATCTGGCCTAAGCAGGAATTCCAAGAGTTGTACATCTTCTATCAATGTTTACGTGTATGTGTGAGTGTTTATGCAGTGTTTAGAGATATATATAGTGCATATATATATGTATATATGTATCTATGTGTATGTATGTATTTTTTGTGCACGTGTGTATAAAGAAAGCATGAGGATGTATATGTGCATTTATCACATTCAATCAGCACAGTTTATAGGCACTTATCCTCTGTTACATTCTATCACATTACCCAATATATTATGCTGTCTTTCATTGAGGTTTTCACTGTCCCACATTATTTTGAGATCAAGAAAAGTCAGTCTTCCCTTCTTGGAGTGTACTGGGTTCTTTATGAGCAAGTGACTCTTGGTAATTTGGAGGTAGGGTGCAATATAGTAAGTGTAGTTTCAATTTCAGTTCTTTTTCAGTATTTGGCTTCTACGATTTCTCATGATGTCCCCCACTATTCTACAACAATTTTTTTTCACTATTATGTAGACTTGTGCTCTTAAGCCTTGTCATTGAAAATGTCATGAAAATGACATTTCTATATTCCCTACCAATATTTGAGCCACTCACTTTGTAACTCCAAATTCAGTTACACATATTCACGGAGGTAGATATTCAGTAAGTGTGTTACCAGGAATTTTTCAGGGGTACCACTGACTTTCTGGTATCTTCTATGTAAGTTTTATTAATTTGTATTTAAGGGGTTTTGGTTTTTTTTTAAGGTATTCATTAAAGCTCAAATAAATCAACTATGAATCTATATGTAGCTAAAATACCAATGAATGAAATTGAAGCTGGGAAAGTGCTTTTCTATTTTAGATCAGCGTATTTGTAAACAAAACTTGAAGAGAGAAGGAAAACATTGGGTTATGTTTTCAAGCTTAGCAGAGAGGAGAATAGTAACTTCTCTAGCCTGCTGAGAGTTTGATTGCTATTGATTTCAAAGTTAGAAGCCAAAACCACTGTAATTTGTGGAAGAAATGTTTTTTCCAACTCATGTTAAACTCAGAACACAGCAAGAGCTGCAAGTAAGAGCTGCTGCCCCTTGTAAAGGTATGTCTGATACTGTTACTGCCAGCAGTGATCAGCTTGGGTGTTCTACAGTCCGTGCTGAGTCAGCTTGATCTATAAAATTTTTTAGAACCAAGTGGGAGCAATGGATTTACCACAAATCCTACAAGCAAATGCAGTGGGCTAATCTTCCAATTGCTGGTATCCAATACTGTTAAGAAGTATGTTTTGTTAGACACATTGAAGTAAAGTAATAACTTCTATGTGTATTTTTATTCTTCATGTTATATATTTACCTTACTAACTCTTAAACATTATAGAGTTGTGGAAACCTATACAAAGGTACATAAAAGGTAGTTTTCTAATACTTTACAGATGCTTATTTTCTTCATGAGGGAGAATTCTAAGATACTGGTTGCTTTTTAGTAGCACGGCTGATCATTTATAATCTAATAAAATGCCAGTGTGACTAACTAAGAAGCATAGATAAACATACTGGTGTTTGGTTATACATGAGAGAATTGTCAAACCTTCTAATTTTGAAAATATTAAGCTTACGGTTTCCTTGAAACTTACTTAGAAATATTATCTTTGAGTTAGTATGTGATAAATTAATTTTAAGCAGGTAGTAACAGTCTTCGGCCACTTCATTGTAAAATCACTTTGACAGCTTCCTAACTCAAGTTACATCGTATCTTGTTCATCAGAGCAGGTTTAGATTTGACTTCAGGAGGAAGTTCTTCCCTTTGAGGGTGGTGAGACTTTGGAACAAGTGGCCTAGAGAGGTGATGGAGGTCCCATCCCTCAGGCATTCAAGGTTAGGCTTGATGAGGCTCTGATATTTCTGGTCTAGTATGGGATGTCCCTGCTTACTTCATGGGGTTGGACTAGATGGCCTTTGAATGTTCCTTCCAATTAGGTGATTGTAGGACTTCTGAGTATTTCCAAGGGTGGAAATTCCAAAACTGTTCTAAAATACTAATTCTTGCTTGACAGTTTCCATTGTGAAAGGTTTTTCCATGTCTTAATCGTTATTTCCCTTATTGTACTTAATTTCTGCTAAAAGGCCATGTATATGCTTTACAGATTTACATGAACATTCTCACAAGATTATTTTGAAGGTTGGGTTTTGAAAGCATAAAAAAATGACAGAATAATGCTGTCAATAGCAATTAAAGAAAAGAGACAATGTAATTGAAGGGAAAAGTATTCTTTTTGTTTTCTGTATACAAGATAGACAATGGTGCAATTATCTGTTCACTTTCAGCTACCAAGCATGATTTATTACTTACAGTATTTTGGCTTTGAAACACTGAACATGGATAAGACAGTACATGCTCAGTTGTGTAAGGGTTCCAACATCTGTCCTGACAATCCTCTTACAGAAAGTCTTTTTGGAATTAGGAAAAGACAACATGAGTTCTGAAATAGATATGAAAGAAACAGAGTAAAAGGGTGGGGGGGAGGTGTGGAGGGATTGGAAGAGAGTATTTTATGATTTCATTGCCCCTTTTTAACACATTAACTGCTTGAACTCTTTGTTTTTATTATTCCAGATGGTAGCAAGATGCATATAAATGAATAAAATGAAATAGAACAAATCAAATGCTTGGCTGCTGTTCAAGAGCAGCTAAGGCTAAGCTTTATTAAATTCACATGAGGGTATGATAACTGTGGAATTTCACAGAATGAACTGCAATAATCTTACTCACAAAGAACATAATTTTTCTTGAGATAGATGGGTGAACCTGAAATTTTATCGTGGAGGAAACCAAAGCCCCTGTGGAGCTTGGATTTATTTTTTTTTTTTAATGTGGTACTTGTACAGACCTCACTTTAAAAGTGAATGCATTCTGAAAATAAACCTGCACAATCCATTTTTACACATCAATTGTCTTAAAGGCTTGCTCTTAGAGGAAATGTAGAGGATACTTCAAAGACATATGATCTATGTTCAAACTCTTCCCTGTGTCATATGAAGACCCTTTAGGAATAAGCTAATTGGTATTTTGCAATTGGGGAAAAGATTAATTTTACAAATTATATTGATTACTTTATTTATATTTCAAGAGGGAAAAAAAGTGACAAAACTAACCATTTTATTTTCCAAGATAAAGTTCACTTTTCCTTCTTTGTGACTGGTTCTTTTTTTATGCTTCTTTATGGTTTTTTATGCTTTTTTATGCTTCTGTTAGTTGAATGACTGTCTTTAGCTGAATGCTTTTCAGACATTTTGTCACATTATGAAATTAACTTTAATTTTTATTTTTCTTTGAAAACTAACCCAATGGACAATTTTCAGCAATACAGAGAAATTTTGTAGTACAGTGATTGCAAATTTTTGACTGATTGACATCATCCATTCTGTAACAGGAAAGAAGTGTCTGAAGAACACATGAAATTTTTATAGGCAGCAGTGAATTATTACCTTCAAAAATTAGGTTTACTTAGAGTAAATAAATGGAAATAAATTTTAAAAGAAAACGTCATTTTAACATTTTGAGGAACTTCTTTGTTGTTGGTTTGGGTAATGACAGACAACTTTGTTTCTGTGGGCTGAAAAAATGATTCACTCTTTTCCCCTTTGAAAATGATGTGAAAGACAGAACCTGGCAGCTTGATAAACTGGAGGTATGTGTAAAAACCACAAATGCTGAACTTCATTGAAGGCTACCTACACTTACTCATGAAAATATACTCCAATGGTGTATATAAAAAAAGGAAGAGTAAGTCTGACATTTGTCATGGCAAGTAGATAACTTTTTCTCCTTGTGCAACCCACCCAAATAAAATCTCTCAGATATGATCTGAATTGTTTTGCTTTTCCTTTTGTCAGTCAAACCTTTCCTATTGATAATCTGAGCAAAATAGAAATGAGAACACAAAGTCGACTTTTGTATAAGATGAAAAGATTCTGCCAAGGTTTGATAACATTTGAGATGCAGAGGCTGTTACAGGAATATAATGAATATCAAACATATCTACAAAACAGACTTTTTATCAAGATAAAATCCTGTTGAAAAATGTCACTTATTCTTTATTTTCCATTAGGCAGATTTAAAGACTGCAAGTTGAGAATATAGATCAGTAATGGAGGTACTTAGTTTAGTACCCTGTTGAACCTTGAATTCAACTACTTTTCATCAGATCCAAAAAAAGAATTTCAAAACTATATTCAATTCTTTCATACCAGATATAGAACAGAGGGTGAGGAGCTGGCACAGGGTATTCCACCACCATTAATAACTATTATGTTATGGGAATTCACAGCTGAATGTATTGTACAATTCCACAGGAATTGTGGAGGTTTGTCTCGCACTGTTTCTGTTCCATGAGTTGTGTGTGGTTTATATGTATTCTCTTCTTTCATTTGTTTTTGCCTTAACCATGTTATCTTCCATACTGGAGGATGGAAGAAAAAGAAAAAAAGGTCAGCAAAGCTTAATAACAGTTTTGTTTTCAAAAGGGAGGAGGGGTTGGTTCAGCTTAGATGATTGCACCTGGACCAACCAGTAACTGTTGAATTACAGGGATGCAGGCAAACTGCAAAACCTGATAGGTCAGCACTTAGACCAGCTGTAACCACAAGAGGACAGTGAGGAGGAAAGTTGAATCCGTATGACGCATTGTAATAAACCTTTGAGACAATACCCAAAACCAGATCAATGGAAATGGAACACCCCTTCTTTACAAAGTATATAACAAAGAAAAGCAAAGAAAACTGAATTTTGTAACCCTGCAATCTGAGTGTCACTGAGGATGGATGGAATTTCTTCATGTGAGACAGGGTTCTAATTCACAACTGAATTGGTTGCACACCATGGTGTGAATGTAAAGTACGTGAACCATATTCAGCTGTAGGTGTGATGCCACTGAGGCACTGATCATACCAATTCCCATTTTGTGTGTGTTCTAGTGGAGAAGTGATGAGATAATGTTTTGCTTTTCTTTTTGCTATCATTGAGTTACTGAATTTGCTTTTGCAAATTTAGAATAGCTTGGCTGCCATCCTAGATTGATGAATATGTTGTATCATGCTGAAGTCACGTCAGATCCTCTTAGTGATTTCTTCCAAGTGATAACAGCTTCCGTTTTGAGTGATTAATATTTTTTCTCAATTATTTTTTGTAAATGAGTTAGGTGTGAATTCTTCTGTAGGAGGTGAAGGAAGATAAACACACCTAGACAATCATCTGCTGTATCTGTCTCAAGTACCTTGCATAATCTGGACTGAGTCACTCTAAACCTCAGTGCGCTCTGGGAGGCAATTATGTGAACATTGAACTTTTAGATAACTAAGGTTGAGTAAGGTGATTTCTGAAATCCAATAAAAAAACAATTTCAAAGACCAGAGCTCACACAGCTGAGAACATTTTGATGCTGTGACCTTCAGTTCTATAGGCATATGTTCTCTCGGAAGGAGCTGAGGTAATTAAATGATACATAATGCAAAGAGGACTTTTCAAAGTGAGCTGAAGGATTGTGCTCAGCTATTTTCACCTCCATTGTCTGTAATGTGAGGGTGCTTAATCAATGCACGTTGATTTGCTTGTATTTCAAGCAACTTTCACTATCCAATGAGAAATTAAATTTTCCAGTATCTTCCTTTATTTTTGTAGAATAAACATTTAACTGTTACATTATAATGATCAACCTTCAGTTGATCTTAGTCCATTCCACTAGTCCAAAAACCATGCTTGAGGAGAAAGTCTAAGGAGTAATGTCTTAAGCAGTGTGGATAGTGTGATCATTTACAAAGTTCACAGGTGTCAGCATGCATGGTTTTGTTTTCTTTGGTAACATTTCACCTTTGAAGAAAATGCCCTTCACCTTGGATTTCTCACTGTTGAGCTTGGTCAGTTTAGTTGATTCACTTTGGCAACACATCATTACAAGGTAAGGTTCCTGCCATGTTGTAAGAGAAGTCAGAGTTGGTGGCTTTTTTGCTACTTCAGAACTTACAGCAAAACATTCTGGGAGAAGTCCAATAGAGAATGTTTACAGAAAACAGCAGGTATTTTGCCTTGTAAGTAAAAAGCCTAAACTTGAGTTAATTGCTTAAAGAGTTCCTGTCCTTGTGGATTATGCCTCTAGGACTTCTTTGGAAATGATAATTTCTCAGTGTAATAATTCTGAGATGGGCTGTAAATGAAGAAGCTGCTTACTTCCTCTTCCCTGAAGCCTTTGGAAGACTGAGCATAACAGTTGGATTTTTATGCAAAAGTGTAGGAGCAGAAGTTGGAAGATAGGGTGATAGGAGTATGGGAACTGGACACTTTGGGGGGGAGGATTTTATCCAAATTAAGTCTAGAAACTCCTTAAATGTCACAGAAAATTTTCACACAGATTAAATTTGCTGCTTTGCACAGCTTTTGATAAAGTCCAGGAGTTTTGATGTGTGTTAGGCAGTTTTTACTTTATCCTTCATTTGGAAAGAGTACTGTGTGGAGTGAAAAGACCCCTAGGATGTGGGAAAACTAAAATTAAACTCCACTGTAATATAATTCTGCCTGTTATCAAAATAGTCTATTGCTCTTTTACTGTTACTACAGATAGACATCCCAAATCTCATAAACTGCCATCCCATGTGATATTAATTAACACATTTATTGTGATGTCTTGAAGGATTTAAAAGTCTAATTAGCATCTCTTCTTTGGTTTCATCATGTCAGGGTGTACATGTGTTAGGGTGGAATGGTAAAGCTGCTCTCACACTGAGGTAAATTTTCAGAATGGAAAAGTTTCAAGCCTGAACATTTCTGAGCAGTTCTGATACTCACATACAGTATCTAAGGAGCAGAAAAAATAGTTAACCAAAGTATGTTTTAATCTATTTTCTATTAAGATTAAAAAAAAAATGCTTCTGATATATGCCTTTTGGTCAACCTTTGAAAGGAATTTCTATTATTGCTGTTAATTATTTTTCTCATGTTTATCTCTCCAAGGCCTTATCTTGAATTTATTTTAATGGTAAATCACAGGTACAGTTGCTATGTGATGCTTCATCTCATTTACTTTCTTCTGGTTTGGAGAAATAGTATGCTTTTATTATAGGAATTTAAAAAAGAATGTAATAATGAAGTAGAATTATGTTCTATAGACATATTTCTGATACTGTTCATTGTATTGCAGTGTATTTACATCTTTGCACTGCAAGAAAACTACAAGGCAGTAAAACCTCAAGAGATGAAGTCCTAATAAAAGAGAACAAACAATATCTGAGCAGAAGGCATCTTGCTAGCCTTTCAAAATGCAATGCAGTCCCACACAAGTTTCTCAATTTAGAAGCAATCTGCAGATCTTCAGTGGCAAGCCAGTCAGTTGAGCTCTCTCTCACTTTGATGTATGAGTCGAAATTTAATTAAAAAAAAAAAAAGGAGTAGTTCTCTTGGAAAATCATATGAAAAATTATTTGAGGGTAGTGGAACACTGGAACAGGTTACCCAGAGAGGTTGTGGATGCCTCCTCCTTGGAACTGTTTAAGACCTGAGAGGGCAAGGTATAAAACATGTAGATGTGATGGTGAGGGGTTGTGTGGTGTAGTGGTGACTCTGCTGAGTGAACTTAGTGGGCCTCAATGATTATAAAGGTTGGTGATCTTGAAGCTGTTGAGAGTCCCTGGTAGAGTATGAGATTATTCCTGTTCTTCAGGAACTATTACTTCTTTGTATACTTAAGACAGTCTTTTTAGGTCTGTGCAGATTAACTTCATTTGCAGTAAAGAAGTGTAACCATTGACTTCTGGGGAAGCAGAAGCTTATCAGAACCCCATTTATCTAGTTTTCATTCCAGATTATCATTAAGGAGGTATCCAATGTGAAACAAGGAGCTTAAATGTGAATGCAAGTGTCATTGAAATGGCTGGAGTTACAGATGACTCCATTAGTGTCACTCTTTTAGCTAATATCACATTGATTTATTTTAAAGGACTTGATTTGTCATTCTTCAGTACAGTTTAGAGATCCTTTTTTTCAGTCACATTCCAGACTGGTGTGAAGTACACTTTGAATGACACCATTCCTGCCATTATATGAAATTGGATAATTCTCCGTATGTCTGTAGAGGAGGATTACATTAAGCAAAACTTCTCATTACATTAGTTTCATTCTCAAATTTGAAAAAGAAATTACATTGGTTTTGAGTAATCAGAGATGTGTGTGTACACATACATTTCTTTCACTGGTTGTTTACAGATGTCTGCAGGAAAAAAAAGTTTACTAATTAGAAGAATTTAAATATTCAAGAATAAAGAAGGCCTGTGCTTAGAGTCCTTAAAATTAAGGCTTCTCTTTGTTAATGTGCTGCTGCTTACATCTATTTACTGGGGTTTGTTTCTTACTGACAGGTTAAATTAGGATGGAATTGATCAAAGTTTAAATAAAAACTCCCTGGTTTGATAAGACTGTGGTAGTAGATTGATACAAATGAGGTTAAATGGATCAATTACCTTGCAGCTTGAAGGAGGAGGGAATTTTTAGCATAGGCGTGATGATATGAATCCCCTTTTGTGAAAAGGAAATTACTAGGAAACAGTGGAATGAAAGGAAAAGATGTTTTTCATTTTAGCAGTGAAAATTCAAATGTGTTTGTATTGAATGGTAATGACAGATGATCAGTGTGTTGCTTAATTCTTCTGATCATGCTCACTGGTTGTCTCAAGAAAGGACAGGTAGCATCTAAGGAACATTTTGTGGAAAATTTAGGTGTCTATTCACTGTGAATGTTTGAATCAGAGGCTGGGATGCAAGAAGAAACTTTTGCTGGCCATCTAATTTATCTGCAGTGCTGTAGAGCAGCATTCACTTGTAGCACTTTCTGTTAGCTCTTAACCCAACATTTGTTGGAAAAAAGGNGTTGTCTCAAGAAAGGACAGGTAGAATCTAATGAACATTTTATGGAAAACTTAGGTGTTTATTCACCTAAGGCCTAAATACAGGGCTATGTTTGAATCAGAGAGTGGGATGCAAGAAAAAACTTTTGCTGGCCATCTAAAGTTGTTTATCTGCAATGCTGTAGAGCAACGTTTCACTTGTAGCTTTATCTGTTAAGTCTTAACCCAAAATTTGTTGAAAAAAGGAATTATTTTATCATGAATGTTTATGAAGTTATTCACAGTAGAAAGCAGTGACAGTTTTGAGCATTGTGGATCCCTGCATGCTTAGAAATACATTCATAGATTTTTCTTAGTTTGGATGGCATAGGAGCACACCATTTGGGAACCACTGGTATTAGTTTGAGTAAATTTAGAACAGATGTTGGCAGAGTAGTCTACAGTCTCCATTAGATGTATTTTCCATATCAGGGCACTGCAAGAATTTTAAAAGAATTTCAGAGTAAGTGTGATTGCAAATTATTAACCACTTGTTCCAGTTAGTGGAATGAACCTTACTTGTTATCCATTATTTAAAGGAACTATATAACTATAGCAAACTGAGTATTCTTAGGTGTCCAACAAAAAGATTTCATGAATTTGAAACAATTCAATTTTATTTCAACAGTTCACAGTTTAAAAAAAAAAAGCCCTTTTAGCAAAATGGATATATTGAATCGCCCAGAGAAATCAGAATATGTACTATATAGGAATCTTAAAAAAAAAAAAAAGAAAAAAATCCCCCCGAATAAAATATCTTTAAGACTTTCTATTTGAAGGATTCTTTTTCATTTTGTACAAGGTTTAATAAAACCTTGTAAACCTGGCCTAGTGGTGTGTGATGGAAACTCTTCAACTGAGGAATGATTATTGAAAGGTGTTGGTCTTGAGTAGCAGGAGAATTTTCTGAGCAGATGGGACCCATTAATTAGAGGGAAACTAGAAAGGATCTGAGACTGCATTAGGTATGTACCTATTCATTGTGGCTAAACAGAGCATTTTCAATTAACTGTGTAGTGCAAACGATGCTCCATTAGATGATGGATTTCACTCAGGATCTCTGTTTTGGTTTGAATTGCTAAAAATAATTCTAATGGAGGGATGGGTAAGAGATCTTTGTGCAAAATGTTTTCTGATAAGGTTATTTAAAACAGACTATCTCTCTGGAAAGAAATGGTTATAAGCTTTGAAAACAGGACTGATTTCACTTCTTGTTTCTGCAGTGTACTTGTATCTCACCATCTTCAGCTTTAGCTCTGCCTGACAGAAAATAACATGAAAAATTGCCTGAAATTTGTCTTGGGTGATTTGAGCTAGGAGTTACCATATTATACAAACAACTTCATTGCCTTTCCTGTCGTTATATACTTGAGTTTCCACTCAGCTAAATAAATGAAGTTGACAAAGTTTGAAGGTGACTGTTAGAGATGAAGATGCTTTACTTAGATTGTGCTTCTGATAGATCCCTAATCCCTCATTTCTACATTATAGCCCTCTGCATCAAAATGCTTGCAAAGGAAGAACTTGGAGTATTCTGCAGTTCTGTACTCTGAAAATTTTTGTCTGAGCAATGATAGGCTAACCTAGCTTGGACTAGAAAGAGCCCATCCTTACAAATGAATCCTGATGAAGGAATGGGAAACTTTCTGAATACAATCCCTTCGACTCAACCATTTGAAAGCCAGATTAAATGCCTTCTCTTTGTTCCTAAATGTTTCTTGCTTGGGTTAACTTATATGCAGAGGTAAAAGCACAGTAAAAGGGCGTATTAGTTTCACTACAATGAAAGTTAGGTGAGGTCAGCCATCGGTGGAGGCACATTGCTGACTGGGCCTTGTTTATCTCATAATAGTGTGGAGGAATATAATCATCTCACCCTGTTATTTTGTTGTGGTTACAGTGTGTTGTTTTTTTGGTTTTTTTTTTCCTTGGAGCTGGAATTTCTAATGCAAATTAACTGCTCAGCAGTAGAAACTTCAGCAATGAAATTACTTTAAGAGTGTACCTTGATGTCATGATTAGTCCAAATTATAATCAGGAAGAGGCTTTTGCTAAACACCTTGTTTGGCTTCATTGGTCAGTATGAGTTTCCAAAGAGATACAATCTGAAATTTTCAGGTTTTAAGAGTATAACATTAATGAGTTTCAGTAGTGGTTAATTATATGCATTTCTCTCACCTTCCTGCTGGGACCAAATGTACAATTTTTTTGTTGTTGTCTGATAAGAGGCTTCTTAACTCTCTTCATTTTCTTTCCTCTTATTCTCAAGGATGAGGATTTTCTGTGGTATACTTTTCCTTTTACATGAATAAATATAGAGAGCAGTAAGAAATCCAATTCAATCTTTTATTGATTATCTAGGCAATTGAGTAACCTAAGTTTTTAGTAAAAAGCAAAAGCTGTTTGCACAGTAATTTCTCTGTTCTGAAATACTCTAAACTTAAATACTAATTTTGGTGTTTGTATGCCAGGGTTTGTCATTCCTTCTGCTGTAAGAGAAGTAATTACTAAGTGGTGACATGGACACGAGTGACTGGTTTCCACCTGTGAAACTGCAGGCAATTGTGTAAAAAAATTATGTAGAAAGCCATTTAATATGTAATATTTTCGTATTTAATATGTAACACTTAATATGCCCCCTCTCTGGAGGTGGTTGAGGCCAGGCTGAACAAGGCGCTGAACAACCTGGTCTCATGGGAAGTGTCCCTGCTTATCACAGGGGGGGGGTTGGAACTAGATGATCTTTAAGGCCCCTTCCAACCCAAACTATTCTGTGATTCTATGTAAAATACAACAAAAAAATGAATATTAGTTATTTGGGAGTAAAGACTCAAGGTGCTGTGAAAAGTATTTGCTACATAACAGGCTTTTTCACTAGTCATAGGCAGGTGAGACTTCTCTGGTCAACAAAGTAGGAAAAAATCTAATTGACAAAGACAGTAAGAATGAGTTTTAATTCTGTGGCTTGAAGAACCTATGATAAATTCCGTTTCCAATGATACTCATGACTAAATCTTACTGATTGTTAAATAAAATACAGTTTTTCAGAAAAAAGTTTAGGATTGGTATTTATTGATGTCTGCTGCTACTTAGTATAAAGCAGCAATGAAAAAGAAAAGAATTTGAATCTTTCTTCCTTCCATTCATGAAATACCTCATGTTCCTACCATAATAAAAATAATATTAAAACAATAATGCTAAGTTCAGCTGTTTGTCCCTGAAAGATGCCAGATAGAAGTCTGATTTTTCATTTGTGGAAGTCCACTACTTGCATTTTTAGTCTGACTTCACTTATTGTCAGATAGGATCTATCAAGTTTTCAAAATTAAGACAAATCTAAAGGGTTCAACCAAAGCTGAGTGATATTCTCCAAGTTCTGTTGTTTTCTACCTGCTTAGAAAATAAAGATGATGAATAGATACCATCCATGTATTTATACAATGAACACCAGGGCAGCTGGATAGATTTATCTTCTTTATTTTCGTTTCATGAAGTCCATCCACTCCTGTACTGATATATAGTATCTAGCAATTTGGTTTGGGATTTTGTAGGAGAGCTGTAGCTACAGACAGAATTAAAAACATGTAGTTAAAAGTAGGAAAATCTCCCTTTGTGCATTTGTGTCCAAATAGTTACACAAAATGAAGAATATGAGATCTTTTAAGATTGTATTTCTATGCTGTCAGGTACATTAATTGCACAAAGTGCACTGTGAATGTGAGAGTGTGATAGAGAGCTGTTGACCCTTGAATCATGAGCAGGAAATACTGAGTTTCACCAGAAGGCATACTGTGTCTCATCCCTGCCTTTCGATCCCTGCCTTTTACCTGGCAGTGTACCTGAAATGGAGGCTTCCTGTTGTGCTTTGGATGTGAACTGAAGGATAGTTTGGCATTCAAGCAGATATGTTAAGATACTTGAGGGTCCTAGCTTACATATTCTCTGCATTGATAGGTTAGGAGTTTTGTTGTTATTCCATATCTTAAAATACACTTAAGGTTGGAAAAAAAAAAAGTAAACATTTTTCATGGAATTGAGTAAATAGGCACCACAATTGCAGCCATTCCTAAAGGCAGATGAAATATCAAATCTGTGTCTGAACTACTTGTACAGCAGTTAGTGCAAGTCTCTTCCTCTGTGTTCAGCAGAATCCAGGGAGCACATGATTGGAGTGATGAACTGAAATGATCCACCAGCATAAATTAACGCAGCTGAACAGTTATTTTAATTCAAAGTGAGTAGCAGTGTAGTGACATTACATGCTGACTACAAAGGCAGGAACATCTCTTAAACTGGCCTTGTATTCTGCCAGCCCAGGAAAATATGTCTTAGCCACTGAAGTGAGAAATCTCTAGATCAGTTTTTATTTCAGCTACTAAGAAAAGAACAGTTCAGCCGTACACAATGAGCAAATTCCCCTCTCCCCCCTCCATGACTCACATTCAGATTAGGCAGACAGACATTGCAGTTGTTCAAGGGAACTGATCTCTGTCTCTTAGTGGACAATGCAACTGAGGTTAGAAAATGTGCTAAATTCTTTACTATTACATGCCCTTCAAAATAGAAGCTGTACTCAATACCTAGTTACATAATTTGTAAGGATGGTCTCTGGGAATATGTGTTACAAGGTGTCTGTGGCTGGACCAACAGTCCTTACCCAAATTCCTGTGAAGTTTTGAGGCTTTGTTAATTTTATGTCAGTGAGACATGATGATTAACATAATGTAATACAGTCCTTCATATGTTTGGTTTCATATATGTACTTCCACAAATATCATCTAACAAGTTTCAAACTCCTAATGTATATACAATTGTAGAAGTCAATTGGCATGATGCCAACAGCAACAAAAAAGGATTCCAATGTAACTCTGATTTAGCTACATTCAGAAACTAGTGACATATTTGGTTATGTAATCTGTAGTCTAAGAAATATACTTGGTATTTAGTCCCAAGTTGGCAGAAAAATAATAAATCAAGTGATATATTCCGTACCAAGGTTAAAAATAACCTAGTGGAGTTTTAATGAACTTACTAAAAGCAGAATGCAACAGCTAGTTTTTCTGTCAAACTGGGTCATTAAACCAGAACTTAACTGGATAAAGGAATTAGCCATATATTTTCTGAATTTGCAAGTAATTTGCATATAATTTTAATTTTGTTTAGCTGTCTGGATTTTGTGAATACATTTTCCGTAGTGATAGGCAAGGCATCCTTAATTAAGGTGTAATTCCTGTGTCATGCAGCAGTCAAGAAGGGAATGGAAGAAAATGTTTTGGGTGCCATAAATCAATGTGCTCAAATATGCTTACACTGAATATTCTGCTGTTGATTCTCCCTCTTCTTTCCTATTACTACTGGATGTTTCCACTGTTTAGACAATGAATTAAGTTCCTTATCTGTAAGTACTGACTGTAACAAGACTGGACCATACACTGTAATATGGCATAAAGATGTGCATTTCTGTCACACTTTAGAACAGTGGACTACACTCTGCATTTGCTTTAATTGAAAAAATTCTCTCCCAGGACAAATATTTAACTGAAAAAATTCTCTCCCCATACAACTACACTGCTGAGCTTCAGTTAAAAATCTTGCTCAGGCTGTTTTTCATATTTAAGTTTGTAACTTGCCAGAAAGATTTTCTTAAGAACATAATGTTTCAGCACAATCTATATCTAAAACTCCCCTTAAATGTGAAGACTTAACAAATTTAGGTTTTCTTGTATATCCCCAGTAAGGAATTGCAGTAATCACCTTGGCTTATCCTGCATTCCTTCCTGAGGCTAAGTTCCCATGGAAGCATGACTTTGATGGAAGTCATGAGTAAAGAGTGCTGAACAGCACCCTTTGTGATTAGACACATATTTTGAAAAAGCTTTAGGAATGATAAACTGCACAGTTGCAGTATTGCTATTTCATTTTATATTTAAGAAAGACCAATGAGATTTAGGGTCTTCTCAAAGAGTAAAAGGGATAATAAGAAGTATGTTCTCTTGGAGTTTTCCTGAAGGCACTTTCTCATCTACTTCTGTCATGCTCCAAAAAGTGTAAAATATATTGTTAGAAACTAAATGAAAACTTCTACAAGGAGAAGCTTTTTTTGTCAGTGTAATGTAGGATGAAGTCTTCTGAGAATTCACAGGAAATACAGTGGATTAAAGATTAAAAAGCTAGCAATGTTACAAACAAGTAAAAGGTCAAACAGGGCCGTCACGCACACAGACATTGAATAATTCAGGATTTTGCTCTAAGTGTCACCCACAGAGCTCAAATTGTTGAAAAAGTGTAGAATCATGGCTTGTGGAACCCTGGGAATTATGTAGATTATAGAAGTTCAGTATCACCACTATGTTAATCAACAAGTATGTGAGCTCAGTGCTTCTGACTTTTGTAAAAGTTAAGCTTGTAAAAGGTAGAATGAAATAATGTATTTTGGTGCATCAGTGGGTAGACCAGCCTCGGCTATATATCCTACCTTGGAGTGCATGGCTGGATTTATAAACCTAAATCAGACACTTAAAACTATTTTACTTTGTTTGTATGATAATTGGTTTTCTCTGTGGAGCATGAGAAAGAGGACATTAAATAGCAGTTGGAAGTGAAACTTAGCACTAGGCAGCTACTGGATAAGTAGTTAGGAGTGACAATGATTCTCTCTAGGGAATCGTGTTCGGGGTGTCACCTGCTGGCTTCAGCACAAAGGAGCCCCACAAGGAGAATGATAGGAAATAAAAAGCATACAATTAGGAAATACAAAAGCGAAAATTACTTTGCAACTCAGTAGGGGTGCACAGCAATCCACTGCTCAGCAGCAGATGAAAACTACCTAGGTCAGAATTGAGTCGCCTGAGTTCCACATTGCACTGCAGATAATGAGTCCTTTGGCAGCGAATCAGTCTGTGCTAAACCAACTGGTTAAAGTGTCAGAACTGTCAAGGACAGTTTGACTCATCTGATGACAGCGTTGAACCCCTGTCACTTCGGGGCAATGAACAAATTAAGTTTGAAATCTCAAAAAGATTATCTCGGTTTAAGAGACGATGTTGGAATCAATACGCTTTTGGATCTTTTAGGAAAAGAGGGATGTGCGTTGATTCAAGTTTACAAGCTGTAGACAATGGTCTGTTAAAGCAATTACAGCCACACATCAGGCTGGTTGGAAATCAATATCTGCAAATGTGAGATATTTGCATTTTTTTTCTGCACTGGCCTATTTAAAATGAACTAATAATTTTCCCTTTCCAGGCTTTGAGTTACTGCTGTTTAAAATGCTCTTTATATTCTACATTCGGGATAGAATCAGGTAATATTATTAAAAACAGTCTTGGAAAAAGTGAATGCCAGGCCTTGATTAAAATTGCTGTCACGTACACCATGGGAAAGAACTTGAATTTTCTGTGAAATGAACTTGATTTACTGTCACTTGTCTTTGCTTTGCTTTCACATAGATTTCAAGCACAGCAGCACAGTAATGCCAGCTCATTGTAGATTTACTTACCCACACTTTCAACAATCTTGACGCACTATTTGGATTCTTTTAGTCCTTTCTCAGAGTAATTTTGGAGAAACACTAATTAAAGCTTTTCTACTGAATAATACATGTGCTTCACCCTCCAAAGTTTAGCTTAAGGGACTCACATTGACAAAAATACATTATATTCTTTTCACTTAATTTCATTAGTGGGACTTCTCTGACTTTGTGGGGACATACAGATTTTCCTCCAGAGCATGTTAGAGCACAGAACGATTAGCAGAGCATTAGAAGTAACCACAGCCCAGGAATAATGTCAGTTAGCCCAATGGCAGTGTGCAAGTTCCAGGGCAATTTGTAGATGTTCTGTTCAATGGTGTATAAAATAGGGATGTACTGCATTGTACTTGAGGCACTTTCTCTAGAACTCCAGCCAAGTCTGATACACTAAATAATTCAGACTTATATTTTCCCATTTACTGAGTCGTATACTTTATGTACTGTATTGACAAGAGAAGAATGTCAACTTGAAGTGATATTTGGGGGGCATGCAACCTAGAAAAGGTGGCTTGATTCTTGTTTTTAAGCTCCTGAAAATCAAAAGAAGTTGTACTGAAATCAGGAGGGTTTTACTGGTGTAAAATTAGGTTAGGGGGAAGGAGAATAATGCCCTCATGAAACACTAAGAGACAAGGGGTGACAGTAGAAAAAGCATTGGTATTCTACTGTGAAGCTGAGCTTCCTGCAATAATGAGTGCATAGCAGAGGCCAAACAGAAAGCAATACATTTGGGTTCAACATCACATTCACCTTTTGTGGTCTGAGAGCACATGGGAACAAAAGGAAATACGAGCAGTGATTTCAAATATTTCTTGTTATCCTTTTATTTCTTTGCTGCTTTCTATTCCTTTCTGTCAGTTATCAGTGATCATCATTTTAAAACCACTTGAAGTTCTGGGAACAGTTCGTACTCCTTTGTTGAAGCATTTATGATTGTCAGTAAAACTTTTCAGGCTATCATTTTATTTAATGCAAGCCAGTGTTATTCTCTTTCAGACTACTAGAAGCGTTTTCCCATTTCCTCAGCCAGTCAAGTTGCATGGCTGTGCTCTGTGTGTGAAGTTTTGAATCAAAGTTCTCAATCACATTGCACTCATTCTCATTTTGGGGCAGGTCTTGCACAACCTTGGTGGTGTTAATCCACTCACTGTATGCAGGCAGTTTGCCAATGTTGATAGGACTTTATAGCTAAGTGCAAATTCACACTACCCAGTTACAAGCTAAAAATAATGGATACTGTTTTCAAAGCAAAGAAAATTATAAATAAATTTTAAATTTGATACCTGATAAATATATAAAATACCTGAGAAAATGCAAAACTGACTGAGACTTTGGTGCTACTTAGTTACACGAGTAGATATCTACAGTTACAACTGCTATTTTACTGACTGGAAAACACCACCCCAAAACCTTTTCAGTGCTGTCATGACTTCCCTCAATGGATCACCCCCTTTGCTTCCTGGTTCTCTGATAATTTATTTATTCTGTTGTCCAACAGAATATCATCCCCTCTTCTATCATGTGACTCTTTCAGTCACTTTTCATCATTGGCCTGTCCTTATTTCCTTCTCTGTTTCCCTCTAGATAATATATCTGAATATGGTGAGTTTATAGGCCATCACAGCACTGATGATTCACAGTTCTTCATTCTTACTCTCTACATAGCATGCTTCCTGTAGACAGTGAACTAAAATTATTAAGATTTTATTTTATATTCTGAACTGCTGGTTTTTTGCTGTGTTGCATGTAAATGAGCAAGCCTTGGGGATGGGACAGCAGACTAAGCACAAAGATGGAATACAAACCCAAACCCCACTTGATGTTTTCCCTTTGAAATAAACAAAAAACTTGTATATGCTGCAGCACAGCCTGTGAGACAGATCACATCTTAATGTGAAATAAGGCAGCAGCATAACTAACAGGGGTTTTGTTTCAGGCTTGCATACAAAAATTGAAGACAAAGCTACCCGTGTTCTTTGGCTGTTAAATGAGGAGCTGACCTAGTGAGTGTTTAACAAACTCCTTTTTACTTACCATCCTTCAAGATGAGAAATTTCTCCAGCAGGAGAGTTTTTACCAATGCACTTTCTGGTAGTATAATTAATAGCTACATTAGCACAATTAAGCAATGATGGAAACTTGCTTTTGTTATGTTTCTGTGGCTGCTGCTTTCATACTGTGACTTCTTTTAAGGCTTCTGCTCTCAGCCTGGGATTCCTTCAATATGCAGTATTAGTAAAAAGTCATTGATAGTTCACTCTTGAAAAAAAAGATTTCTGAAAAATGTACTTATTAATATATAGGTGATATTTTTCAACAATTTTCTCTTTTATACCTAATTATGGTCTTGTTACTGATACTTTTAAAGTGCATATTCTTTTGATTATTTTGATTATTTAATATTACAGCACCTGTAATGAATTTAATTACTGTTTTAATCTTAGTAAACTTGACTGAAATGTCTCTCTTTACTTGCCACAAAGGAAATTGCTAAATATGTCATTCTCTGTCCTTTTCATCTTCACTCAAATCCATTCTCCTGTTGTATTAAATATAAAAAAAACCCTGACTCTAAACCAGATGTTTCAAGATTAGAATGCTGAAGGATTTTTTTGCTTTATTTCTTGATTTTAAAAAAAAGAGCAGTAGATTATAATCAACAATGTTTATTTCACTGCTTGGCTTCCTAAATACTTGCGACAGGATTATGAGCTTGTCTGTGGATAATCAGAAAAGGCCAAGAATTGCCTATTTCGAAAATCCTTTCTAAACAGGAGTAGGAATCTGTATCTAGCAAAGCTGATTAGTGCCATTTGAAAAGATGTGGAAATTAACTGACCAGACAGTAATCAGAGAGCAGAAACAGACAGAGGGAGAATGCTTAGTGGATGAGCTTTGTGATTATTAGCCTGACAGTGGAGATCTTGTTGCAAAGAAAACAAGTATTTTAATTTTAAGGTGGAGAAATGCTTATTTACAACTAAAAATAGTTGAAGTACCATACATGTAACAATGAGACAATCTTTGTTTCCTGGTTGTGTAACTATGTATAATGGAATGAGCTGTCACAGCCCTGGAATTCTCAGCTCCCACTTCTAAAGTCCCTTGGCTGCTTAACTTAAGCATGTGCTTTACTGTTTGGTTTGGCTTGGGTATCCTTGTGTCTCTTAAGTGTATGTTTACCTGTTTGGCTTGGTTATCCTTGTGCCTCAGATTAACTTCTAAATGCTTCAAAGCATGATTGTTTTCTACTTCTTTGCATTGCATACCCACAAGTAAGAAAATAATGGTAGGCATCTATAGGAACAAAAGCTGGTTTCTTCTGCTCTTCCTCAAGGATTGAGTCCTGCTTATAGAGTGCAGGAAAAGCCCATTTCTTTAGATTATTTTTCTCTTTGTATTCTTTGTTATTGTTTATACTTCCACTTACCAAGCAGGCTAAATTCTGTAGCTATCCATGTTACAGGCAGCTATTGATGTTAGAGTCTTTGGTATAACAGTCATATCTTTGGAAAATTAATTCCTGACATTCTTAATGATTTTCCAAAATACAATTTTTTTTTTAAGCTCAAACTGGAAAAGGACTTGGCAGCACAGAATGCATAGAGTTTTAAAAGTAAACTTTGTTCACATCTGATATGTGGTATGTGTGATTTGAATGGGTTGGTTTGTTATTTGTTTTACCAAGTCAACTTACATTCAATTGCTATGTGTAGGAATGAAGTAATTCCTAGTTGTGAATCTTGGAGGTTTAACATAAATTACTTTGCTACATGTCACACCTTTTGGGGTTGTCTTTGTTAAGTATGACACAGTACTACCAGTTCATCTGGAATGCTGCTTTATTACACAGGAATACTTAACTGACTTAATGTATAATCTTTATGTTTTTAATTTCCTCTGACTTCATGATACACAAACCCAGTGAGCATCATGAATCCAGATATGCAGTCAGAAAATCAAATTGTGTCTCTGAATTATAATTAATATCTTTAAATATCCCAAGGAGTGGTTTTCCAGCTTATCAAATTTAAAATATTTTTATGACTTTCACCTGCACTTTCCCCATGATTTCATTTCTTGAAGTAGTTTTGGGAAGGCTATATTTTACTCCCTCTTTTTGAGTCATAGTGACCCAGTGGCCTAGTGCTAGTCACACAATTCTCTTCTTGTGATGTGAAAAGAATTTTCAACAGTGTGACCTTTTTCTTTTGAATAGTCTTGAGCATTAAGAGGAAATAATGCAGAATGAGCAATCCAAAATTCTTCATTTTAAGTGGCCTGTCCTCAGCTCTGTAACATTATAGTGTGTTTTCAAAGTGGGACTAACTCTTATGTGTCACTGTGGATAATTTTAGCTCTAAGTAATGTGAGAATCTTCCCTCTTATTTTTCATTATTTTTTTGGGACTAAATATAACACAGTGTAGATCTTCCTATAATGCTAATGTGACTCACTCCTGGTATCAGTAGCCTTATCACATTATTGTTGTAATATTTTCAGTGTAACATAGCTAGATATAGGTGGATTTTTTTAGTGCATTACTTGGCCAGTACTTGATGTATGTTACTTCTCCAGAAAGTGAGAATTTACATCCTCTGTGGCATTTCTTGTTTTAGTGACCATAGTCAGTCTAATTTCTGTCCTTTTTGAGCTTTGATATCACAGCTATTAAGGTATCATTCCACCTCTCATTCTGTAGATCATAAAAATATTGCATAACCATGCTTCTTAGTAAAAATGATTCTGCAACCAAAGGTGTCCTGGGGACTCATTAAACCAATGTCTTTGTTGGACTAGTGAAATGCATTAAGTTGTTACAACTGAAATAATGCATGTTGTTCCTGTATTTGTCAGCAGATTTGAAAATATTCCAAGAATCTGAAATATGACTAAGGAGATGCAGCTCAGCAAGTTTTAAATTAATGAAATGTGAGAGATTCAGAAGGAAGGAAAGTGATATTTGGGAGTATGCATCAATTTCAAGGGAAAGTATTTTTGTGTGGTGCTTAATTAAAAATGTATATTATGTCCTAAACCTGAAAAATGAAGAAAACAGCCAAATAAAAGCATTTAAAATTCTCAGATGTGGACCATTTTCATTTCACCTCTGAGACAGAGAAGAAAAACCAAAACCAAATAGGAATCTATAAGTATCATGCAAAATAAAGATGAGATTCTCAACATCAGCAGCACTGAGAATGGACAGAACTGCAGTGTGAGTGGAAATAGTGTATGCTGCATGGAGGGGAGAAATGAAAGATGGATTTGAGTCTTAATAACAGTGAGAGCAAAAGATAAAAGCTGAAGACTGAAACATTGTGTAGAATATAATGAGCTGAATCAAGAGGAGAGACTACAGAGGAGAAGGAGATGTGAGAAGTCATGGTTCCTGTTAAGTTAGAAGATAGGTTAAAGGTACAGAAACAATGAGCAGATTAGATGGTGCAGCTGCAGGCAGAACAAGAAGAATTAGTTACAGGGAATTATAGGAGCACTCTTCATTGTGAATTAATTTAAGCAAATGAGCTTCTCACTTCATGCAAAGAGTTAGTCCCAATTTGAAAAACAGTAAGAAGAGAAATATTTAAAATTTAAGCAGCTATCATAAGCATCATAAAAAACATCTCCATAGACTCATGTGTTACACTCTGTAAAACAAATAAAATTCTGTGTCTTGCTTTGTGGGAGTATTTTCCTGTTAGTAGGAATCTGGTAAGGATTTGGCATGCTGGAAAATATCCAAATGACAGGAGATCCAAAGCAGGCACTCTTCTCTAGTCTTTGTCATGCACAGCTAGGACCTTCTGGGAATGCAGGGAAGGAGAAGTAGCCAACATGATGTATGTGTCATCTTGTCCTCCTAAAAAGAATTAGAATGATGAATAGCACAGTATCTCTTAGTACTATAGCTCCAAATTATGCTAATATAGTCATGATTTAATGAATGTTAACTAGTAACTAAATTTCAACAAATTAATTAATGAAGAAATGCATTTATGAGACGGAGAGCCTATTTTGATGAAATTAAGGCATTTTGTAAGGCTACAGTTGGGAACAACACAGGAGATGAACAGAGCACTTCTGAGGTATTTTAGCTGTTCTCATGTTAAGTTGGCCAGTGTTTGTGGCTTAAATATGAGGGGGGCTCTTGTTTTTCATTAAGCGGTCCATCCATCTGGAGGCTAAGAGATAAGAGAATCATGGAAATAACTCCAATATCTCAAACTCTAAGGAGTTCACTTTCCTATCTTTTGTTCTTTCTTTGACAGAGGAGAGGTATATTTCTGTTTCAGAATTTTTCTCATTAGTATGAGAGGATTTTCTCATTGTTAACAAGTAAATTAAATAATTAATTGGCAGGATATGATCACTTGCAGCCTAATTTTCCTGTGCAATGTGGGCCATGAATGTATCTAGGATAAAGCGTAATTTGTTCACCAAGTCATGTCTAAGTGCTAATGTTAATATGGTCATGGAGGGATTTGTTAAAAGTGAATTTGTTATGAGCTAGATATGAAATAATTTACTTTTGATTAATGTAGTTCAGTTTTAGAGCTTGACAAACAGGCTGCTTATGGAATTTTTCCTTTTTTTTTGTGTTTATGCACTGTTTTCTGAGGACTTCTAAAAGAAAATTGTAAAAAAACCATCTTGTTTAGAAACAATAATGATGTGTGTAGAAAAATATGGTCTTTTTTCTAATGTCAACTCAGACAGCATTTGGCACAGTTACTCTGGAAGAGTAAACTTTTAAAAATTAATTATATTTGAAGTATCATTAGCTGCTGCTTGTGGTAATTTTTTGAAAAAAGCAAACTCCATTTAGTGTCCTACCTATAGGTTTTGGGTGAGTATGCAGTAGTTTTTCTTCTGACATCTCCTCTCACCTAATTATATTTTCTCATGCAAATATGACCTTTCTCTCATTTCATTGAATTAAATTAAATTATGGTCTTGTCTGGCAATGCAAATACTCCAGGAAAGGGGAAAAGGTTATATGAGAGGTGGACCTGAGAAAGGCTTTTTATTTTTTTCTTACTACTTTCTCATCTCCTCATTTTGAGGACAATATATCTCTAATATAATAACCAGGTTTTAAAGGTCCTTTTAGACATTCTGAGTCTTCAGGATACTTTGTGGTGTCTTGTGTTTTGAATAAACTAGCTTTGCTTCCTAGATTTTTTTTGTTATAATTCCACAAATCTGCAGAAAGACCAATGGACACTGTGAGTAATCTACTGCAGACTGTTAATAAGATAATGACAACTGTGCTGCTTTTCCCCTTTCAACATGCTGGCACTTTTTCAATTCATGCAGCCCACTTCCTTATCAAAAAAAGCCCAACTTTAACATTCCAGCAGCATGTTTTGTCATGTATCATGACCGCTATTGAGAATATACTAAATAAATCAAGATGAGGATGAAAATGAAGACAAAGCATGCAGTTTGAAGCAGACAGCAGCTACGATAAGGGAGCAAGCAGAAGGTTACTACATTTTACATAGTAAATGTTACATTGCATATTTTATTCTTTAGTTACCATAGGAGACAAATAGAAAAGATCATTTATAATAACATTTATGCTAATGATTGCTATTATTAAAGGAAAGGCTATTGAATAAGTCCTTGTAGTTGTGGTGCCCATATGGAGTTTTTGTTCTTTTTTTTTGGATGAGAAGTTATATTTTTATCTCTGTGATGATGCCTGATACAATGAAGCAGTAGACTAGATATGATTTCTGTTTTATTTGGTGCCATCGTTTCGGATTATATTATTATGATTTTTTTTTTAAGCTTCTTACTTGTAAAATAAAGATCAAAGCTGTTGGCTTTATCCATCACTTTTTTTTGACAAAGATAAATCACACACAGAAGTTCATGTCACTCAGAACATCTTAATACAAGTCTATTCATGGTTGGATTGAAAACTAAAAATAGACTTCATAATTTAAAAAAAATAAGAATATCTAAGTTTAAATATTGGATTCTTCAATAGATTGCAGAGGATTTGAAAGTAGAGGGAGGTTTATGGCCTGTGTTCATTTTTGTTACTAAATATCCCAGAAACTCTGGTTTATAGTGAAATCACTCCCATATTGTACACATACAGATTAAATGATAGAAACAAATTTCTGCATTTATCCTTGAAGTTGTTCTGTACCAGTATGGAATTTTAATTCACTCTTTTCCAATATTTCTCATATCAAGCTGCAACTCTGGTGATGTGATGCTTTACTAGATTGCTTATCAATTCCTCTAATGAGGTACAGTGGAGAGAAAGGGAGGTCTGTCTCTACTAGGCACTATTTTCCATGCTTGACTTATTTTAGTGAATAGCTGTTCATGTTGATACACACTTCAGGAACATTTTAGAAGTACCTCTAATATTGTGTTGCTGTTTCATCCCTTACCTTAATTTAATATTGATGTTTTATTAATCTGATTTAATATGTGGGAGTACAGAGCTTTGGCTGATGTTTTTTACTACGTAAGTTCCTTGGGTTTTTGTTTACCTTATTTTAGAAGTTGACAGTTTAGATTAGTGTGTGCATAATTCACAAAATTCTGTAAGAGACTGTGTATCCCTCTGTGACCATCCTGAGTGTTCATGCATTTTGCTTGTACTTGGGTCTTTCTGCTTCTTGCATTTGGAAGTGATTGTCAGTTGTGTATCCCCTGCACAGCACACGCCTAAAGCTCTTCTGCAACCTCTCTTGCAGGTATTGGGGTATTTGGTAGTTTTTATGTTTGTTTGTTGTTTCTTTGTTGGTGGTGGTGTTTTAAAACTATAACTGTAGTATTCATCACACAACTATTCAATAATTTTTTGCATTGAAACCTTTAAAACACCTACAGAAGGTAGGGTCTGTATTTAGAAACTGTGAAAAATTAATTTAACAAATTCTATAGGAGCATAAATCAGCCTAAAATTTCAACATTTTAATGTACTGAAATCTCCACCTGGCTTTTGCCAAGCTCTTATTTCACTCTTGCTATTAAATCTATTGAAATGCTATTTGTTAGAGTGGTGGTTCTCACTTTCAGTTCTTCACACTGCAAGAACACTATATATCACCATTCTGACATAAGGCTGCAGTCTGCACCTTGTGTATTTCTGCAGTGTTCTGCTCTGCTGTTTGAATAATCATTTTCAAGTTACACTGCCCGGAAGAAAATTAATCTTTGGCAGGTTAGTTGAAGAAAAAAAACCTAGGCAGATGGTAAAGGAAATAAAAATACAATGTTTTATTTTACAAATTGTGATTAATTTCAATTTCATTTTATGGTCTTTGAGGAGGAAAGCTTTTAAAGTCACAAACCTGATTTGAATAAGGATCAGCACACTTAAAATTCTAAACTGAAGTATGGCATCAGCTGATTTATTCTGCCATGTACATGCATTTAGAATTAATTTGAAAGGCTCTAATTAGCACAGAGGAGGTAAAATAATATGAAAGAAGAGCTTCATTGTTTAGCAGAAATTGGACTATTATTTTCAAGCTTTCAGTCTGGTTTTAGATCTTGAGGATGCAGCTGAAAGCCAGCATTACTGAATAGTTTTCAAAAACCAGTTCAATTTCTTTTGCAAGAGGTAATTGTAACAACTGATAGTTAGCTATCAGGTTCTTTACCCTGCTTCCTTGATCTTCCACAACTACAAAAATTAATCACAACAGAGGATATGGGATACTGAAAAAGCTGGAGATTCACTGCTGAAGTCTCTGCCTAGTGATTTTTAAATGGATATACAAAACATTGGTGGCTGTGGTGGACACTGGATTTAAAAAAAAAAACCAAACTACATAGTTTTTCCAAATTCTTTTTAGTTTGCCTTCTCTGACAAACTGTCATGACAGCTTTTCTGGCTTCCTTTTAGCCCTTCTCATTTAATTTTTTACCTTCCATGAAATTCCCACTGTGTAGTCAGAAGAAAATTAAATTTCCTTGGTTCACAAAACTCAAGAACTTTGATAAATAGTTTCTATCATTGAGCTTTCCTGTAAGTCTTGTTTTTCCTTTTGTGTTGAACATTTATATGTCTTCCATAAATAGCTCACTCAGATTATTACTTGCTAAGAAGGCTCTTATTCTGACCTTGAAAAGTTCATTTAGTTTCTGAGCTGCTAGCTGATATCTCTGCTCATCTGACATTCTTTTGGAATGAAACCTGAAAGCAAATGCACATTTGCAGAAATCTTTCTTGTGTTTGCATCAGTCAGAATAAGGTTTAAATTAAAAGGTTTGGCAAATTTATGACATTAATTTTGAAATCTCTAAAATATTACTTTATGAATTTGTAAGGAATCATTTTGATTGTTTCTAGCACTGGTGTCTCTCATGGATTGTATCTTGAGCTTCTGTGGAGTCTCAGGAATGAACTTTATAGAGCAGAAACACAGCAGTAAGAAAGCAGTTCTTCCTTTTGAAGAGAACCTTCATAAACTTATAGGAGGCAAGGATATACTTAATACTTGAAACTTCAGAATATGTTGAAGTTTTAGCTGGTGTAAAAAATGTTAAAGTTTACCTTTAAACTACTTCTGATCCTCCTGTGTCAGAGACACCTAACAAAGTACATACTCGAGCAGCTAACCAGTTAAATATTTAGTCTCTTCTTTTCTGTTAGGAGAAAAACACTTTCAGCTTTTTCAATATTTATTTTTTCTTACTTGTGTTACATAGATAAGGGCATTAAAGGATGCCAGGATTAGAGAGAGACAGAAGGAGGGCTAATGAATGAGTGAATGAATGACTGAATGTTATATTGACTTCTGTGTATTGAACACTGTATGTGTCCAAGAGTCCCATCTTGGCAAAAAAGTCAAACCCCAAAGAAACAGTAATTATGTTAGGTCACTGACTTCTGACTTTCTAGCTTTTGCTTTCCCTGAATAATTTAGAGGACCTTTGACACTCTGTGTTAGTTCATGGAATGAGTGCTGTTCATTCCCAGTGAAGGCTGGCACCTACTGACACTGCAAAGTAGGGTGTCAACCAAATCCATCTGCAGTTTATCAGGTACAAAGGACTAGTTTCTATGCAAGATTGTCTAATTTTCCGAATTTTAGATTTATTTTGTATAGGAAATGTCCAAATTCTGCACTAACTTACTATACTACTGATAACATCAAAGATCAGTGCAACCATCACAGAGGTTAACTATTTTTCTGAGAATTAGTATCAATGCATTAGAGGGTTTTCTTGACTCATCATAAAATCAGAATGAAAACAAGTGCTTTGATGTGAAGAAGCCGTCCTCTACTCGCATTCATTTTATTCTTCCCTTGAGATAGATGAATTGCTAGAGAGCTAAATGCCGAATGTCTTGTGCTACAGTCCCATGTAACTGATGCCTCTTCCACTCCATGATACACAGCACTTAATTGCTTATTTAGTCTCAGTGTAAGTTGGTCCATTTTATAACCTAATTAGATAGTGTTTGAAACACCATTTGGTAGGAGCAATCCAATCTGCTTTGCCATTTGGTTCTTCAATAATTGACTTCCAAGGGTTTGTTTTTACTGGGGGGTAAAGGGGAAAGAGCTTTCTTTGACACAAGGTATCTAGCACATTAGCAATCTACAGAAGTTGTTGGTGAATCAGTTCTAAACTCTGTTTGAATTTCAACTTGAGCATTTTCTCTTGAGAGAACTGACAAATACATATTAAAAACTGCAGGGGAAGCTGGCAGGTAGTGCAGAAAACCCCTTTGCAGACAAATGCATTTTCACTGTATGTCATAATTCAGGAATATTATATGCTGTTACCTCTCCAAACCTCCTCATCCACTTCAGCTCAGTTTGCTGCTGGCCTTACAAGGAATCACTTTGTTCATAGAAATGTGTGCAAAGACATGTCATCCCAAGCTTTCAGAGGAGTGATCATTGCTGAAATAATGTTTGAAAACTGAAGATGCTGTGATACAGGAAACCTCCTTCTTCAACCATATATTTTCCAAAGCTGATTGCCTGTGGCAACATTGTTTTACCTGTGTCTGAACAAGGAAATGAACAACTCGTTCAGTGCTTTCAATCAGGCAAACATACTTGGATGAAGAATAAAAGGCTGTCCCTGCACACAAAGCAATATTTTGGTCTATAGGATAATGCAAATGTAGTACCTATAAACTTACTTTCTTGTAGCAATATGTAATGACACTTCATTTTGTCTAGGATGTAATGGGACAAGGTATTGCTGTATGCAGGAGGGCAGAGAACCCCCAATGAAGGACAGAGCAGTAGGCAGTAGATAAGAAGAAAGAAATCCTTAGAATTCTCTCCCTATATGATTTTTTTTTTAATTGTATGGTCACAAATTGGCCAGAATAGAAGAGCTTTCTGTTTGTGGAGGTGTATAAGAAGTAATGGTTCTGTGAATAACTGCATTTCACACCCCCGACACACATTTGTCACCATCTTTTTGGGTCTGAAAACCCAACTGATGAATAATAGTAAAAGGCAGAAGTAAAGAAAGCCATGGCTGATGCATTTCAGGTGTTGCAAACTAGAAGTTAAGGACTTCTTGTCTGATCTTGAATGGCTTTTCTCATGTTTATCTATGAGCATCTTCTTTCCAGAGAAGACAAACAAGTGGGAAAGATGGAAAAAGTACTCCTCAGTTTAGGACAGTGTTTATGACTTAGTTATGCCTTTGATTTTTAAGGCATTTAATGTATTTTGCTTTCACAAATTCCTCCAGCTTCTTACAAACTCACAACATCCATAAGATTCCGCATCAGTGAATTCCCCAGAGTAACTACAGGGTGTCTAAACAAGCAAGTTGTTCTGTTTTTTTACTTGCTGCTTAATAGTTTCCCTTGGTGGCCCCCATAAATTTTTCTGCTCTTATTCCATTACAAAGAAAACATAACAGAGGGGCAATCTTTGCCTTCTCAGTGTAAAGGTTTTATGTCACACTCATGGATGTCAACTCTTCTGACAGGAGAGGTGTTGTTTGTTAGCTGTCCCTGGCACAGAAGCACTTTAGATCTTTGATTATTGTCTCTGGGTTTTTTGAAGTACCTTAGGTATTTCTTGGTGAGTGGAAACAAGCTGACACCAGGTATTGAAATATCTGTTAGTGTTTTAGATAGTGTTTCATTCTTAACTTGAAGAAAATTGTAGTTACAGGCTGTGGTCAAGGACTAAAGGTATCATTAATATTTAGATTGATGTTATTTGACAACTAAATTAATCTGAGGTAAATGTTTAGAGACCATTTGATGTATTTTTCAAGCATCTGTCTTTAAGTGAGAAATAGCTGGATTTGTTCTTGCTCTAAAGTCTATGAAATCAGTGTGTCAATGGGACACATAAGGATGATAATACCTCATATGAAATTGATTTCTTTAGTGTGACATACACTAGTGAGTATTCTAAATTCATGATGTACAAAGAGGACTTAATCTTGACTTAAGAGGATTTAATAAGAGTGAATTTTATTTCTGCTTCTTTATGCAATCATTGAATGGCTTGCAGAGGCATAACAACAAATAAATGATGACACTTTTAAAGAGAATTTCTATAACTTCTGGAAATATTGTTTCAATGTGGCCTATATATATCATCAGAATACATCTCACTCACTGTCTTGGTGGGAATAAGGGACTAGTCATCTATAGTTTATGTTCTGTCTTTGTATCTGCTGAATTTACTGTAACTGACCCTCCAGCTTAAAAACCCAAGGAACAGAAAAATATAAGCAAAACCACCTAGAACAAAAAGCATTTGAAAGTCAGTAAATTGCAGCAGCTATTTTCCATGGACTACTGTGCAACAATTCTGTTCCAAACAGATTAAAACAGCAGGGCAGCAATTGTACTGATAGTACAATATCTGTTGGTATTATTTTTCCCCAGGCGTGGAGAGGAAGTCTTTGCACAGTTTCATCTTTAGTACTTAGGCATCTCCAAGCTGAAAAAAAAATTGATACCTAAGACAAGAAAATAAAAAAAAAAAGAAATCTATAATCTGATTGCCAATACTGTTACTTTCCATAATATATTTAGAAGCTTTATACTGATATTGTGCCTGGTAATCTGAGATTTTTCTTTGTAAGGTTTTCAGACAGCAGTCTTGGTTTCACCATTAAAGCATCAGCATTCTTCCTAAGTGAACACTTATATTTTTTGATGTCCAAACATATGATGTTGAACAAGTATAATTGCCAGGACTAGTTGATAAATTGGCTCTGTTAGTTGTGAATTGACATAAAGTAATCAAAACTCCTGCAAACCATCTATTTATTTATAAAAATGTCAAAATCTTGCTAAAAGCTTTAGTCAAGCAGACTTAGTATTGCAAAATGTATTAATTGGAGTATATCAGGCCATACTAACCAGCATAATTTATTTCTGTATTGGAAAGCTTTAAATGTTTGCACCAACACTAATTAAAACAAATGCACAGAAATCCTTATTTATTACCAGTCTGTCTTGTTCAACAGGTGTCAAACCATGCAAGCAGCTAAACCCCAGAATTTAGAAAAAAATACTAAAATGAAGTTCCAATAGTGCTGAATGCTGCTGTATTTTATGGCTCATTAAATAGACTCTTACAGCAAACTTCATTGTTTCCTGCAGGTTTTTGAATATGTCAGAGACTGTGTTCAAAATAGAATGAGAATTTTCTGAGCTTTGTTTTAAAATATGCAAAGAAGAGCATTTAATTGCATTTTCTTTGAGGTATAGTAGTCTCACATGCAATTTAAAAACAAGATCATGTATTATAGTCAGATTTTGGGGATATTGGGAGGACTCTAAAATCACAAGTTACTGCTTGTGATAGGTGGAAATTTACTGCTTGTGATAGATGGAAATTTTCTTTACCAGTTTTAGCATGTAATGTGATCAGAAGTAAAAGTACTGTACCCAACTTTTACTGATTTCTTTAGTTCAGAACACAACCACTGTGTTTTCAAAGTCTGAGTTGCAAACATCTGGGCTGGGAACCTTAATCCTCTCTCTCATTATGAGATAAGAAAATGCCTCTGCATCCTTATTGTGAACTTTTGTTAGGTGCTCCCCAGCATCTGTGTTTGATGCTGGGAGGATCCAGCTGACATACTTCACATCTTCACTTTAACCCTGTGTAAGTTTTTATCATTCTATAGAGGGCTCCACTTGAATATATATGGGTGTAATTTTTATTTTTTCCTAATTAAGTAGCATGGGGTTTTTTTATGCCTTTTAATTGTGTTCATAGTACAGCACCTTAGTGTAGTCCTCCTGGGAGTGGAAAATTTTATGTTTAAAATAATTAAAACTTTTACTGGTTGCCTATTATCCATTCAGACTCTCACAACAGCCCACAGCTTTTTCTCTTAATGTTGTACAATTTTAAAGGCTTTTGAGAAAGCTTGGAGTTGTGGAACAGTATTCAACAGTGAAATGAGTGACTAAGTGCAGAGACCTGGTTTGTTTTTAAGTGTTCATCTTAGATAATAACACATTGGCAATTTAAAAGTCATTCTTCATTAGTTTCAACTGAATGGCAGACAGACTGCATAGCTTAGGAAAAGAAAAAAATCCAGTATTAACAATTAACCACAGGAGACTCTTGCTTCATAGTGATGCTCAAAAATGTGTTAAAATGATAGGAGAGTGTCGAAAGCTAAAGAAGAAAACCTACTCTTGTCTGATCTGACAAATAAGTGGATTGATCTGACGTAAACAAGTGAACTAATGTGAGTTACAATGGTTTGCAGTCATCAATATCCTTTTGTACTAAAGTGGTACTTGTAGGAGGGGAAGAAAAACCCTCTACCTGCCCTTCACTGATTTTTATCATAAAAGAAAACATTAAAGGAACAGCAGGACAAAATGTATATTTCGAGCAAAGCAGAAGAGGCTTTCTTTTCTGTTTGATTTTGCACTTGGGGAATTTTACTTCATCTCTTCCTTCAAAGGTACCAGAGAATTCATTTACTGTAGCCTGAGGTTATGATAACAAAACAAAGGCTTGCAACTTAACATACTTCAGAAAAAACAAAATAATTCAATTAGGATAACTCGCTTGGTTGTTCTTGGACACTTATGAAGTTGGGAAGGACATGGAACTTCTGTTTTTAAAGGAGGTAGTAATCTGTAAACTGGAAAGAGAAGAGTTTGGGAAAAGGAAAGGATTGAAAGGGATCACTTGGGCTAAAAAAAGTCACTCAGCTTTCATTTATTCCCTGGGTGAACAGAGTTCAGAGAGAAGACCTGGAGGGCTTGTCAGTTCTAAAGATAATCAATATAGTCTAGAAGGCAAAATGATCATTAAAGTTGAGGTAGCTGAATATTTTACACAGGTGGCCATATCTGATCATGAGGACTTTGTTCTAATGGTAACACAGCTCTTTCTTCTCTGAAGCAAGTTCCCTAAACTTCAGTGAGTAATTTGTTCTCAAGACATGATGCGTTATTGCTTTAAGTGACTTTTTCTGCTGTTCTGAGATGTCATTTGCTAAATTTGAAACAAGCCTTTAGTATTTCTGGGATATTTTGGTTTGTTGCAGTGAAGGTATTTTAGGACCTTAATATTGCTGAACACGTAAGTCCTGCTGTGCTGCTTGACTTAGGGGCCCAAGGTTTTTGACATACAAAATGCTATACACGAGCTTTTAAATTATGTTGGCAGATTTTTCTTTAATATATAGAAACGTGCTAGAATTCTATGTAAAACAAGAACTGCTGGTATATTTTTGCTGTAAGCTGGGTTTGTATTCATCTGGATGAAATCCCATTGATGTCCCTTTTAACTTGTTAAGCAATTTCCCTGCTAATAGAGAATGTGTCAAGCCAACAGCCATAGGTGATGGTACCTAGTCTAAGTTGAGCAACATAAAGGATTTTAGTTTCTGGCTACACAACCTATGAAAGCCAAATGGGGAGTCTTTTTGTGCAGTAATCAGTTGATGCAGTTTATGCAACAGCTTGTCCTTTCAGAATCAGTTTGCATCAGAAAAAGCTCATCTTGTGCTCTTTCCCAGATTTCTGTGACCTGCACTATATTTTGCTTCCAAGGCCTCGCTAGCTAAAAGAAGTGCAATCATTTCTGCCATCTGCTTCCAGTCAGCAAGCTTGGGACAAGTCATCCCTTAACTTTTACATAAAAATAAATGTCAATGGAAAAAATATTTCCTCCTCCTTTCTGTAATATTTCATTTTGTCTTTTATATTCAGTCACCCTGGTGATATAACTCATCCTTTAAAAAGCAAAACCAGATATAACTGCTCCTTGTTTTCTCTTTTTTTTTTTTTGTATCAGCAATTCCTGTAGTGGTGAAAATCAGTTCTTGATCTCCCCAGTTAAAAATAGACTTAAGTTAAATAAACAAGAAGATTATTTTTTTATCTTTTTTCCGTGGGACAGGTGACTACATCACTCCCTAATTTTCTGTGTATTCAGTTCTTTTTCAAATCCTCAGAAGTAATCCTGCTTTTCCAAACATATTTAGCTTCCTTTTTGGAGATGAGAGTTACAGATGGTGAGATTTTTATGAAAATTTTTAATCTGGAAATAAACCAAAGAGGATTTAAAAATATGATGGGAAATAAAGATGAAGAAAGGAATCTTGAAGTGATCCAGGAAATTCAAGAGACAGCTTAAATCTGTTAGATTTAGTATGTTAGTGCCTGTTTGCATTGTGTTGGAAACAGTGTAGCTTAGTGAAAATAATTTTGGGAGAGAAAGTTCTAGGAGTCCTTCTTTGAAAAGCCTGTGAAGTGTGAATTCATTGTGTAAATAAATGGATAGCCTTAAGGAAGTAATTCATTACTTCTGCTAAACTAACTTTGTAGTTGTGCGGTAGGTAGGAAAAAAATCATCATCTTGCTTTTAAGAAATGAATCTTTTTCACATTTTAAGTAAAAGTCTTGATCAGATTGGTCATGTTGGTTATTTCCATTGTTTAGATGTGACTTCTGTGTATACTTGCTCCATTATCATTGCTGAGGCTGAGACTGACTATCTTGATTTCTTTCTTGCCTTTTGGGAGATAAGCACTTTCCTTTTCCAAGACTTTCCTTGTCATGGGGCCACTTTCAATCCTCACAATCTTTGAAATGACAGAAGGCCTCACCATGATGATGTTTTTCAGCTCCTTGCACACCCAGGGATTTGTATGCTTCCCCAAACAGTCCCTAACTTGATCATCTTCTGTCACACCTTGCTACCAGACAGAGGTCTGTGCAGTGACTGGGACAGGAGTTTGCTAGTGATGATTGCTGCTAAGGCAGGACCAAACACATCAAATGTGTGGTAAAAGAACCACAGCATAGTAAAATAGTTAAAATATTGATTTTAAGAAAATTGAAACTGAGATAGGTAGATAGGTATATGATCAAAGAGGAATGTTTTCTTTGGGTTTCCAGGAAAAGTTCTGAAAAGCAATTATGTGCCATAATGCCTTCCTTGTACCATCCTGCTGAACTGTAGTAGTACTGAGCCCACTGGGATCATTCATGGACTTCAGTTAGACATAGAAACAAACACCTTGTGTAGTCAGAATGCTGTTAATTAAGATATATGTTCTATAGCTTAATTCAGTAGATGCTTCTTATTTGTCTGAAAACAGAGCTCGATGTTTTACTGGCATCTTGTCTCTCTCAAAATAGATCCATTCCATGTTTTATTAAGTAAGTTTTTGAGTTGGTGAGGAGTGTGCTTTTTATGCCTCTGCAAATAGAAATGTTCTAAAATGGAGCAAAGCTTAGAAATAATTTTTCAAGTTATCTGGACAAGTATTTGAAATTGCAGTGGCTGTTACATTGTTTAGCTGATGAATGCAGGGAAGGGATGCCTTGCAGCATAGGAGATGTAATTCCAGGCAAGGGATACCTTGCAGCATAGGATGTAATTCAGTGTTTGAGATCTGTGCATTCATTAATGGTAATGAGTATCCCCAACTTGCAGCCCTGTAAATTACAACAATAATGAATCAGGAGAGCTGAGTTTTCCATAGATCTGAATGTATTATTGTGAAAACAGCTTTAATGACTTCCTGACAAAATTTACAATAAAAACATAGTTCAGCTAATTAGCTTTGTTTATAGTCTTTTGACAAGAGGGCTATGACATGTGTCTGTAATTCCCCTTGGAGTGCAGTGTTAGCTTTTAATATGTAAACTTTATTGTTCAGCATTTACTTATTAAATAAGAATGATTTTTCTGCTTTAGTCCCTTCTTTCTATGCTGTCTCTATCAACTATATTTTTTAAAAAATTCATAACAAAATAGTTTCTTCAAAAATTGTATTTTTCCCCCAGAAAAAGTACATTAACTCTTTGGATATTTTTCTGTTTTTATTTAATCTCTATATGTTTCCCTCCTTTAGGTTAAGAAAGGAGGAAATGCTTTTCTTTGATTGTATATTGATTTAGAAAGGAATGACTATGATGAAAATTACCTAACTTTATCCAAAGCAGTAGTGAATCATCAATGTAGTGAGTGAGAAGCTAACAATCATTTGTTTTTAAGAAAAATTGTTTTATATTCTTTACAAAAGTTAAAAATTAAGTAAATTTCTGCTGAGTAACAGCACTTTGAGTGAAAGCCTTTACACTTTTTAGGGTACTTTTTCCCTTAGACATGGTTTTGTCCTTTTTTCTGATTGTGATAAACATACAATAAGAGGACAGAAAGCAGAAAAAAGTCCTGATGCTAAATGCACGTTTTCTGGGAGAAAAAATCATCATTGGTTGAAGTACTTTGTCCTCTAAATGAAGAACTTGTCAGGCTGTGAATTCAAACAAAATGTCTAAGCTCCTAGGAGATTAATGCCCTTCCTATATTATTCAGTCAATATCTTTGGTTATTTGGAAACATTTAGTGATTCTCTAATAGTATTAGAAGTATGTTAATATTTCATTGCTTTTTTTCCTAAAGTTTCCTGCTAATCACATATAGAAATGAACATTAAATATTCAGGGGCTGGATCAGCTCCAATTGTTTTGGAAGTGTGTGGTCCTATCATTTAGTCCATGTTGCTGCACATGAAAACACAGTTAGTGGCACAGTTGAAAAAAACCTCTATGAACTATTTTTCAGTTTCTATTTTGATGTGGTTTTAAAAATTAATTATAATTTATTTATGATTATGCATATTATTAGTACTGTGGAAGAATTGAGAAGCTCTGAATCAGTGTTTAATTATATCAGACACTATAGACATGCAAAGCAAGCAAAAAGAAAGGCTATTCTCTAGCTAACTTACAGTCTGACAAGATAAAGATCTGGTGGGAGAAAGGAAACTGCTTTGTCATCACTTCACATATCAGGCTCTAAAACAGCCTGAGCATTTTCTCTTTTTTCTGTCCCTCACTCTCTCCCTCATTGTCACTTTCATTTAAAATATCCTCAACACATACACAACCAGTTTGATATAACAGTGGAATTTCTTCCTGGGTGCCAAAATTGGATTGGTTACTATAAACCTAAGGCATATTACAGAATACATACAAGTAGTGAGCAAATTTTCCAGCCCAGTGGAGCTATCAGTCATTTTGCCAAGTCAAGTTGTTAGTGATTGAGGGCAGTTTTCAACACCCTGATGGTGGGAGTGTTCCTGGCTGTGGAATGAGGACTGCACAGGGTAACAAAGTCTGTATTACTATTGCCATTTTTCACAACTCTCTACTTGCTTGCTGTTTGATAAGTTGCATGGAATAATAAATTCCTGTATATAAAATGCTTATAGGACACTGGTTTATCATATGGGTATAAATTGGGGTACATCCCAAAGAAAGCTAGTTTATGTCCAGTTCCATTCTGGAAGTCTTATATGGCATATAATAATCCAGAAGGTGGATTCTTGGTGCTGATTCTTCAGTAATAATACCTAGAAAATGTCACGTGGTTCCTTGGAAAAAGCAAGTTGTAGCAGAAATGAAGATGTTTGGAGTTTATCCAGGACATTAAAACAGTGATTTCAGGAGTATGATCCTTATAATACAAGAAGAAAGTTATTTATGTCAGTATTCTAGAAAGATAACATATTTGGTATCATTTATAAGAAAGCTATATAGGGAGAATTTTTTTCTATCTCTTCAATATTTTATTCTTAACAATACATGGAAGAATAACTTTGTGCAGAGAATAGTTTTCTTGACATGTTTTATTATATGGGTCTATGATTACAACTGCAGCTTCTTTGTTTTGGTCTTTTTTGTTGCTGTTGCTTTTCCTTAAAACCCACAAGGCAATTTACTTTACTTTTCCCTTTAATACAAACAAACACTTGCTAATTATAGTAATCAGTTCACATGCAGTAATCGCATTAGCTGTGGTAATTATTATATGCACCTGGACCTCTATTTGGGTTGATAGACAAAATCAATAACTCTCAAGTAGGCAGAAGTGTGAGGCTGATTATGTGTTCAAGTGATCAGAGATCAGATTGCATTTGATTAAATGAATTAGTTAGAGATTTTAATGTTCTTCGTTAAAATACAAAGAACTAAGAAAATGCTTATGCTGTACCCTTGCTCATAAATGCCATGCACACCGAATACCAGGATGTGGAGTGGAAAAATGTGTGACACCAGTGTGACACCCAGGGTCTAAACTTCAAGCTGGAATTAAAAAAGAAAAAAACCAAATTCTTTCAGTCTTTCTGTTAGTCACCTATGATTTCTGAAACAATGTAAATTCACAAAAAGTAATTAAATCTTGCTTTTGGTATGACTTTTTCTCCCAAAATATTATAAGAAGAATGTGTTTGCAGTGGTGCTGGTCACTCATCTAACCCACAGAGGTTAATGCATAGCTGAAGAGAAGATTTACTAGTTCATAATCTCCTTTGTCAGGATAAATAGATGTGAAATTCCTGGCTTTACAGTATCCATAAACTGGTTCTAACTGCTAAGGTAGAGTGTTAGGAAAGAAGTGAAAACCTGCATTAATTATATTGCACATTAAATATTCTGATAGTGGAAGGTCAGCTTTGCACATGCTCAACAGTTCAGAGAAGTTTGAGCAAAAGACACAACTGAGCAAAACTATTCTCACAGGAGCAAAAGCTGGAGGAGTTATTGCAGATCATGGCTAAAGGTCTAGCTCTGCAGCTCTGACAGAGTTTCTATAGTCAAACGAAGCACCTTGTACTAGTCTTGAAACACTCAGCTATGTCCATCACCAAAGAGAATCACATTGTGAAAATAATAAGCCAAGTCATCTGTGCATTGACATGTGCTATTTCTGCAGAAGTTTACATTTACTCCCCTCAGCTAGACCACATTAAAGTATCCCTCCACACGTAACAGGTCATTATAACAGCACAAACTTAAGACATGGTGCTGCCTGAGGTGCTTGTTACTTACAGTACAGGTACTACCTGTTCTTACAGGTCTTTGCTAAAGCTATCAGTGAAATGCAGTAAACCAGGAATTATTCATACAGCAAATGAGACATCATCTGCCATAATTAGTTGGAATCTCAGCCTGTCTATGAAGGCAGCTTTGTCAGTATTTCAGTCTTTGTACACTTAATATTTCATTGCTCATAGTCTTAGTATATGAGTGTCTCTGCCCTCTGAAATCTGTGTATCTTCATTATAATTTCTGATTTCCTTTTGGTATGTAATCTCTACTCCTTTCTTGGAATGCTGAGTTCAGTGCTAGAGGTTTTGGTCCTTCTGTTTCACAGTTTTATTCCAATTAATGAAAAAGAAGAAAATGAAATTGTAGTTGAAGGACAGGACTGGTCTTGATCTGTGCTGCAATGTACTGCTGCATTCCTCATAGGCCCTGCTGCAACACATCTGATATATGCAGGTAGTAGTGTTCAGAAACATGATGCTTATTCCTTCCTTATTTTGTCTGTCATGTCTATAAATCCTTAACCTAGAGTTATGATCTTTGAAAGAACGTTTAAATGCAACTGTTCTCCAGCATGGAAGAAGAAATATACAAAGAACATAATAAAAAGAATAAATCAGGGAGTAATAGCTGATGCTGGGAAAGAAATAGGAAACCATCTTTGCAAAATTTGCAGACTTCACAAAGTCAGTCATTCAATTACAGATTTTGCATGCATGGTGGAGAAGGTGGGCAATATTTCTCTGACATATGAAGAGCCAAGGTACTCTTTCTTGGAGCTTTTTAGATACGCTTTTTGAGGTGTGCTGCATTTCTGGATTTCCCAGGAGTATTTATTTAATGTTTTACAGCCACATGGATGAGAAGATTGAGTTTCATGCAAGTATTGTACAGGCTTGGTAGAAAAATAATAATTTTCTTAGATTCCAAGCATTCCAATTTGCAGTTCTATCGAAAGCCCTTGGTTGTCAACATGAGTGGATATTATGGACAAGACCAATAGTTGATGATCTGCCCGTTTCTCTTATTCCTTTTTTTTTTTTTTTTAAATTCTGTAGTTCTAGTATCTGCTTGTTTGAATATCTGCTGCATAGGCTCAGAATTTTCTTCAGTGTTCGTAACATTTTATGTCAGTGTTTTTCCTCTTGCATCCTTGCACCCATAGCTGTGACCATTTCACTCTGTTTTACTCTTCTTTTCTTGACTCTAGTTTATTTTCCCACTTTCTTTCTAACAACTTATCAATTTTCTCAGTAACCTGAGCCAAGGTCACCTGGCTATGCTGCATCAAAGCTAAGCCTTGGATCACAGACAGCTGAACCCTTGGGTTGAGAGTTACATCTCCAGGATAACTGAGTGCAACAGGTTTAAGAAATACATTTCCTGGACAGATCAGACTGGATTTGTGATTGGTGCTTAAGTGAATACTTAAACATTTCACTGGGCTTGAAAAAATAGAAATAGAATTAGCATAATCTTAAGGTTTTCCTAAACAGAGGTATTAGCTCTAGAGTTTGAGGAATAGGAATTTGAAATTATCTTTGAAACAGACAGATATTCCATACCTTAAATGTATCTTCTTGCACCAAACAGCATAAAAGCTTAGCAGCAGATTTCCTGTTGAAAGTTTTACAAGAGGATGTATTTTTCAGGGAGCTGTATTACAGTAATATAGACTGTTTCTAAAGCTTAGCCATAGCACATAAAGTGACAATCAAATGTCTTGTATTAGTATAATTCTCAATGTGTATATACTTGAATAAAATTTCATATGAACTCAAATATTAGATCCAATAAGATCTTTGGAGAGATTTTAATGATTTCAGTGGTGACTGAAAAGAATTACATCATTTTTGCCCATTCTTCCTAATCAGGAAGATATTACCTTTTGAATATCTGAAAATATTTTTTTAAAAAAAAGGTAAATTAGTGGAGATTAACTCTGTACATTGTGCCCTGTTGTTAGAGTTCTTAAAAGTTGCTGGGAGATTTTTGTGGAATGAGGTTTTTCTCAGTCTAATCTAGTGAATCCTTGCTCCTACGAGTGATTTAACTGAAGTCAGTGGCTGCAGAAAGGACTGACTCACAGGCAGGAGTAGCTTAACTTCACTGCTGTTATTTCTCTGTAGCTACTCTTTGTTTATTTCAGTGTTGCCATCTTTGTGAATCAGCAGCTTAACCACCTTGATTTGTTTCATAGTATGTTAAACAGACATTGATTTTTGGCTTTCATTAATACATTTCCTTGTGGTTTTCAGTGATTCAGTCAATTTTACAAGAGTGTTAGAGCCTGCAATATGGGGCTTTTATCCAAGTTCCAGGTTTAGCAGTCCTCATTGGTAAATCAAGGCCCTAAGAATACTACAGACTGGGTATGTTTGTCATCCACTGATATCCAACTCTCTTCCATAATAATTTCCTGACTAGTAGTGGATGATAAATGATTATACAGTCCTTTATCAGGAGAAAAAAAAAAAAAGATCTAATAAGGCCTCCATGAACAATGACAGGAGGGAGATGCAACCAGATATCCACAAATTTTACATGCAAGTATGTTCTTGCCTCTATTATTATAAATAGAGTAAGTCTGAGTGCTAAAGCATTAGATCCTCATTTTTGCTATGAAATTATTCTTAGCCTTCTCTGCTTATCTGAAAGTGATAGTTCTTCATTTCCATTTGATCTATTTTTTTCTCTCCAGCATAATGAAGAATGATGATACTTTTAGATGTTGACATTTTGGAAAGCTGAGATGGTATGTAGTAGACTACAACTGATGAAAGCTTAATGAAAGTTATTTTCTCATAATAGCTCTAAATTGGCTATTTTCGCGGTGGAGTGGGTCCAGTGGATTGAGCTTGAACTTTTTACCTCTCTGTATTCCTGTAGTTACAAAAAGTGATGTGCAATGACTTTAACTGTTTAGCTTTTTTAAATCCAGGGTTAAGAGTACTGATTGAACTTGAATTTTCCCGTTATTCCTAGATGTAGGAATTTGTTTCTGTAAAAAGCCAGGTATTGTTATTTCCTGACGTACTCCCTTGCAAGCCTGGCATTCCAAATCAGAAACTATATTTGTGGTATGTAAAGCAATAGGTAATGGGGATTTTAACCTTCTATACTAGCATAGAGTTTTCATATTATCCAAACTGTGAGCAAAAATATGAAAACTTTCAGTAAATCTGCCTGTAACCATTTAATACATGTAGGGCTGAAAGCCTCCTAAATCTCATCTCTGTCTGGAGAATTAGGAAGATTGTTCCAAACTACATAATGAAATGAAATATTTCACAAAATTTCTCATGAAAAAAATCCAAAACCTTATTTCAGCAGAAACCTTTTTCCAATACTAAAAGCTGTTGGAAATTTTTTCATTGTCATTCATGCAGACATTCTCAGGGTGCAGTGATGCAGACATTCATGTTACAGCAGGACAAAGATCCAAGGGAATAAATCTGAGATGTGCCAATACATTTCTAATGGAGGTTGTGAGGGTTTTTCTGTACTCAACTGTAATTTTTTAGATACAACTCTGTATTATATTAACAGTTTTCCAGGATGTATGCATTTCACAGAATCAGGAATTGAAGGGACCTCAAGAGATCGTCTGTCCAATCCTCCTGCTGGAGCAGGAACACCCAGATCAGGTCACACAGGAAGGCATCCTGGTGGGGTTTGAAGTTCTCCAGAGAAGGAGAATCCACAACCTCCTTCCTCATTAAGGAGATGCTCCAATCCCCTAATCATTTTCGTGGCTCTGTTCTGGACTTTCTCAAGCAGTTACCTGTCCTTCTTGATACGAGGGTCCCAGAGCTGGACACAATATTCCAGATGTGTTCTCACCAGGGCAGAGTAGAGGGGAAGGATAACCTCCCTACTGACTACATCCCTTCTAATACACCCTCTGATACTGTTGGCCTTCTTGCCCACAAGGGCACATTGCTGGCTTGTGGTCATCCTGTTGTCCACCAGGACGCCAAGCACCCCTGTCAGATAGGAACCAGGATGATGGTGTCCCTGCAACCTGTCCTTGTCAGGCAGAATCCTAAAAGAAAGAAATGAGTGATGCAAAGTTGGAGATGGGGTCAGTGGGTGAGCTCCCTCCCTGCCCACATCAAGGCCTCCAGTTCCTCTGAACAACAGTTCTGGCTGTTGAAGACCAACAAAATGAAGATGGTGGGGGGTGAGCAGGCCTCGCTGCCAATGTCTTTGCAGTTGGGGAGGCTCCTTGCTCTAATAAAAACCTCATCCATGAGGTGAAGAAGATGGGCTATTGCCATAGTCGTTTGTAAGAAAGGTTGACCTTGATTGTTGTAGCTATCTCAGACTAAAGACTGTGGTATTTCAACAGCCTTAAAATATCATCACATGGTCAGAAAGGCAGACCTTTTCAAACCTGATGTATTTATATGAATTTATTAAGCACAGGTTTCTGGTTATAGATGAGTGATAGAATTAATGAGGAAAACTTCTCTTTTGTAAGTCTTCATTTTGCAGTTCCCAGTGAACTGTTTCTTCACTCTACTGATTTCATAGAACTATATGTTGTTGAACTTCCTAAGGATATATTCTAGTTGCTTGGCAATGGATTGTGGAACAATTCGTTTTCAAGTTCAGTGAACACAGAACTAGAGTAATTTATTCAAATCCACCACTTATTAAATCAGGATTTGACTTAATTTTTTTTTCCTGACTAATAAAATGGACTTGAAAAGAATTAGCTAAACCTCTGTGGAATTGTGACAAAGTAATTCTGATGACTGTGTTGTCTATTAGTTTTTTTACTGCGTGTAAGTAAGGCGAATGGAGATTAATACTTGTGCTATTGTTTTGTGGATTGTCAGAAAGGGATTTATTTTTAAACAATTTATTATCTTAACATCATCCTCCTTTCAAGATAAGTAACGTGGAGATAATATACCTGCATTTTTATTAGGCATCTGAAGTATCTGAGCATTTCAGAAGGAGTGTTTTCTTTATCACTGGTAAATTGAGTGTTAAAAAAAAAAGAAACTTCAGGTGTTGAATTGGGATAGTTTTGTGAGGGGCATGAATAATTCAATTGCTTCAATTTAAAACATTACAATAATAAATACATGTTGCTTTAAGTATCAGGTTTGGCCCAATTTAGTAATGCATGTATTTCCAGTTGGATAGTTGCTCCTTCTTTTATCTAAACAAAGAGAGACAAATATAACATGACATATTCTGGAAATGTCAAGTTCACCTGCAGTCACAGGATATTACTGTGGAATTCTATGAGCTTTTGATCAGAGCCATAAAGCATGTTTTATTATGCATTAGGACCTGAAAGAAAGAAATGTGAGGTTTGTATTGTTGTTATAACATTATCCTTGCTACCTATGAATCATCTTTAGATCAGGGCACTGGAGCCCCATGGAGGCAGACCCAAGAGCTTACAGCAGCCTGCAGTATAAAACAAAATAGAAGTGATGGAAAAAAGAAATGCATTTCCTTGTCTCCATGGTGAGATAATATGGATTATTTATCTAAATGCCAGTCAAGCCTATGGGATCTATAGCTGTATGAACTCTAAGATGAGCAATCTCCTTTTTTATACCCATCCTTCCTTCTGAAAGGAAGTAAATTGAGTGTTGGGTACAGACTGCCTGTATTAGACGGCACAGAGTGGCAGTGTCTGCTTCTATTGAGCTTCCAGTCACCTCACAGGCAGCCACTTTGACTTAGACTGCCTGTATTCAGCCCATTGCATGTTCTGAACAGTTGACTTCATTGCAGAGTAAAGTGCACAAAGAACATAGATGCTTGTGTTATGTCACTTATAGTTTAATGACATAACTGAGACAAATAGCAGAGAAGATTTGAGACATATATGCTCTCCCTCCTGAGAATTTCGCCATGATCTGTCAGGATTTTGAAATCATATTTGTGATGGCATCCTAAATAGGAATCACAATCCCATTTTCAGTATTTTATTTCCTTATCCTCCTATCTTATGTCTCTAAGAAATCATTGATTAAAATGTGTTATATGCATTGAATTTTATTCCAGGAAAAGAATTCTAAGTATAGATTTCTGTGAGACTGGTCAGCTTTGGGAATCCCATACAAAATCATTTAAAAGAAAATTAATTCAAAAACTGTAGGGAGAGTATGACATCTGAAGTTTAAAAATGGATAAAATGTACATGTTCTTGTTTTTGAGATGACCTGGTGTAAAAGCAGTTCCGAGCACAGCTTCCAGACAAAAGAAACCCTTACATATTACCTAGTGAATATTTAAAAATTTTTACTGATGGCAAAATTTAACAGAGCTGTGCCAATTAAAAATCCAATTTATCTTTCCATCCTAATGAGAATAGGTATATACTTTTTAAAGTATGGCGTATTTGGAGAGTAGTACATACTATTTAAATAATAGTATAGAGTGTTTAAAGAGATGTAACTTTCCAAAACAATGAGAATATGGGCAGATTTCCTTTACAAGAATGGTATGGAGTTTTAGGAGGAAGAATTATGTTTTGTGTTGTATTTCTGCAGCTGGTTTTATTAGATCGTTACGAAGTTATATACAAAGGGACACATTTTTTAGCAAGAAAATGGGATTTTAAAATAACTTACATTAGTGGTCAATCCTTGGTATGTGTGTTTGAGTTCTTACAGCTGTAATGATTTGTTTTAAAGGAGCCATATCAACCTGTGCTGATTTTTAAGCCTTTGCTGATTGATTTGACTTGTTTGATGTATTATAAATCACACAGCTATAAAGTCACAGTAAAAATTCCATTAAACTTGTGAGGTAAAAAAAAATCCATAAATAAACCAGTACGAAATGCAAGACAGCAGCAAATGTGCTATTTCATTTCCATTTTTAAATTTAAGTTTATGTTTACAGCCAGGGCCACTTTTATGTGAAAGGGTCTCACTATGTATTTGTGTATTTTATTTCCTGTACGTGAACTTGAACTGCAACAATATTTTAGTTTGTTTCATTTTGCTTCTGTAAAGCTGTTTTCTGTTATTTCATTGATCAGAACTGCTATTATTTATTTTCAAATTAAGACTCCTGACTATGGAAACTATTGTTAAAAATAACTGAAGATATCTAGGAAAGGAGATTCAAATATTATCCCTCTTGCTTTTAATATTTTGGTTCTTGCATTTCCACAGTGTAATACCATTCATATTGTCTAACTAGCAACTGTATTGAGCCTCACATCAGACTCTATTTTCTGTGTGGGTTCTTGTCTCTGTGTATTTTGTCTTGTGAGCTGTCCTTCTTCATTTCACATTAAGGCTGAGTTGACCAATGCTGAAGTGATTTTTGGCAGAATTTTGTGATTGAGATCTCAGAAAGACTTTATGTTCTTGAATTAAATTCCAAAAGTCAAAGGAGCTGTTGTAGCTTATAGTCTTATTAGAATTCTTGCCATTTTCTTCACCAAAAATGAAACAGCCTAAATGTAAATGAAAATGTATTCCTCATTGAAGTAGGCAAATATTTTTAGATTTTACAGTGGTTTTTCCCTGCCTGCCCCACATTCTTTTATTCATATTGACAAATTCAGAATAGACTTGTATTGTTTCATTGGACTTTTGCATCTTCACATGCATAAGGTATAATAATCTTTATATAATAATAATCTTCTCATTTGGGATTCTATCCTAATGGTCAGTTATTTCAGGTGACGTTCTGCCTGGTCAGTTAAGCTGGGCTTTGGTTGCACTATGGGGCTAAAAGTGACATGGTGATGCATGTGTGAAATATGTATTAATAGGCTATGAAAATATCTCTGAAATATCTTAAAGCTAATGACTAGCTGCATTTTTATGAATAATAATACTGATGAGGATGACCCTTTTGCCTGTTTTTTATCAGGGAGATGTGGCTGAAGAGCTGCTGATTGTCTGCAGTGCTGTAGAATGTGTTTATGCTGTAACTTCACATGAGTACTGTCCCGTGGAAAATAATACTTGATTGTTCCAGACCACTGTCCTCACCCTGACTCTCAAGACTTGCATGACCAGAGCTCCGCTGTTAATGCAATGGGTTGTTCTCACTTAAATCTCCTCCCTGGTGTGGTTTGTTACTGTCAGAGGAACAGGGTAATTTCGGCTTTTGTTAAGCATTAAGTGCTGCAAAGTCTGCAATTGACACCATAATGGGTGAGGTTTATGAGGTAATTAAATGCTTTGTTGTCTCCTGAGTTGTCAACAATGGCAGTATTCCTAGAATTATTGTTGGACTATGACCTGGTTCCACTGGGATAGGAATAATTCTCCCCAGGCTCCATCAGGACACAGATATTGTATCCCCTCTGAGCCTGGTGTGTAGCTGGGAGCTGCTGGGGAGGACAGGGCAGGAGGTGACCACTTGTGAGTAGGGGTACCATAACCGTGTTGGTGCATTCCTCTGTCTTTTATTGTGTTTGTGATTGAGCCCTTTGCTGTGCTGTTACACTGTCTTTGTCTTAACCCACGATTTTGGACTTTTTCTCCTAATTCTCACCATAGAGTTTGATGAGCAGCATGTCGTTCTTTAGTGCCCTTTGAGGCCAATCCATGACAGACTGCTATAGATGACATTTTCAAGCTGTTCTGGCAGAGCCCTAACTTTGATATGCATCCTATTTTAACTCAGTGTGGTTAGGAAATAATAAATTCTCTACCATACAGCTCTATAGAAGCGAATCTTTAGAATCCTGTAGCATATTCATTAGTATGAATAGTAGGAATATTGAAATAAGGGAAGATTAAAGAGATATCCCATGGACCTGTTCACTTCTGATCATGACAGTAAACTTGTAAAGTGATATTTCCTCTGAAAAGATTAGTATTCACTTTTTTCCCTTCCAGAGTGATCTTCATGCTGAGAGTCATATGCCAGAAACTAAACAGGCCATTTAAATGTACAGTGAGCAAGTAAGAGCTGGCATTGGTCTGAGGTGCTACTTGGTACATTCCAGGGCAGAGTTGTGACAAGCCATATGGATGTGTGTTAATTAGAAAACAGAGGGGAATACCAGGAAAAGAACATAGTCACAGAATCATCATTGTGCTGAGTAAGAATGGGCTTGTAGAAAATCAACAAATCTAACTTATAGTTGTGTTACCTTCCAGGTGGGGATTCCTCTTCAGCTGGTTGACAGATAAAACAATGTGCAATTAATTGCATATTTGGACTGTTGCTTTCTGTAGAAGTGCACATGCTGATAGTTTTCAAAATGGAGGATATATAGCTCCCTTCAGTTAGTTCAAACAGTACAGTAAGTGCCTCAAATACCACAGTCCTTATGATTATACCAAGTGAAATCCCAGTTCATTCCACTGGCTGTTGATGCAAAGAGTATCTGAAATTTCTTTTTAAAATTCTGCCTCGCACATTTGTCACAGTATCAGAATAGAAGGATCAGAAAGCAGCTCCTTTCCCTCCACTGTTGTCCTGCTCTTTTTCCCCATTTCCTTGTTTCTTATTTCGAGTGCTACAATGACCATATGGAGCACATCTCGTTAATCTGTTATTCTCTATTGCTTTGTCATCCACACTTCAGAATCCTTATATCAAGTGCTCTTCTTGAAAGGTCAAATATTTTTTTCCAGAAATTAAACTTGTTTTCACATTTTTCTTGCACATGCAGAGACTATTACAACAAAATGGCAAAGAACTTTTTGTTCACTTTGCTCAAAAGAATGTCATTCCTTTGTTTTACACATACATAGACCTTGAGATTATTACAGAAGAAGGAATAGTAGAATAATTCAACTTTTTAACCACTGAAATCCTCTCTGTAGCCACTGCAACTTTACAGGATGTGTTATTTCAGATAATACAGTGCAAGAAAGACTGTTATTTCATACACTGGAGCTGAGACCATCTGTTCTTGCTAAAGGAATTTTGTATGTCTTTTGACAGTTAAACTGATAAATAACCAAATGGGAATTGTAAGTAGCAGTGTGAGGTTTGTCATGCCAAGAAATCTCCAACACCACCTGGAATTACTACTGAATGAAAAAGCGAAATATGTTTTGTTACTCTAGAGAACCCTTCCTTTAATCGCTTTATCTTTCCTGCACACTGATGTCTAGCCTCCTTATCTCATGTTCTCCCTACAGCTTCTTAGAAACACTTCAGTTTGTTCAGTGTTCTGCTTTGTTCAAGTCATGAGTTTTGCTCTCATCAGCCACAAACTGCTGCAAGATTATTGCTCCAAGATTGCCATGACTCCCTACAAACTTCTTGACAGAACTAGTAGAGGCCATTGCTGCTTCACATAATGGAATCTGGACTGGTGAAACTGTGAGCAGTATGGAGGTGTGAGTACTAATCAGAGAGATGTCAAGATAACCTGTTTATTATCTAAAAGTAGAGCACAGAAATGGTAAAAGAGCTCACCTGAAAATGTGTTCTGTACACTTGTTGAGAGGTGGGAGGGAGATGTGATACCTGAATTTATTTCCACTACCTTGGCTCTGCACGTTCACCTTGGAATCCACAGTATTGGTTATTTCTCTATCAGTTGAATAGAAACATGTGGGGAGATACTCCCAGGTGTGCCTGGAATGTGGAAGAGAAAATTCTGTGTCAGGAGTCTCTGTGGTGAAATTGTAGCTGTTGCTGGAATAGCTGCTTTGTGTCAGAGGTTTGTTGTCTCCAGCAGAGCTGCCTCATAGCCCAAGGTCTATTGGCTTTCTAGGGAGACTTTCAGAGTACTGGAAAACCTGCATTTGCTTTTCCCGTAGATTACTGATGTTGAAATAGCCAGAGCTTTAGAAAAGTAAAGCCTGGGTGGGTGAGTTCTTGCTGAGCTGAGCAGAGGATGGCAGGCAGCATTTTCTCTTTGATGTCTGCTGCATTTGACAGAGTTTCCCGGGTGGCTCGGCTTCGTTCAGAGTGATGTTCCTGTTAGAAATAGCTAATTCAGGAGACATCAAATAGTTCCCAATTTAGCTTATTTTAAAGGAACTCAATATTGAGTGTGAAGCAGAAACCAGGGAGACAGTAGTGAGAGCAGCAGGTGGGTAAATGTCTGGGGGGTGAGTAAGCAAAGGAGCCTCTTCAGAGTACGAAGAAAAATCCATTTGCCTTAAGCCAATTTGCCTTCAGATGCACATCTTCTCAAAGTGTCACTGGAAGATTTCCCTACTGTTCTTTGCTGCCAGTGAGGGGTGAATTTACTTATTACTTGCATGTAAGGAATAAAGTTGGGGATGCAGAGATCCTTCATTCAGACACATTAAGTATAGTATGAGCACATCAGTCCCAGGACATGACACATGGAAATGTGATGGAATACCAGAGTCCACTATTGAGCTTTTGCAGACAAGAATTTGTACATCTCTCCTGATTAAAAGAAAGCCCTGAAGACAGGGCCAGTCTCTGAGGAGTTTTTCCTACCTTGTATGCAAAGCCCTGTATTGAGGGCATGGATAGAATCTTGCCTCCAGCCTTTTCCTAGCAGCCTTGAATATTATTCCAGCACCTAATTTTGAAATCCTAGCTGATTACTCTGCTTTTTAGGTCTTCCTTCGTAGTGGGATGGTTTGCCTGTGGTCACAAGACCAGTAGTGGTCTGGGGAAGATCTCACTTCCAGATCTACTCATCTAATTCACATCTGGCTAGTTAGGCAGCTAGAAGATAACTTAGATGGCTTGGCCTGGTCACTGTGTCTTACAGTTACTCTTTTCCCTGCTCACTTTGGATGCTCCAAGAGACTAAGGTGCCTGTTGAACATGCACATTGTAGGTGATTTATTAATCCATCAAGCTGATGCTTTTGTAATAAGCCTAATTAGCTGTAGATCTACCTGTGTGAGAGTGGCTTGAAGCTGTTATATAGATCCAAGAGCCTGGAATGTTAACTTCATTGCACTCTACACTATATATCTCCTTCAACTGGCATTCCAAAAAGTTAAACATTCAGGGTCTTTAACACATTTCAGTATTGCAAAATCTGCTTGCTGGACAGATAACATTTAATCCAAATTTACCCTGACAGTTGAAAGAAGATCGTCTTACCTTAATTATTTTGCAGATACTTAAGGATATCTTTTAGTATAATGCCAGGATTTGACTTTACTATTTAATTGAGGTTGAATATACTGGAAACTGAAAGAGGCCAAATATCACTATTTGCACTTAGCAAAGTAGCAGCACAACAAACACACTTTAAAATTCAATGCAAAATGGTTTTTTTTTTCACAAATGTTTTTTTTTTCATTTTTTATATTTTCAACATTACAGCTTCCATAAAATAGTGGAAAATACTTCCTTTATGGAACTCGAACACTCAGAATGAGATTATAGTATCATGTAATTCTGATTACTGTTTTTCCTCTTTCCCTTCACTAGGGGATTGTCAAACAGTGTAGCTGATCACTTCACAATCTGACTGAACAAAAAAGATGATTCTTTCAGCACTGGTATATTTGCATTGTATGTACTATATAGAAATCAGCTTGCAATTTCACCTAGAACTTAAAAGTCTGGTGCATCACAATTAAAGAAAAAATGAATTCAAAACAGATTAAAATAATGAGATACAGGTATGTGTGTGTGTGCAGTCAAAAGAAGGGGCTTTTCTTTGGCATTTAGCTCACGTTTGGGAAAGGAAATGTCTGTATTATGTTTCCTAATGTTGATGATTTTGGTACTTTTACTATGACTCTTTGTTGAAATGCTCAGGCTAACAAATTTATCAAGTGCTTTATTCCTTGCTTGCACTGGCATCTCTATGACAAGCACATCAAGAGAATGCAGTATGTGCAGGCAAAAACCACTTCACAGTGTTCAAGAATCAATTACTTTTGTAGTTTCAGTATCTGCTACTGCATTCAAGAAAAGAAACAGAAAAAAATAAACACATGGTAGATATTTCCAAGAATGACTTCAGAAACTGCTTTCAAGACATATTCCATCTTTAAATTACTTTTTGAAGAGGTGCTAAAAATACTGTCCTCATGATCATGTTCTGAAAGATTTTTCTGGAAAAATAGCTGTTTAAATTCAAGGTGAGAAGTTAGAAGTTGTTTGCTGAATATTCTGCTTTCACAGTCTGTGTCTTGCATACTCCTATACTTCATTCAGTGGAGTAAAATTTCCAAGTATGGGGGGAATTTCTGAAATTATCATTATGCTCTGCAATTATATTGTGACTTCTTTCTTTCTCTGTAGAGGAGTGTCATGTTCATAGGCCATTTCTGGATGTTCTCAGTTTTATGAAGGTGAGACTTGCAGAAAATAAAATACTATTAATACCTTACAGCTGACTACTCTCTATGGAGGAGTTAAAATATACATGTGTATGTTAGATGCTTATTATTAACCTCTGGATAAATTTAGAGTTCTTTGTGCTTGGGTTTGTTTCCTTTCTTAAAAAATGTGTGGGCACAGCTGCTAATCCAGAAGTGTTTATTTAAAAATCATTTGTGGTGCTGCAGTCTAGCTCTATTGTGTTTAGACCTTCATCTTCATTTTGGAGGAACTGCTTTATTGCAAAGAGATTGGACCACAAAGGAATTGCAGTCCCTTTGATTTCACAGCTTATACTTCATCATTGCTAATGATGCCATCAGAAATTATGTAAATTCTGCAGAAGATAATCTTCCTTTCTCAGTTACATTTGTAAGGGAGTGAAAAATGAGGAACACAGGTACATGTTGCAGCCATGGTATTTGTTCTTTAGACTTATGCTTACTCAAGCCAGCTGGTATTTTATCATTGAACTCAGTAACGTGCAATCTCACTCATTTGGTTTAGAAGTTAGGAGCTCTGCTTGTCCTGGAAGCCCCTCTTGAGAGAGACAATTACTGTCACACCCAGTGGTTGATGGAATGGAGTCTAGTTTATTGGATATTACTAGCATTGTCAGTTGTAGCTCTAAAATAAAAAGGCAGCTGAATGGGCTGGTGAGTATCCTTGTTTCATGCAAACCTCTGCCATAATCATGTTTTGACTTCATATGAGCAGTGGGATGATGCCACAATTCTATCCTGCTTCCAATTTGTAGTCATTGTATTGGACTTCATGCTGGCACAATCACAAAATGAGTGTTGACAAAATCACTTAGTTCAGGCTCTCTTCTTGATGTCACGTTGTCTCTGTAGGCTGTGGAGTAGGAAGCTCTCAGCTCAGAGAGCACCTGACTGTCTCTTCCAGCTTTTGGTTCTCTCTCTCTTCATCTTAAACCTCTGTTTGGAGTTAGTCTGGACAGTGAAATGAATGGACAAATATATAATTGCATTTTAATGATTTCTTTCCTAAACGTTTGTTCATACTTGGTTGAAGATAAGGTCATAAAAATACAAAGGTAAATTTTTACAGTCCAGTCAGTGTGTAAATTAAGACTTTCCGGTTGGAGATCTTTAATGTCAGTCTGGGCAATTTGTCCTTTTCCTGACATAATTGGCTTGGCTTTGGATAATTACAGATGCAATAAACTGATTGGGAAATCACCCTATTTTTTAGCAATATAGTATCTTCACAGATAAAGTGACCTATGGATTCTGCTTTGCAAATGTGGCTTTAACTTAGCAGCTGTATTGAGTGGCTCTATTGAAGGCAAACCTGGAAAATGGAGAAGCCCAGGCAGACTTTATCAAAGCAATCTGTAATATTTAAGCAGAATGAAATTAGCTGGGTAAGAATGAGATCAAAGCCTCAAGTGAGGTTCCAAGGGTAAAGAAAAGGCTGTAGTGGTGAATAGCGATTACTTGTAGTTAATTTAAACTTACAGGAAGATTTTAAGGATCAAAGTTCAGTCTTTTGAGGAAGGGGTTTCATTCAATTTCCCCTACTTATATTTTTCCAACATAAATTAATTTTTATATGTTTTACTAGCGTCTTTTTGTGCAGGAGCAGGAGCACTCTGACTGCCATCTGCTGAAACTCTTCATTTTTTGTTGAAAACCCTCAGGAGTTTCTCTGTCACTCTTCCTGGTTTTGGAGCACCCAGAGCCATCCTGTGGTCCTTCCCTGACACAGGGCAGAGGGTTCTGCTGGGGACCTGAAACCACTCTGCAGAGCTGGCTTGGGGCCAGTCAAACTAACTTGCTCTGGATTTGTGGGGACCCTTCTAGGGATCCNTTGTTGAAAACCCTCAGGAGTTTCTCTGTCACTCTTCCTGGTTTTGGAGCACCCAGAGCCATCCTGTGGTCCTTCCCTGACACAGGGCAGAGGGTTCTGCTGGGGACCTGAAACCACTCTACAGAGCTGGCTTGGGGCCAGTCAAACTAACTTGCTCTGGATTTGTGGGGGCCCTTCTAGGGATCCTTAATTTTCCTTCATGCAGTTGATGAAATGGAAATGCTTCTACAAATATCATTAAATTCTATTTTGAGGTACTAGTTCCCTGTGAGTGGCTTCTCAGAATGCAGGCTCAAGAAATAGTCATCTATTGCAGCACTGTCCTTCAGGGCAGCAGAGAGAAGCTGTCTGTATCTTAGCTCAGAATATTTAGTGGCAAACAATTTTCAGCCTATTTCTTACTTTAAAGTGTGCAGCAGGGCTGAGAATTTTACTAGTGGATACATAAATAATTCCATTAAAGTGCTATTTAGCAAGTACACGTTGGGAGGTTTTTGTTTGTTTTTTATTCAGCTTTTAATGGTTCAAAAAGTCATCATGCCCCTAGTGTGTGTTATACTTTTAAAAAACATTTCTGTAACAGTGATATAAATAGATTCTAAACTATTTGTCTTCTACTAATTAGATAACTTATGTAAAAAACCACTTTTTAATTAGGGAATTATTGCTCATATTTGAAACTTGAGAGCTAATAATACACCTTTGTAATATACTAGATAGATTTGAAAATTAATATATTGTTTTACGATTAGTGATGACTGCCTGCAATCCATTCAGTTACTGGCCTTCAGTGGTAAATCTATCATGAAACATAAATGCATTATTTGTCAAATTAATAATTTTAACAGGATGGCAGTATTCCATCCTGTAACCTTTCAAATTCTACTTTCTTATCAAACTTTGTCATCCGTGAAGGTATCATCCCATCAGATAATGTTCTATGGTGACTTCATTATCTTTTCTGCAAGTATCAAAATCCTCCAAAAATGTTTCCTTTTTTCTTTCATATTAGTGCTTGCCAGCTGTAGAGATACTAGTGTATGACTGAATGACATTATTAAACAAAAGTATTACAGGCTGGCTTGTTTGAAATAATAAAATTAAAAACTGTGTAGCAAAATAATAAAGAAAAGTTTGATTAGATATTGCATTGGAATAAAAAGTCTCTTGGAGATGAGTGTATAGGAGTAACTTTGCTTTCCTTAGGAAGTTACTCTGGTAATTAAATAGACATGTTGGAATTTTAACAAAAAGTATTGAGAAAAATGTTTACCCTGATAGTTCTAGTGTGATTCTCTGCAGGTAACCAAGTATCCCTCTGCTTAGTACAAGTTAAGTACTGTGGAGTGTGTTACATTCCTCTATACACCTGAATGTATATGAAATCCAGAAAGAGAGCATAGAGCAAGAATAAATTTTGGTTAAGTATACCTGGCATGTTGTTTTTAGTCTTAGGATCTCATGATGAGATTTCCCCTAAGTGAGGACACTGCTTATGGCAGGAGGATTGGGATAGATGATCTCTCTAGGTCCCTGACATTCTGTGATTCTGTGAAATCAAGGACTTTCCTCTTTGATCTGCACACTCGAGTGTGATGCAGTGATCTTTTGGTGTTGAGGAGATTGCATTTAGGACCTAAAAGGTTACAGAAAACAATGCCAATGAGAAAGGTGGGTTCCTTCAGCTCAGGCTATACAATTAACTCTCTTTGCACTTGAATCCTCATAGATCAAATGCAGGGTCACTCTTTGAGCAGTGATTTGCTGCAGACACTGATCATTCTAAGTGGAGCCTCTGTACCTGCTGCCCCAGAGTTGCTCCTTGTTCTCCAGACAAGGGCCTGAGTTTGTTCCAGCATCACAAACTGGGGCAGGTTTGTCTTTCACACACTCACAAAGTCATCCATTCAGTGGGGCAATCACTTCCACTCTTCTAGCCAAAACTTTAGGTAGCATGAAACATTAACAGTGTTCATCTCAACAAAACTGTCTCCTTTGTGAACCAGGTGAGAATCTGGCACTCTGAGTTTGGAACTTTCATACTACAAAGTCTTCCTACAGCCTGGCTACTGCCTGCTGCTGTCACCCACATTTACAGACATACTTCATCTTGCCGTTCTGTGACAAGCTGAGGAAAGGCAGAGTTGCAATTTGGTTGATCTCTTGAGAACAAAGATGGGCATATTGGGGATTTTCTTTCCTTCATATCACATTATGAGCACGATTTATATCCCTGGGTTTTGAAATGGCAGTCTTTTTAAACAATCTGCCAAATCATGGTACCTCTTTTGATGATGTTCTGTATATAAAGGCAAACTTCCTAGCTCTGCTGACTAGAAATGTGTGAGAAAATATCTCTTTAACTTAGCTTATCTTAACTCTTTAATTTTTAAATATTATAGCTTTTAAACTGTATTTTTTATCCCCTAAAGTGAATAGCAAAGCTTCAATACAACATTGGTATAAGGATTGTTCAAGTCCTAACTTAGAAATCTTTTTACTCTAACCTTAATTTTCTTCTTCCTTTAAGTCTGAAGCATGTTTAAAATGTTATCCTTTATTATGGAAATCACAATTGCTGTATCTTCATTTTGTGAACTTCTTCAACTTACTAGTAATTACAACTGAAAGAAATAAAAACTTGGTAGTTTCTTTTAGATTGGAATAGAAAGCTGGAAGTTTGGGAAATACTTTTCTTGATTAATACTCCACAATTAGAAGTGGTTTTCCACCTTCTCCTTGGTCCATGAGGCTGCTAGTCCTTGACAAGAAACAAGCCACAGTTCTAAAGCTTATGCATCTCAAATATTCCATAAGAACTGTGCTAAAATACTGCATCAGTTCAAGTATCCAGCTGCACAACACAAGCTTTCTGAGGAATTTTAAAAACCTGCTTCTGGCAAACTTATATAAAATGTGTAATTCTGCACTTTCCTCCTGATAAAGTCTCATAGTTAATCCTCCTGATTAATGAAAAGAATCAGTACTATAAATTCTTATGGAAGACTGGGATAAGGGGAGTATGGATAGTGAGCCAAAATGCAGTGATACCTCCTTGAGCTGTTTAGATTCTGAAAGGGATGCAGGGAGCCACATCTGAGTTGATGATATCTGATGTCTTTTAAGACATGAAAGCCTGCATCTCCCCAGAAGACTTTTTGATGATACTGCAGTATTCCTTGAAAAGATTTAAATTCCAAAACTACTGTCACTTGAAAGTGACTTATTATCTCTATATCTAGTTTCAATGAAAAGACACATGGCATAACATATACTTAATCTTATTTGGAGGTTATCTAAAGGACAATATGCACAGGTTGAAGAAAAATAGAAGGTCAGTTGATAGAAATGCTTTTCACTATCAATTTGTTGCAGAATGTGTCTACCTGCAGGTCTTTGATTACCAGAGGAGTTAGGGAGAAGAGCTTGAAAGAGATGCTTCTCACAGGGCCAGCAGATCACCAGCTCACTGCTCAGTCAGATAAAGTGTGCCTGATCAGGGAAAACAACATTTGCATCTCAAAGAAGGAATAAAATAACCAACATATTTCATTTATTTGGATACTTTTCATAACTATTTCTTACAGCAATTAAAACTAAACACTTTTGGGATGTAAGTCAGGGGGGAGGAAGGGGGTGAAAGGAGAAATGGGTTAAATCTACTCAGCTCCTCGAAATACTCAAAACAGAGATTAGCTCTGAAAGCTAAAAGGCTCCACTTTCAAACGGGCTTCTCTGACTAAAGAAACTGGAGGAAGAACAGAATCCCTGAGGAGATTTTGTCAGAGAAGCATCTAAAGCAGGGCAGCTGGATAGAGGAAGAGATGGATGTAATTCTGGTTTGATAGGTTAAGTGTGGTTTCTTTGTCATTCCTTCTTTGTGTAGCTCTGTGAAATAGTAACATCTGTTTTGGACAGTGCACCAACTTTTGTTTTCAATTTCCTTTTAAACAAGTTAAAATTAAGCATAAGTTTTTCCTGGTCAACATTAAAGTATCCACTGAAGCATTATCAGAATACTGAAATCTGAATAAATATTCAGCTCTCATTAATGCAATATTTAAGGAGTAATGGTGTGTAGCCCCCTAGAAATTGAATAGATTATTTAGTGATGGGGTTTTGAGGTGTGAGAGAAGTGTCAACTAGTGAGCAGTTATATCTAGAATGGGTCTCTGGAAAGCATAAAGGTGCTAATAGCTGCAGTCAGCAAGGTGTCATGATGTTCTTCCAAATCTAAGGGTATGGTTGAGTAGGAAATTTAATATCTGTGCATACTAAAATGTGATATAAAAATCTGGAGACCCAGGGCAACATTTCCCAAGTGGTTTTTGGTTTGTGAACAGAGTATGCTGTAAATGGTGTTCTCTGCACATGCTGGTGTTTGGAAAGATGTGCTCCATGAAAACAAATAAGATTCCTTCAGTTTGAAAATGCCAGAGTATTTACTTGCTAAATAAAATATAAAGAAAGCTGTAAATTTCCTTCATTACGACGCAGCCTGGTCTTTAGAGGATTTTGAATAGCTGTTGTGCACAGTGGAAGACAAATTAATCTCTCTGAATCTCTCTCAGCTGAAACATTCTAATGTTAACTAACAGTTTCTAGTGATCAAAGTGATTTAGTTAAATTATTTATTTGCATATGCATTTAAAAGTTTTTATTGTTGTAGCTCAAGGGAAGAGGAGGGAAGGGAAAAGAAAAAGAAGAAGGTCTTAAGATAATTACCTGAGATTTAAGAGCAGCTGGCCCTGCCATGTCCTACTTTTAAAGATAGATCAGGCATCTTTGGCTGTCTAAGATCTCCCAATTGCCACCTGGTCTTTGTTGTGGCTTCTCAAAATTAGAAGTGCAGTCACATCTGCCTTTCTCGTGCCTTTTAGCTGATAATCAAAATGATCAAGAACAGATATTTTCATCCATTAAAAAATACATTTTGTTGTATTCCATTCTAGTCATTCTTGCTTAGGGGGTAAATTTCTGGTTTCCTGCAGAGTCTATAGCAGCTATGTAGATTTTATTGTCTCATTTCTCTCTTCTATGTATTGATCATTTGATAGGAGAATTTTCAGCTTAAAAATCAGAACCCAATTCTGTTTGGCACACAAGAGGGGTTAGTGGAAGGCTAAGGTTATGGTGTTGCCTTTCCCCCTTTGCTTTCTTCTCCCCCTACAAGTTATTTGGTTCCAACTGCATATTGCTGCTTTCAGTGTGTAGTTTAGTTGCAGAAATGTGTAGCCACAGGAAACCAAGTGATTAATGAAAGCTAATTGGGGTGCAAATTTGTTTGTATTGGCATTTGAAGCCTGAAATCAATACTATATCACAAACAAAGCAACTAAACTATCAAATTTTGTATAGCTCAGCTTCAAAATGAAAAAGGCAGCAATTTTTTGTTTTTTTTAAAAAAAATACTCTATTAGCAGGAACAATGCTGGGAGAAAATTGCCAGTTGTTAGTGTTTTGATTATCATTCCTGCACCACGTTTAGTTTTAATGCCTTTGAAACTCAAAGAAACCCCACAACAAAACAAAAACTCCAGAAAATCATTTAGAAAGGTCAAGTCAAATAACTTTTTGTCTTATCACCTTTACATCTGTGGAGACATGAATTCTCAGAACTTGTAGGAGGAATATTCTATTGTGGCTTTGAAAAATGAAATAAATGTAAACAGAATATCATTTTAATACCATTCTGCATGCTCTCAGAAGGGGGAGGCATCAATCTGTATGCTTTGGCAGTCTTACTTGTGTTGTCTAGAGGGCTGCATTTTAAATGATTGTCTTGCCCTACCTGTTTAATAAAAAGCATATGAAAAAGGGTGCAAAATGGTAATTAAAGCTATTAGTGAGTTGGTTTTTTTTTTCCTCATGTGGAATAAAAGTTCTTCATCAAAAGGTTAATGCAACTTCATATTTTATGGGGTTTTTCTTCAGCCATTCTTGACAAAGCATTCTAGAACTTACTGTTAGCCACTGTTTATATCCAGACTTCAGCCTATCTGTTCATATATATGCATATTATTTTATGTATGCATCTAGGATTTTGCAGTAAAAAGCCTGAGAACAGGGTGCCTTTTTGTGATTATTTATTTGTTTTCATGTATTTCTAAGAAAACCACACAACATTCTCTGTGTTCTGTAATGCAGCAATGTGGTGAAAACAGATAAACTCATTTTAGATGGCAAGTTATAAATATCTGTTATGACTGAAAAGACAACTTTAATCTAATGAGAAGTATAACTGGTTAATTACATTGCCTCAGAATCTACTTTATGCTCTTATCAAATATGAACAAGACCTTTCTTCATTGCTCATGAATGAAAATGTTTTAAATTCCTAATTGTTGCAGTTACTTTTTATGGAAGAATCAGCAAGTGAAGTATTCGAGATTAGTTTCAGATCTACCCCCTATTATCATATTCTACAGACAGGACATAGTTATATTAAAAAGAGACAATTTTATTTGAGGCATTTTCACATTGCTGTGATTTTTAAAACAGATGAGGTTTGACCTAACTGTGCTCCCATTGGAACTGGCCATTTTCAATGATTCTGTGATTTTATGATTTTATACTTAAATTGCTTCTTATTTTATTTTTTGGTATTTGCCTGCAGCCTGAAGAACAAGATAATACATTAAAGCAAATGCTGCTGAAGTTTTCCAATTGTCTTTTTTTGCATATCTGTAAATTAATCTCATTTCTAACCTAATTGACACCTTTTTGTTTTTTTCAAATTTCTGATTATGCACTGCTTTTGTGAATTGTTCTATTATTTGCATGGGCTAGATGAAGACTTTTAAACACATTTTCACTACTAGTTAGCTCTCAGAGAAGGATTAGAGTTGGTGTATCAGTTTATGAAGTTACTTCTCACAAAAAAAAATTAATACAAGGTAAATTGGATTTCTGTAGCATTAACTTTTTCACTGGGATTTCTTCTTCCAGTTTTANACTGCTTTTGTGACTTGGTCTATTATTTGCATGGGCTAGATGAAGACTTTTAAACACATTTTCACTACTAGTTAGCTCTCAGAGAAGGATTAGAGTTGGTGTATCAGTTTATGAAGTTGCTTCTCACAAAAAAAAAATTAATAGAAGATAAATTGGATTTCTGCAGCATTAGCTTTTTCATTGGGATTTCTTCTTCCAGTTTTTGTGGTGAATTGTAGCTGCATCCATAAACACTTGGAAACCAAATCCTCACACTTGGTGTGGTTTGATGTGTCTGATTGTGTGGATGTGGATCCATCTTCAGCATAGTGTGAAAAATTGCTGAAGAAAAGACAAAGTCTGACACTTTTTCTTCACCTCTAGACCTTAAATTTACATAGCATTACTACTTTNTCCATAAACACTTGGAAACCAAATCCTCACACTTGGTGTGGTTTGATGTGTCTGATTGTGTGGATGTGGATCCATCTTCAGCATAGTGTGAAAAATTGCTGAAGAAAAGACAAAGTCTGACACTTTTTCTTCACCTCTAGACCTTAAATTTACATAGCATTACTACTTTTTTGTGTTTTGTTCAGACTTCAGAATCTTTCTGCTGGGTAAATAATCCTACTGCTATGCTTTTCTTCTCTACCTTGGATATATTAATTTCATATCTTCACGTCAGAAATACTTAACATTTTCAATTTTTCAAGCATTCTTCTGGATTATTTTTAGTATTTTGATTTTTTCATATTCTCATTTTCCTGCCTGCCTGCCTGCATTGAGTCTGGCAGCATATATGAGAGAGATTATTTCTCTCCTTTTTGCCAAGTTCTAAAAATTTTCTGTTTGAATAGAAACATAATGATAACTGTAGCAGTTCTCTAATTCAAGCCATCTGCAATAGTAATATCTTCTTGGAAATACGTTAACTTGATCTAGTGAAAGTAAGGGAATGTTTATTTTTTTCAAAAAGACTGACTTGAAAGAAGAGAATATCTAATGTTTGCATATTTAAGCTTTGATTTAAATACCACTTTTGAACCTTGAAGTGTTAAGGGTGGGGGTTACAGAATGTAAATTGTTAAAATAGGAAAAGTGGGGGCTCTGATTCCTTTAACAATTTTAAGGGATATGAGAGCAAGTCCTAAAGGGAGATTGACTTCATCTGATTACCCAGTAGCGTAAGATTTTAATTAGTATGAAGATTACTGGGACTTCACCCTATAAATCAATAATTTGTCCCTAGGTCTTGCCTGTGTGAGCACACAAGCCATTTCTTTACAAACATTTGTAATTACAATGTTTGTCAGTTACCAGCACAGATCACTGCTGATTGAAAAATTAGCAGTACAGTTACAGTAAATATACATTATTGCTTATTAGTAAAAATGAGTTACTACATACTTAAAACACCTTAAGGCTATGGTAAGTTGCACTCTTTGTAATGTTGAAGTGCATGGCAGCTGATAGTGGTTTTCCTGAGGGCTCACTGTTTTGTCTCAGACGTGAACTGTTAAAAGGGCTGATTTTGTTGTGTCAGATCTAACTTACCTTGAAATACTACTTTGGGATGCCAATGTTATAATGCATTCCAATGCTGCTTTTAATTAATGATCTCTAATAAAGATAATGAGTCAACATACGTTCTGTTGGATTAACTTAAAAATTAACTTCAGACTACAGTCAAAGAGTTTAAGGCAGGGACTGGCAGAAAGGAGCTGACTATTAAAATGTTGACAGGAAACAAATCTGAGTTGACTTTCAGCATTCAAGATGTCCTCTGTCAGGTCAGGACCATTTTCTTGCCCTGTGGATTTTTCATCAGGTTTCCCATTCTTACAGACTTCAGAAAAGAAGGACAACATATTTTGTGATGATTATGTTATTCTTTTTTTTGTGACCCATTTCTTGCAGTGCTTTCTCCTTACCTCACAAAAAAGGGTCTGTGTTGAGCAGAACACGCACCAGCTTTTCCTTTTCATCTGGCTCTCTTCTTTGCCTTTCTTTCTGTATGCAATTAATTGCATATCTATATATTATGTATTTGATCTAGATGTACATATTCATTCCACTGAATTGAACCTCTGAAGTATCCTAGCATGTGATATCTATAAATTATTCAAAGTTCCAGTCATAAATTTTAATTTGATTCTGAACAACATGCTAATCTGAGGAGATGGTAAGTAACCTTTGCAATACATGTTGATATATAAATACTGGCATTAATGCCTCTCAACATTTCAATACATGTTTCAGAGTATTGTACATTCTCCATCTCTCTAAGTTCTAAAAGCCATTGTTAGCATATATAATTTTCTCTGTGAGTTCTCAGGGCCTGATCCTGTGTAGAGCTGCTTGACAACTTAAACTGTTTTCAGTTTACTTTGCTCACATGAAATGTAGGATTATGAGTGGTGAGTTCAGGAACCTGCTTTTGCCGGTTATCTTCAAAGAATCATGGAAAGATCTAGCCCAAGCTGGATCTCTGAATGTCTTCTTAGCCAAATCCCAATCAAAGCTGGACAAATTTTGGTGTTGCACTGGGTTACTGAAGACCTTTCACAATTGTCTTTAAGTATTTCCAGAGATGGTGATTCCAGAAACACTGGGAAGCTTATTCCAAATATACTTATGAATGTTACTAGGTGAAATTAAAGTAAAAATTGGTTTGAATTATAATGATTAACATATCGTTGTCCTGTAAGTTCAAGAGGCGTTGTTAATTAGCATAAGAATGAAATTCTCCATGTAATTTGGTAACATGAAACAAATAAATGTTATGTCTGTTTTACCATTTGAATTTTAGTCTTAATTATTACTGCTTTGTAATCATAATTGAGTTAATTATTTTTGAGTAACAGCGTTCACAGCCATCAACATAATGTTGCATAGACATTCTAGGCCAGGCTTGATGAGGTTCTGAGCAACCTGATGTAGGGCAGGTTATCCCTACTCACTGCAGGAGGCTTGGCCTTTGAAGGTCCCTTCCAGCCCTATGACTCTATAGGAATGGAGAAGTATTTTGGTCTTTCAGTTATGAGTTGAAATTGGCTCTTTTGACTTAAAAATCAAACCCCCCACTTTCTTTTGAAGTGCTGTGAACTTTAAAAAAAGTGTTTGTCATTTGTAGTATGATTTAGTAGAACAGGATTAAATTACTAGAGAAATAGGAGGAAGAATTAACTTGAAACTTTTACTTTTTGCATGTTTCCTGAAGTAATTAGTGACTCTGCTAAGTAGAGGTAGATTTCATAGCACTGCAGTTTAGCTGCCAGGAAGTGTGTAACAAACTATTTCAATTGCTAATGCACCCATATTAACAGTGCAAGCGTCATGACAATTGTTCTGTCAATAATTACTGAGACATGGTAAAAAGCAGTGGACATTGCTCGATATAGCCGGCCAAATGGAGGCCAAGTAATTGTCTGCTGCATCAAACTGTAAAATACAATGACTTCTGAAGGTTGAGGTTTATGAGAGTAGTTCATTATGTGTTCCAAACAATGCTTTATTTTGCTATTGTTTCTTCATTATGTGGATAGGAAACACTGTAGCAGAAATTGGGCTCAAGGGAAGCAGTGTCTACCAGTAGGTTAACCTTGTGACATTCCACTAAAAAGCACAGGTTCTTCTGAAATACATAATACATGAACTTCTCTGATTGTTTAGCATTGATCAGTTCTCAAGTAAATTGAGTTACTATCCTATTAGCATAAACAGCAAGGCTTTAGTGATCCTTTTCACCCTCCCATGGTATGTCAAGTGGCTTAGGGATTTCTGCTTCTTCTCAAGTCAATTTAAAAAACCTAGAGTTAGAAAGCTCTTTAGCAAAGGCAGAACAGTATGTTGGAGCAGGATCATTGTGATTGCAGGTGCATCCATTGTAACTTCAATATTCAGGTTCCAGTATAGATTACTTCTCAGACTTCTTGTCTTCTGTTGTCAGGTCTATTTGTCATTATATGTTCCTCTCTCTCTCTAAGTATATATATACATTATATATAAAGTTATGTATACAATGCATCTGTTGCAGAATTCTATTGCAATTAGGATGTGTTTCAATGGCAGAGTTAGTGAAATTTCACTCCTTTAGTACATGGCAAAACAGAATGTCAAATACATATGCCTTCCACAGAGAAGAAGCAATGAAAGCATGTTTTAGAGGCATGCTGGTGTCCTTTTAAAAATCTCACAATTTGTCTTTGAGGATGTTTTCCCTTTGCCATGTTACTTCTCATCTTTTCTTCCTTTCACCTTTCCATTTTTAGGAATCAGAATGGGTGATATATTTCTGGAATAGTGTAGATTGAGAGAGGCTACTTTTATCTTCAGTTGTACATAATTGTAATTGTCAGCATTTATTTTTAAGTCTCAGAAAAAGATTAGGATAAAATATTACGTTGAATCAGGGGAACATGCAAGATTAAGGCTAACCATGAATTAAGAGCATTTCAACTCTGAGGGAGACATTTCTGTCTAAATTAAAGTTTGATGTTCTGGGAACTAACTTTGATTTTACAGTGTTCTGAGCCAGCGTCCATATTATCAAAGGTAGTTTCCCTATAAAATGGGCAGAAAACATCAAAAAGAGCTCTTTCCAAGGCTAACTTCTGCATCCTTAATTGTTCAGCATCTCTGTCAGCTTTGACTCCCTCTGTAGTTGTCAAACACAGCCTCAGTTGTTTCAGGTGGTGCTTAGTTACATCAAATCACAGAAGCATGGGAATCAGAGGGGAGTGCCAGGAAGCAGCACCCCAGCTTTTGTCTCTGCTGCTTTCAGTGCACACTGATGATGCTGAAGCAAATTCTTGATAAACTCTCATTGACACATGGAGCTGTGGTGTAGGTGTATACCATCATTTGCACATAGTTTAAATTTTAACTTTTGCATGAGAAGACATTAAGAGCATGCTCATATTTCAAAGATGTTATGTAGTACCAGACCAAGGAGTTTTGTGTCTTAATCACTCTTTGCTTTTCATTTTACTCTTTTTCTCATTCAGTTCCTAAGTACCTTTTGGATGGTAAATCATACACAGAAAGCTCAGAAATGGCAGAACCAGCAGTTAGACACTGATTTCTGGTTGTGCAAAATATCCTTTGTGATTCTGTGAGATGAGCTGCTGTTTCTAATTCTGTTTTAGGTTTTCTGAAGGTAATGTTCATTTAGAGTATGTGTAAATTCAAGCTATCATCTTGGCCAACAGCAAAGCATATGATCTTGAAAAAAAAAATCTATTTCTGGAAAGTACTTTTTCTAGTCTGTACCCTGGAGCACACACAAAAGCAAGTCCTTCAGGACTTTGGATCTATGAAATCTCTTAAACACAGCCATTAGTCTTCACTGTTCTTAGTCTAGTTACAGCTTGGCTGTTTCTCTGAGTTCTAAAAACTGGATCTTAAGATCCCTAAGTTTCTTGTGGATGTATCTTCCCTGGATTTTACTGTTTTAGTATTTCAGGATGAACATTAAGAGCCATTTGAGAAGTTTTAAGTGATTGAGCCCCAGCTGATATTAATGACACTGTTTCTCTGGGCACAAAACCTGAAGGTTCTGGTCAGGAGCTGATTGTGTATAGACTTCAGCTGGCCAGAAGTTTCCTGATTATAGGATTGTTCCCAGGTGGAGGGGAAGCTCTAAGAGAAGAATTGTGTGTTACAGAGGGTGGTGTTAGGCAGCAGTGAGCTTGGAGACATGAGGTAAGGGTCTTATTTACTGTAGTTTGTTTTACAGTAATTTTTGTACATTGTAACCATGCTAATTGTGAACTTTGAATGTTTTTTAACAGCTCTATGTACAAATTGAAGGTTTTTCAGTGCTTTGTATGTTTTTCCATGTGTTTATGCAAGCAGTGAGTTTGTAACTGTGAGTTTGGCCTCAAATCAGAGGTCCTCTTACCTGAGACAGTTACGCCAATGTTGACTAGTATTCAGGCAAAGCTTTGCTAGAGTGGCTGAATAGGTTGTGGTAATAAAGGAATTTAACAATATATGTATGTTTAAATGCTTCTGTAAATTGTATTTGGCCAGTAAATTGTGCATCTTGGAGCAGAGTTTCAGGAGTTTTAATTTCTATTCTAACACATAAAAAACAGGAAAACAAAACCAAATCAAAACAAAAAAAAACCCCACAAAACAAAAACCCCAAGAAAACCAGAAAAACTGAAAGAAAAAATGTATTTTAAAAACCCTTGCTAATTGGGGGATTCGGGTATTGGCTTTTAGAGTTTTTGGTTTGTCTAGGCAAATGGGAAGCAGATCAACAGAACCTTGTGCTTGGTAACCATCAACAACTTGAAATCCTCAAACAAATTTTCTTTCAGCTGTCAGAAGTAGATTCTCACGGAAGTTTTAATCGCTTTCTGAAGTGTGCCCATAATCCCATTATACTTCCAATGGATTAAGTGGGGTATTTTTCCAAAAATCTAGTGCCTGCGCAGAGCTCTAGTTCAAGAAGCTGTGATGGATCTGCTGGATTCTGTGATTTTCAGATGAATTCTGCAGCAGTGCAGTAATAGGAGACTAAAATCTAAACCAGTGAGTTCTCATTTATGCTAGACCTGAAGCTGCTCCTTATTCTGTGATGTGGGGTAATGTAATGAAAGCCCCCACATCAGATAACTGTGTAGAGGCAGCTGCTTGCCCTTTGGCATGTGTGGAGTTGAGGAGGCAAATTGCCTGATTCACAGCTTAAGTACTGCCCTTAATATTTATGAAGGGATATCATATACTGCTGTATCATGAAACTGAAATGTTGGAGAACTGGGATGTAAGAGCTGTCACTGGACACGTTTTCATTTCTTTTTGAAAGTGACAGAAAGAATAGATCACAAAATTCATCCCTGTGATGCAGTCTACCAAAATCTAATGAGCTCAGCTATTCAGCTAATTTGACTGAAGATTTCAAATAATCAAACTGAATCAAAATTATGCATTTTAAAAAGGAATCCAATCAAAGTATTTTCTCATTATGGTCATAAGGATGTACATCTGCATGCATCTGTGTATGTCAACTGTATACACGTAGGTATAAAATCACAACTGATGGGAACACTGCCTGTAATAACCTTATAAGAGAAATAAAGAAGTTTAAAGCCTAATTAGCAGTAATGTGAATAGAAAATTGATTAGAAGATAGATGCTAAGATGAAGTTGCTCATACTAAGGAAGTAACTACATGCTAGAGAAATGCTTGCTGCCTTAGCTTTACTTACTGGGATCATGAGTGGCTCCTGGCAGCAAAAGGGTAATAGCTTAATTCTTCTAAAATGAGCATAACTGAATTTTCAGAAGAATTTATTTGTTATGCTAGATTGAAAGATAGCCATATGGCATATAAAAGCTTATGCAAATGTAATCAAAACCTGATTCTGAGATATTTATATTTTATGGCAACTTTCATGGCATACAACATAACTCGAGTTACTCCCATGATTATGATGAGTCTCTGAAATGCCATCAGTCTCAAGAAGTTATTACCAATATCTTTAAGAAAATACTTGTCCATTAGATATAGGAGTTATCTAAATACCTACTAGTTTTTATTTTTTTTGCATTTTGGCATGAAAGGAAGAGCTATCAACATAAGAAGGACATTGTGCTGTTGTAGCAGGTCAAGAGGAGGGTCACAAAGGTGATCAAAGGGCTGGAGCAAATGACTAATGAAGACAAGCTGAAGGAGTTGGGGTTGTTCATCCTGGAGAAGAGAAGGCTCGGGGGGACCACATAGTAGTGTATCAGTACCTGAGGGGGTCCTACAGAAAGGTCAGGGTAGGATTTTTTAATAGGAGATGGGATGGAAGGACTTAGAATAATGGATTGAAATTGGAAGGGTGTAGATTCAGACTCTATATAAGGAGGAAATTCTTTGTGGTGAAACAGTGGAACAGGTTGCCCAGAGAGGTTGTGGATGCCCCCTCTCTGGAGGTGTTTAAGACCAGGCTGGACAAGGCACTGAGCAGCCTGATCTAGTGGGAGGTGTCCCTGCCCATGGCAGTGGGGCTGGAACTCAGTCTTTAAGGTCCCTTCCAATCCAAAGTTTTCTATGATTTTATGGTTTGCTATGTATCCCCAAACAAGAATTATCCATATCCCTTAGACATTTTGAAATACTCAAGATGGATCTATATTTTCAACTCATGTATTTGTTCTGTTCATCTACCAAATTTTGTCTTTCTAGGATTAAAAAAAACACCAAGTTCCTTACAGCCTTAGCAGTTCTTCAACATGGCACTTTATTCAATGTCTACCACTCCTGAGTGTTATAACTTTTGGCTTTTTTTGATTGAAAAGAATACTTCCAATACTTTATTTAATTTGCACCTGCACTATTTTATTATAGGTAAGTCTCCATGGTAATGTGATACATGCAAACAGTCTTTGCTGGTATAAAAACACGTAATAGATTGATTTTTCTTTTAAATTATCTTTTCGTTCAAACTACTGAAGTCAGCAGTCACTCCCCAGAGCAGAGGAGTATTTTTCGGAGAGAAATACAAATACAAAATAAACCCTTAAAAGCATATTTGTATCTGAAGTCTGCCTTTATCTCACAGTTTGCAGACAAATACCTTAAGAGTGGAATCATTACCTCCTCTGCTGATAGATTTTTCAGCAAAGCTGTAGAAATTAAATTCAGGTATCTCTTCTAAAGCTCTTGCTTTTTGTTGCTTGGACCATATTTATTTATAGTTCTTGCCTAAATTCAGCAGAAGAACTCTTTCCAATATTTTTATGTTCTTAGGCCTGATTAATACTGTGTTTCATCCAAGTGTCCATATCTTCTTAAAGGGAGTAGAGACACATGTGGTAGGCATATTAAGGGGGGAAAAATATATCTTTTAAAAATAGGATCTTGCTCATAATTGATTGGTTAAGCATTCACAAAATGTAAGTATTTTTAAGCAGAATAAGAATTTTCTGTGGCCTTGGTAAAATATGAAACATTTCTTTTGACAGGAACATTTAGTTCTGGCCTGGAACTTAAAAGAGTTGGCCTAAATTCCTGGCTGTGCCACTACCCTTTCTTTGATAGCATGAACAAATAATTGAATTTTTTCTTTGCCTCAAGACTCAATTTTTTTTTTAATGAGGATATTAATGTGTTTGATTTTTCTAAGAATTTTGATAGATCAAGTACTCAGGAAGCATTTAGTACTGTAGTTGTATAGATCATGTATTTATACAATCATTTAGGCCACTAAACCTGTAGATACACTTCATGTGTTTCATAGGCTATTTAGTATTTATTGCATAAGAAGATTGAAAATTAATTTTTAGACTGTGGAAGATGGAATGTGGTTCTAAATGGGATTTTGTTATTTTGTGGTCTGTAACCTTGCACTTGTTAATATTCTGATTTTCTTTTTCCAGTCTTTAAATTGGATTAATTTTATTGATTTCTTCAGTAAGATAAAAGGGTTCAATTTTTGATACATGTAAGTAATCTATTCCTATGGGTTTGCTAGTTTAAACACAAAGATGTTTAAAACCTAGCAAAATATTGGTGACTAGAAAGTACTAGAAAGTGTTGTTGAAGTAGAACAATTTTAATAACCCAGAGTGGAACAGCTTTGGACACAGATTTAAAGAACATTACTAAAAGACCTTGGAGTTCTCCTAATCAGTTTTCCATAAGTTGTTTGCATATCAAGGAAAAAAATAGTAAGATTTTTATAATACTTATTGGCAGTAGAGTCATGCATTATCAAATACATTCATTAACTTAACAAACTAATTCAGAAAGTTCTGAATTTCACCAGTGAAATAAGAAGGGTCTTCTTAAGTGAGTCATTTGTATTCCAGTAGATGAAAATCAAACCTGGGTGCTGTAAATTGGACAATTATTTAAGTTTGCAATATAAATTCAGAATTGCTCTAATGATAACTTAAATGTTCCCATCCCTGGTAGAGAAGCAGAATTTATTTAATGGCTGAAATAGTATGTTACTGGAGCTACTCAGTAGTTACTAGAGATCATTCTTTGTCTGCTGAGTAACATTTATGTTAAAATACCACCAAACAGATGTTTGGTTTACTAAATTCTGCCCTGTATTCCTGTCCAAATGCCTAGATATAAATGTACTCAGGCCAGTGTGATGGTCTGAAATACTTTCTTGTGGCTTTCTGTTCTTTAAGTATTTTTAACTGTGATTTTATTGAAAAATAATTTTTTTAAATCACAAAGCCTAAATTTTCCTTGTGCAGTTTGTTCCTACTAGGTTTTTTTTTTTTCTTTAGGCTTGTCACACATTATCAGAATTTCTCTCTGCCTGTTTTGTATGGCTCTTTTCTCTTGTTTGTGAGTTTAACACAGAAGCTTATACTCCATACTGAGCAGTGTTGCTGTCCCTATTCTCCTGCTAAACATACCCTAATACTTTAGGAGGACTGCTGTTATGTCAGAGTTCTCCTGGTTGCTGAAGAGAGAGCTTCTTAATCTAGGGTGGTAGTTCTGCTTCTCTTTTCCTGAGGAACAGAATAGCCCAGCTTATGGTGCTAATGAGGAAAATCCACTTCATGTTTTACTTCTGCAAACACACACGAGAGTGCAGAATGTGATGTGCCTGATCAATTCTGTGCTGCATGACTTTTATATATGACTTTTTAGATGCAGTGTTTCATTGCTTCAAAAACCAAGCATTTTCCCACCTTCATGATGTTTGGTAGTGTGACAGGACAAAGCTTGTAGTGAAGTTAAGGAATTGTCTTTCTTCCATTGGTGTTACAAATTAAAGTAAGCATCTCGAAACCATAGTCTTTGTGCTGGAATTGATATAAAAAAGACCATGAAAATGTTGGGATGTTTTTCAACAACTTACCATGCCCATAAGAGTGCTCCTTACAAAATAGGCAATCTGAAGAGGAATGGTTAATAGAAAGAAAATGAACATAAAGTAACAAATGCTGCAAGAAATGTAAGTAGCAAACACTGCTGAATACAACAGTGGTGTTTCATTAAGCCTCTGTACCAAGGCATACAGAAGTATTTGAAGAGAAGATATATATGCCACCTGTTGAAGGAATAAATTTGAGGTAACTAATGGAATTAAATTATGTGTCTTAATCAGTCAGTGCCTTATTCCTCTGCTCCTGCAGTGTGAATGTCTCTCTCAAGCCTTCAGACTATTACGGTGAGATCATTGACCCGTGATTTTTATCTCACTTTAAACCCTAAGAGAAACAAAGAGCAGGACTCGAATTGAAAAGCTAAATTGGCAGTTCTTCCTGACCTGGAGACTGACCCTGCCTCATTTGTCTCATCATGAAGTAGAGATACTTAACTCCATTAGGACTTCACAGCACAGCAGGTAACTTAATCACATAATGGAGAAGAACACCTTTTTATGCCTTTTTTCTTTTTCTTTTTTTTCCCCCTCTGGTAGCAGCATTAGCTGTTGGAACAGAGATAACATCTTTGTGAGTAGGAACTTGTTTGTGACACATCCAAAGTCAGTTTAGCTGGAGCAGGTGCGGCAGCAGGAGCAGTGCTGGGGAGAGGTCCAGGTAGGGGAAGAATGCTTTGGTCTTTTTATATGCTCAGGATTAAGCTGTTTTTAAAAGAAATGTGTGTTAAGCAGGTGAGAAGTGCTAGCAAATGTTTTTGCAGACTTCTAGTGCCTATGTCAGTGTATTCATGTGTACATCTGCTGGTAGGCTTCTGTCAGACTGAATGAAGTTCTTAATTCTCATTAATGTAACACTTGAAGGAGTTCTTGTATAATATAACTGTCTTGGTTTTTAAATTTATTCAGTGACATCTTTTAAGTATTTTTTATTAGCTAAATGTTAAGGTTTGAATCTTTTGTAATGCCGTTAGGTGTCAATTACTTAAATATCTAATTTGGCTCATGTGTAGCAAATACTTTTGTTTGTGTAACAGTACACAGAATTGGACAGACTAAGTATTTGTATTTGGAGGGATTTGTTGCAATGCCTTAGGAGAGCTAAATTTATTTTAACTTGAAACGACTGAAAAGGTGAATACTGTGATTGGAAGGTCATCTTATTAGTTGCTGGTGACTTCATAAACAGCATTATCAAAGGTTAACTTCTGTCTTTATCCTTCCGTGAGCATTTAGACGGGAGAATAAAATATTAAAAAACCTCAAAGGAATTAAACATGCAGTAGCAGAGGATGTGTTAGCATCAGACTTAACTGAATGGTTTAGGAGGAATTTATACTGAATTCTGAGGTTGGTCTTCTATGACACTGCAAAGTTCTTCAATATTTGAGGCTATTGTGGTTACTTGCTTTATTTCTACATTCTTCTCCAAGTAAGCTTGCTCTATTACAAGTCACTGAAGTTCTGGAAGTAACTTTATAGTTCTTATGAACCATGGGAGTTTTATAATTATTTTCAGAGATGAGCATGACTGGAAACCAACAGATAATTAGCTAGAAAGAATGAGTCCCCATTAGCAGCTGAAGAATTTGGTGGTTTCACTTGGAAACCGTGTTGGCAGCTGTATGCCAGTTCTAATACGCATAATGCTTCTGAAAAGGGAAACTCTGGCAAGTGATTTCCATGAAACAGCCAACTTCAGAGCCAGCTTGGTCCAGCTGGGCCATATGGAACCAGCAGCAGAGGCAGCCCTTCCCCTCTCTTCTCATCCTTCTCAATCCATGTGGAGTAGGAAGAAGCCAAGCTCCCATAGAATTGGCACACTCATTTTGGTCTCTAGCAAAGCTGTTCCTTGGTGAAAGAATCCTACCTGGGGCACTGCTGTGTCTTATGAGCTCTTGTGCGAGTTGCTGTAATGGTTCTCTGGAGATCAGTGCTTTGAATGAGCTGCAGTTATGCTCTTGGCCTGACAAATTGTAGACCAGGGTGACAGCCAAATAGTGCGATTATGCATTCCTTTACCTCTTAAAAATAATATATCTTTCTGTTTTTACCAGAGTACCTATAGTTTGTCATACAAGCTGCAGTTACCTTTCTTATGTCAGTTAAGAAATGGGTGCCATGAGTAATTTTATTCAGAAATTTGGTAGATATTGGTGTTCAACATCTAGATCATTAAACTATTGTGCTGGGAATGAAACATGAGAAAGGAAGGTTCTTTTAGGATCAAAGCTGCTTGTTGATAAGGAAGGCATAAAATTGCTGCTCTGAAGTTTCATAGTGATGTTATGAGACTTTATGGAATGAGAAGGCTTTGGTCACATCTGAGATGGAGCAGTTTGTGCAGATAAAGGGGCTCTATGCTGTCTTTAAGCAATACTGCTTTTAATGAACTGATAAGATATTTTTGTTTTTGCTGCTTGTGTTTTCCACTGTAGAAAACAATATTGTCTCTTTTCTTTAAAAGGAATGCTACTGAATTACTTGTTGTAATGGACAAAAGCTCAAATACTTTCTCCAGATTTACAATTCAACTATTTTGCAGGAAAATGGAAGAGTAATTTTAAGAGTACTACTTTTTCTTGACTGCATCTGCACTTTTGTGTATCAAGGTCTTCTGTGAAAAGAGGAATCTATTTTTGTATTTTTTTCTTTCTCAAGACAGCTTTTGGAGTTAGGTCTAAGATGATCATGCAGATATTCCTTAAAAAACTCAGCAGCTCTATCTTCTGCTATAGAGCCCACTTGGGGATAGGGTACCTGTGAGTCCATCTGTCCCTACAGAAATAAAGCTGGAAAACATGGAGAATGTGTGGGAGTATTTTCTAGGTGGGCTCTGGCATGGAAGATGCATGCAATTTCCAAGAAGGAATTGGCAGTCATGTGGAACAGAGGAAGGATGTTTGTTTCCCTCTGTTTGAGAGGAATCTGAAAGAGCAGGTACCTTTTAAAAAAAAAAAAAAAAAAAAAAAAAAAAAGGCAAGATGGATTCCTAAAAATTGGAATATTTTGGGGGTTAAATGACTAATACACTGGATTGATATCTAAAGGCTGTTTCTTAACAAAGCTTTTTAGTTTAGACTCATTATTTGACATTTTATTATTGTGGTCTTTTATTTGTGGTTCAGGAAACAGGTTGGTTTTTTTTAAAGAAATGTATTGTCTGAAAATTTTCAATCAACTCAAGGAAAGCATAAAGATCAGAGAAACTTTGGTCTCTAAAAGGCACTGTAATTAGAATAGCTGCTTTTCCAGTGTAACTGCAATAACATCATGGGAAATTAGCAAGATAATTATGGGAATTGCTCAATGAACTTGACTGCTTATTTGGCAAATAGTCCATTTGTAATAAAATGCTTTGTTCTATGTTCTGCTCTCCTAGATTCTGTTTTTTATAGCCAGATTCCCAAATACTTTAGCCCAGTTCAGCCCATTTATGTAAAGGAGGAGAGAACAAAGGATGGAGTTATGATTTAAGCAAGTAATTCTGCTTGGTGAGGTAGTGCCAGAGAACACAAAGATTTTGGTGGGGTTGTGTTTTGGTGGTTTTTTTGTTTTGTTTTTTTTTTTTAGTGGTTTAGTTCAGAAATAGACATTGCAAGTAGACAAATGGCTATGTCAAAAGAAGTGGTTGGCAAATAACTCAAGACATAGGCTTTCTGTAAGGGGAAATGAAAACTAAGGGTAGAGTTTCAACAAAATTCATCCTCATATGCATCTTTCCCTTTTTTTCTTAATTCTGTAGGGCAGGCATGATATTGTGTACAATATTAGAAAATCCTTGTCCTAATCAAGTAAATCTTTGATTGCTATTAGGATACATCATATTTTACAGCAAATGTTGATAAGAGTTGTTATTGCTTTTTCTGTATGTAAGAAAAAGAGAGGTGCTGTAGGAATTCTGACTCTCAAAAGAAGTGTTACAAACCGTGGGCTCTGACAGAAGCATGCAGTTACTGTTATTGTTTTGTGTTTATTCAAAAGCTGCCACTCTGCCAATGAGGTTGGTAGCATCCCTGGAGAAGAGAAGCTTTATGCCATTGCCAAGTAGCATCTCTTTGATTTAACACATCAATTAATTCTGCTGTAATCTAACAAAATGAGGTCCTTTTGACTTTAACCTTTCTTAATGTGGCATGTCTGTTGCAGACAATGTTTTTAATTGAGGAAATAATACTGTGCACACCAAAGAATACTATTGTCTAGTAGACATAGAGCTTAGTAATCCCTTAAAATACCTTTTAGTGTGTTATGGAATGAATTTAGGTATCGCCCTTATCCAATAACTTTTACTAACANCCTTAAAATACCTTTTAGTGTGTTCTGGAATCCAGTAACTTTTACTTACCACTGATATCCAGTGCTGTGAGTACTGGGACTTGAGTCTTGCTGCTTTGGGGTTATTTGAAGACCCTCAGTAAGTCTGGAAGAATTCAGTTGTGTTGCACTCAATGAAAATTTTCATACAACTAAATGTTCAATAAGGCCCTGTCTTCATCCTGAGATTACACTTTACTCCTGTGCCACTGATGGCAGAGAATACATGCCCATTTGCACCAAGTGCTGAAAGCTGTGTTTATATGACATTCCTTTCTCCAGGGTATTTAATGTGTGATGAACTGAATTGCTGAATGTGATTGTGCAGGTCCAGGTGTTTGATACCTGAAGTGATCTTAATGACATGTCACCTTTTCTCAAAGCTCATGTGAGATGTAAGATGGAGGTGCCTGTAATTAAGGGATAGGAAAATACTGTGCCATTTCCTTTTTTCATCTATTTCTAATAGAGTCCAATAATTATCTGAAAGCAGGGAGAACTAATGACTGAAGCAAGTCAGGATGGACTTTATAAACCCATGTTAAAGTTACCTGTTAGTGATGCATTAAGCACAGTTTATAAGGAGTACCAGTTTCCATGTTTCTCTCCCAATATATTAGTGGTGGGTTTTATTTGGTTGGTTTTTTTTTACCAGGAATCCCTGCATGCTAAAATTGGCTCAAGAGAAACTGAAATCATCTTACACAAGGTAATTGGATACACTGAAATAAGTGAAATTAATTAAAATTCCAAAACTCAAATTCTTTAGTACTTCCATTCATGAAGTGCTACAGTGAGAAATGGAGTGAAATCCAGAGTTCCCAGAGCATCACCTACAGCTTTCTCAAGCCTGCAGTTGAATTCTCCTTAACTATTGCAAAATGGGTGAAATTTATCTGAATTGCTGCCTGATTTATTATTAAAATGGTATTAGGGAATAGTATTCTTTTTGTAACTTGGAGAAAAACTGAGTCATTTGACCTTGTATTTACTGAAGACAATAGTCAGCAGCTTCTACCTTTGTGGACTACTTGAGATCTTGGGGCTTTGTTACATGTTCCCTTGGAGGCTCTGGCTCTTTCATTTTGCTTCATTTAGACTAACAGAAATGTTTTGATTAAAAGGACCAGCCAAAGTTAAGTTGAGTGTTTACCCTGCAGCATGATCCCTGTGAGCACATGGGCTTTATTCATCCAACCATTAGAGAAAATGGTTTAAAAAAAACTACTCTTACATTCACTGATTTCATTTGTAAATGAAGGCTCCCAGCCTTCCCTCTGGGCCTTTGTTACAAAGAAAGGTACAGACTGAAGAGGAGGAGAAAACTTGTATGTCTGACTCAAACATGTCAAGTGTTCTCTTATTTGCTGAAGAAGAATAATGCATTTAATTAGATGATCATTGTGACAAATTGGTTGTGATGAGACTGTCTATCTCTGGAGAGTGATGCTAATCTTTCTTGTAGTTTAAAGGCTATCCTGTGTTGGTGTAAGATAGATAACTAATCTTCCTTGGGCCATGGATAAACAAGAAGTTTTTCCTACTGGAAACTATTTCATACTTAAACTACTTTATGTAGGTATTTTTTTCAAAATAAGGAATGGTTTTGAGTACAACAGTTTTAGAAGACTAGGTCACACTAATGCCTGAAGCACTGCCGAACTCAACACATTAGGTACTCACAAATGAACACCTCTGCCCCTAGAGTGGAGTCCTAAACCTACAGTTTAACTTTCTTTACCCATCTCAGTAAGTTAGTCCTGCAGGACCACCTTGGGCAGGCAGCTGCAGGACATCAGTTAGAAGACTGACAGCAGAATCATGTGAAAGTTGGCTTTACCAATTGAGTGCTAACCTCAGAATGTTGTGTGAAGTGTACAAATGTATTTGAAATGGAGTGGGGGTGGCTCCTTGCAAAGCAGGAGACTCAAAAAGCAATTCCAGGGCTCAACCTTCAAAATGGTGCAAATGGCAGCCAGCTGGTGGGTGCCTTTCATTCATTTATTCATTCCAAACATGAGATGGGAAGGCCTGTATGTACAGTTGGGCCATGTGGGGATGACTGACTATACTCTCTTGGAATGTTAATCAGCTCTTGTAAGTAGCTAAACTTTAATAAACTGACAGCCACAGTGCAAAAAGCATTTAAGGTCATGAGGGACTGTTGGATGTGTGGTAATTGTTTCTTACTTATACATATTGAAGTGCCAGCTGTACCTCTAGAGATGAGATCATGTTCTAGAAAGAGGTGCTTCCCCTCTTCCTGAAGGTTTACCCTCTGATCTAACAAAGACTCGGCAAAGACTCTTGCCTGTTAACTGCAGGGTGAACATACATTGAATTGACTCTTATCCCAACCAGTTAAAGAATAGCTTTATAAAAAAGTTTATATTGATGAACAATTAATCAGATAAAAGCTAAAAGCAATGTACTTATTGGGAAAATCATTACCCATCTAGACAGTACCACAGAAGAAAACTATTTATGTATTTTTACTGTAACTGAAGTAGACTCCAGGACTTAGTCAAGATAAGAATGCTTATACAGCCCCTTAAATGTTATGTGATTTGTTCCTATATTAAGTTGCAAATGTGGTGGCTCCAGCTCAACTCTTCCACCCTGCTGGCCCTTCCAGTGAGCTGCTGGCACAGATAAGTGTTTGGAGCTGCCATGTGCTTGCAGGAACACTGATTAACCTGCCTGAGTTGCATGTAATAGAAATGGTGTCATCTTGCTTCAACCTGTGTTTGTTAACTATAGCAGAATGAGATTGTACGTGAAAGTAATCAGTTTGGAACAGCTTGTTATTCAGACTGAAGGATATCTATCTTCTCCCAGTGATGAGATGCAGGGGCTTGAATAGTGCTGCTGGCTGCCTCACACAGTGCCACCCTGACTTCTAGCTGCAAATAAAGCTTGTGCCTATGAGATAACTTTGAACTAAGAAAATTCTGTTTACTGGTGGCAGTGTCAAAAATCCTGAGGTGTTTGTGTAATACATTGAAAGGAATGTTGCCATATTGTTTTGCAGGATGTTTTGTTTCCCTTCACACATGTTGTGATTTTTGTATGTTCCCAAACTGGGCTCATTTGATGGAGATGATATTCCAAAATATGTAAACATTTGCTTAATGAGATCTGATTACTGAAATCCTATTTAAATGACTGAATTTTGGCAACAGTTTTTATGATGTGGCATATCACGATATCAGTCTAGTTATGTCTGAAAGCAAAGCAGTTTTTCATCACCTAAAAAAGACTTTTCCCATTCCCTTTCCCATTTTCCAGATCTCCAGCCTTCTTGCTGTCTCCAAACAGAAGCAAACAGTAATGGGAGAGACTTATCTGTAACTTTGCATGTTTTATGTTAAAAAAAAACGATAATTGAGAGAAAACATAAAGAAGTTTCTCATGGGAGGATTGTTGCCATCAAAGAGTAAAGAAATGAGAACCTTAAACTCATTACATCATTGTCACTATTATGTGAAGAAATTGATGAAAAGAAAGTATCATGTGATGAGGTTTTGTAAAAAAAAAAAACCCTAAAAAGAAGAAAATATGCTTTTGGAACTTGTTCCAAGAGGTGATCCAATATAGGCTCTGGCAGCTATGAACAAGAGCACTTCTTCCTTTCTTGTATGTGCTGTAAACATGGCATTTGTGTAGTGAATTCACTGATAACTGCCCTTGTTTTTCCCTTATTCTCATGTTTCCTGGTCAAGTATCAGTGCTATCTGTAGCTGTGGTGCTTGGTGTCTGAGGTCATGATATAGTCTGTGATGGCAGTCAGGTGAGATGGCTGCTTACCTATCCTACAAACTTATGCCCTAGATTGTTGTATTGAAATGTAAGCTGCTAAGTCTTCAGTCTTTGTTCTACAGTTTCAGAAACCCAGCCTTTCCATCTGTTTGCTGGGTACATGATAAAATCCAGTTGATTATTTATGATGGGACTGATTTTTGCACACTTAACTAAGTACTACAGGAAATGCTCTTCGTAGAGAAGTGATGTGCATCTCCTATACCATGAAAGAAGTATCATCCACTACTTGGTAAAAGAGTAAATGGGAACCAAATGTATACTCTTATTCCTAATTTAAATACATGGATAGAATTTGATATACATGGGCTAAGAGCTAAGTATAGTCTTCTGCCTGCGTTAGAGCTGTCCTGCCAGATGGACTTGCTGAATTTTCTCAATATGTTCAATGATTTAGATTTGGGAATTGAATGCAAAATGACTTTGTAGATTAATTCTATAGGAATATTTCAGATTGCAGCACTACAAGGGCTTTAAAATACCAAAATTAAAAAAAAAAGTGTCTTTTAAATTTTAAGTGCATCACAAAACCACAGAATAATTTCTCTAACCTTAGAGTGGCTCATCACTGACAGGTCCCTTGGTTTTCCAACTTTTATGTATCCCTGAACCTTTCTGACAGTGGTCATACAATACTTCGCCAGCACATGGCAAGAGTGGGATAATTTGCCATATTTTCTATGTAGTCTTGAATGATTTATATTTGAAATAGCACAACGGTTCTAATGAAAAATACTCTGTGTGGCTGACTTGAGAGTTTCATCAATTTCCAAGGGTTTTTACAAGTGCCACTACATACAATTCAAGTGAACAAATTTTTGAAGTGGTGTTTTTCTGTAGTATGAACATTAACTACTGCTAATGGTTTCTCATGCATGATTGAAGTTCTTACTGGGGACATTTCTCCTACCAGTAGGAACCATTGCAGATCAAATTATTGATGACCCAGAAACTTACCAATTATCTCAGCTGTACTTGGCTTTGAAAATTTCAATCATTCATTTGTGGTTGCTTTTTTCAAATCAGTCTTGGGAACCCAGAGAAATTCTACTGTAAACCACTTCTCTGCAGCCAGGAGAAGAGACTTCAGAAGAGCTTTTTCCAAAGTTTATAAGCAGTGCCATGATGCAACACCTGTGCTTTATAGAAGCTCCCTGTATGAACCTAATGTACAAACAAGTATTGTATATGGCATTAGTTTGTTAGAACTGCTGTCTTTACAGGGCTTAAGAGCTGTTGTAAGATTGAGATTTGAAGCACTTTATTTTGTGTCTGGCTGATGGAAGCTGTAGAAAAACGGGGCTGTTGTTATAGGAACATTTAGCTGTATTAAACTTTGTGTTATGCTGTGACAAAGCACTGCTGCCAAATTATACATGGAGAATTTTGAAGCAGGAAGTCAAAGGTTGTCCTCTAACAAGTACCTATAGGAATTCCCAGTGAGTGTGGGATTGTTTTGATTTTTAATATACTGATTAGGATATGTTAGAGATGAATTTGTGCTTTTGGAATACAATGCAGTTTTTTTGTATTTTTTTTTTATCCCTGCTGATTTTGCTGTTGATCATGGGAAAGATATTTTTAATAGTATTTGTTGGTTCCTATCTTTTATTAAAATTGACGGATATTTCCTGATCATTTCTGCTTATACACCAAGTGTCTCAATCCTGAAATTTAAATGTAGACATTAGGTGCCTCTATTAAGTATTACGTTGTTTTATTGCTTTTCAGAGTGAGTTTTGCTATTTAGCTTTACCTCAACAGTCTGTCGTCTTTTGTTTTTTAATCCTCTGCTTATTATTGGGCAACCATTTTCCTGGGTATTCCTTGTGCGACTTTTCTTGCTGGCAAAGAGTGCCTTTTACCTTCCCTAACAATTTTAGAAGGTCTGTCTAAGGAAGAGGTGTGATGAAATGAGTTTGTTTGTTCTAAAGCTTCTAGTCAGTTTAAAATTGCCAAAAAATGGGCCAAGGCTGCATCGAGATCCAGTTTTGCTGGCCTATAAGAGTTTAAGGGAGTTAAAAAGACTAGTGATAGTATCAATTCATATGAAAATATTGTAAGATTTATTTTGGGATGATTGAGAATCCAGGGCATGGTAATTCTGAGCAAATAGTGGAGTCTGTAAAGTAGATCATCTGGAAAAAAAAAATCACAGTAATTTCCCTAGTCTGCAGCAGGTCAGGGTATGTCAGAGAAGTTGTCAAAGGTTTAGTTTGTTTGTTAGAAGGTTCATTAGTTTGTTACAAGATTATTTGTTTGGCTTGTTGCAGAAGGAAATGCAGAGGAAACATTTCAATAAACCTGGATCTAACTGCTGTTGTGCTTCTGTGCTAGTGCATATTACAGTTTTTACTTTTTCCCTTTCTTTTTGTTCTCCCTTTTCATTTTAATGAATGTTAATAACCTGGCTCATAAATAAGTGACCTTATCAAATAATGTGCTTTTCATCAGCTGCTTTCATCTGGTCTGGAACACTTAATTAAAATAAATAGAAGTTATTTTTCCTTTGACTTGAAATTTTTAGAATAATTGCCTTTTTCCCAATTAACCTTAGTGTGATGTCTTTTGCTTGCTTGATATAATTGCAAAAGACAGGTAAATCTTCTTTATTTTCTTTAACTTTTTGTGTTGTTTTGACAAGTATGCTGTCACAAATTAAGTTAGACCTGCATTCAGACTCTCACAGTGTTATTATATAGTCCATTATGTGCTTCTCTCTCATGTTTTGGTTGCGTGTTTGCATATGCAGGCTTAGCTTCCAAACTTGTAACTGATCTTAGAACAGTCTGATCTTAGAACAAGTCCAAGACTTGGACTGCCATTCTCTAGAAATATTGGACCAGTGATAAAATTTCATCTTTCTAGCATTGTAAAGATTGTGTAAGACTGCCAGATGAATGTGTCTTAGGAATATTAGACTTCATTTACTCAGCTTTTGAAATTATCACCAATATCTGAAGTCTTTACTTCTACTCCAGGCCATTTCCAAAGTTGGTTTTGTTCTTTTTCTGCACTTTTTTTTTTTTCTCCCCCAAGAAAAACTTTTTCTTCTTGTCAGAATAAGTATTTAAAAATTCAAAGGTTATCCATTTATAAGAAGTTCTCTTCTTGGATGAAAGAGGAATAGGACTAACACCTCATCATTCATTCTTATTCCACTGACAGGTCACTTGTGTGAGCTGAGAAAGTTTGAGGTCGCTCATCTCTTGTATTTTTTAGATTATATTCTGGAATAAGCATGCACCTGTACATCACTGGTAAAATATTCAGAGAATACATAATTAAATAGCACAAGGAATCAGAAAAAAAAATAATTTTACTAGAAAGTTCTCTGAAGTATTCAATAAAGCTACCAGCATACTGTAGGGGTGTCCTTTGTCTTTCACAACAGATAGTGAGAGTTTTTTTGTTATACTCAGTGCAGGAAAAGTACTGAGTACATTGATCTGTGCCATTGTATGACTGAAACAGGAAGTGAACTTTTAAAGCCTTTTGGTGTCTGAGGTTAAGACCATAATTTAGATTAAATTTCTGATCAATGAATTGACTGGAAAGTCCTTCAGTGATCAAAGACTAAGGCTGGTTTTATTATGGTTATTGGCTTTCTTCATGAACCTGTGCATTTCCAAGTCACAATTGTTTATATTTTTACAGCAGTGTTTTCTTTTTATAGGAGAACTTGTTGCTGTTTGAATAGAATTAGATGATGTGAAAATGACTGTTTCTATGAGATGCTTTGTCATTTTTTGGCTTTATTCACGTGTACTTTAAGCCTAGGATTAATTTTATCCCTAATAAGCGAAGAAGCTGCACCAAATTAAAAGCTACGATTAAATTCAAAGAGACAAACCACCCTATTAATTTGAAGGGAGAGGTTTTTCTGAACTGGGGCTGTTGGCTTCAGGCCAAATGGGTGATTATAGAAGCGTGAAACAACCAGGCAGATTGAAATCACTGTCAGTGCTTATCGACTGGTAGAAAATTCAGTGATTCTTGCTTACATGTCTGGTCGTGTGGTTGTTGGGCAATGTGTGGATGGCTGCCCTAGCACCTTCTCTGCTGTTTGTCATCCTGCTGTAGGATGCAACAGAAACATACTTCAATATATTGCATTTAAAACAATGCCTTTTTTTCTGCATGAGCTGCACCTTGACAAGATGCTGCATCATCGTGTATTAGGCAAGGTGCTATAGTTTTTCCTCCCTCACCTTTTCTCCCCACTTTTTTAAGGTAAGACACTATCCAGACCTCATTTTAACTGAAGGATGGTGTTTAAGTTGAGTGAAAAGGAAAACATGTCTGAGTTTATTATCGTCTTGGCACTATTCCTTTAGAAGTGGAAGTAGCATTTACAGTCAGATGTTCTACAACATTGTCCAGCTGCAGCAGACTTGGTAACAGAATTCCAAGATTATCTACTTTGCTTCAATATAGCAAATTGGAAAATACTAATGTTTCAGTGAAATCTTGTATTTTAATTTTCTAGATACTAATTTTATCTACCCCATCCTCTCACATTTTGTAAATTGCAATTTCTGGGTGTAGGAGTAGTATCTCCTTACTTCTAATGTAAGTGACCTTGTGCTTGGCAGCCTTTTTTTGTACTCCCTGGCTAATCAGCTCTTGTGATCAGATACTGCAAACCTCCCTTTAATAGGCACACACTAAGCTGTGATACATCTTTTAGAAAGCCTAAATCTTGCAATAAAGCCTACCCAGTGACTGTGAGGGAGATTAGACACTCAAGAAGTGCTTGCAGGCACTTGAAGCTGCAGAAGTGAAAACCAAACACTGTGGCACAAACCCTGAGCACTAGGTCTGCACAAATTCTAGAAATTAGGTGACTTGCTCTCTATTTAATTTTTTTGTTCCCCTTTGTAGGGAAGTTTAAGTCTCTTCCAAGTTAATAATGATAAATTGCCTTCATAAACAGCAAAGTGCATTTAAGGTATATTTTTCTCTTTGTAAAGAACACATCTTGACCAGGATATGTCTGTAGCTTTTCCTGGCAGCCCCATACAGGATTTACCACAGATACATGTATATAGCAAGAAAGAAGCTTCAGTGAAGCTCAACCCAATTGCCCTTTAGTTATGGATTGATTTACACAAATATCTTGAAATCTATAGAATATATGCTCTATGTTGGAGATACCACTGTTTCTTATACCTCATTCTGATTTCTTTCCTTAACATAGTAAAACTGTGTTCATACTTGAGTGGAGATCCATGGGAGAGTGAATTATCAATAATGTGTCTTTCTCTTTAAAAGTAACTTACTTACTTCTCCCTGTGTCTTTGTGGCTTGGCAAGTCAGTGTGACCTGAACATTTGAACAAATCTTCCATTGTTTCCTCATAGAATTTTTCTGTGTGTGCTCCAGCCACTGTGGAAGTTGACATTCATGTAAATCCCACTCAAATCAAATAGAAATTAAACATTGTCAAGGTTATGCCACTGCTTAATAAATGTAAGTCCTTATATCTCCAGTAAATAGCAGGTAAAGGAACACACAGCTTCATGCAAGGAAGGGTTTGTCTGAGAAGATGCATGTAAACTTGGTGGGAATCTTTCTGTGCTCATTTTAAGCTGCTAGGATCACTTAGAACATGCTCTTGAGCCTGAAGTATCTATAACTATATTTGCTTTGTTGTCATTTGGGGTTTTTATATCTTCTGTCTGAGTTTCCTTGTTGTTTGAGCAAGGAGAGAAAAAAGCAGTGCTCCTTGAGCACAGCTGATGCTGCAGGAGCAGTGTCCATCTCAGCAGAACTCATGAGTCTTCTGTTCCATCTCTTTCAAACAAAGCAAATGCTGTTGTGCAAGAAGAAAATGGGCCCAAACTGAGACAGGAAGGTGTGGTCTTGCTAAACATCCCCCTGCAAAGAAGGGGTTATAGAAGACTGTTTCCTCCTGAACTATTCCATTCCTATCCGTAATGGCTACAGAATGTTTTTTGGTGTTGAATGTTCATGGATGTGCTCTCAATGAGAAGTAAAAATTGGTTGTATGTCATAAGCAGAAGTTTCATTATTTCTTACTGTGATGTTTTCCAGCTTCTTTCACTTTATACATACAGGGCTTTTCCAAGTATTGCAAATTTGAAGCATTAACTTGTTACATTCTGAAGTATAGGCTCAGTTTTCCCATGTAAGTGAAATGTGGGGTTTATTGTATAAATTTTATTTGACACGAGCTTTTCTTGTGTTTACATGTGTATTATCAGACATGTTTCTAGCATCACCTGTATGTCCCTGAAGGTAAAGGCTAGATACTTTGCTTATGCTGTTCTCATTACTGGGTACATTTGCATCGAAACAAGATAATTACAATGCCTTCTGCTTACCATAGATTCCCCATGTACTTTTAATTAGATACAGCCTCCTTGATTTCATTTGAACAATTATGTAGCTTGCTATGCAATGTTAAATAGTTTGTGTTTCACCCCAGAAGAGTGTGAAGCGATTCATAAATACGGTAGGATCATAAAAATCACTTTACTGTTATGAAATTGCAGATGGTGAAAAGCAATCCAGAAACATCATGACTGGGGGGAGCTATGGGAGAGGGAGGAGGGCACTCCCAGGAGAGGAAAGGAGTTTTGGAGCTACTCGAGCTAGGGGAAAGCATAATGAGGGTTCATCTATTGCAAGTTTTTCTTTTCCTGCCTCCATTCCTCCACCCATTGTGGCAGTGAGAGGAGCAGAGTATCACTTTCAGATTTCAAAGGCAGCTAATAACTCCTAGCTCCAAGCAGCATTATCAATGAGAAGAAATGTCTTTTCTATGCTGTGTAATTGCAGATCTGTGGGATGCTAAATGTCTGAAGATTCTGTTGATGTCTTGCAGGGGACAGAGGTAGTTCACCACCATGACACTCTTCTGTTGCTTTGTTCTGCTGTAGCCACTGTGGCTCTACTGTCATCCATTTCTCCACTATGGGGAGCCTAGAATTAGCTTGTTAAATGCTCACAGTACCTTAAACAGGGCACTCTACCACTGCTTCTGAAATGCTCACTGGGTTGGCAAAGCCTTTGGGGTTTTTTGCCCCCATTCTTTCTGAGCATTTTCTGTGCATCTCAAGTGTCACTCTGCATTTTCCCCACTGGATTGGTGGCTGCTTTATTGTGTGTTTCACTTCTGAACCACTGTGGTTTTGGGTTGTTTTTTTTTACCTCCTTTCTTTCAGCAGTCCCATAGTATTCAGTAGGAAAGAAGGATGTCAAAAACTAATGATTCTAACACAGTAGCCAATTTCTGTCTGTGTCTAAAAACTTACCTTGATGCTAAGATATGATGGCTCATATCTCTCCAGTGTTTTTTTGCCCATTCTTTTTTTTTCTTTCATGTGGCTTTCATCTCTTGAGAGTTTAACTGTTGAAAATATGCTGGTCATCTTGTGATCACAGCACACATTCATGTGTTTTCTCAAAGAGAAAGAAGTTGAATAGAGGATTTGTTTCCTGTAAGCTCTACTCAACAGCACTCGGAACAGCTCAACAGAGGTGTTGCCTGTGGGCCTAAGGGAAGATGAAAAAATAATTGTGAATGGTATTGAACCTGCTTAATGCAAATTTTTTTCTAGGACAGGCAAGTTTTAAATGATTTTTTTGATATTCCATTTTATGGCTCTATATTCATTGTGCCAGCTGGAGGCAGAGCCCTTGCTGTTTTACTTAGGTATCCCACAACAGCCCTTCTTTCCCTGTGCCACAGCACAGTGCTGGGAGCCTACCCTGCAGGCACTTGAAAGTAGTTGGGAAACAGAAATTCTTCCTGTTTTACCTAAGGATAGTCTTCTGAAACCAGGCATTTGTTTGCTTTGATAGAAAACAGTCTTAGCCATCTCGGCATACAGTTCATAAAGATTTGTTCTGCTTTCATTCCCAAATAAGTTAGTGGGGGTTTTTTTTCATCAGATCCTAAAGAGCAGAAGCAGCCTTCATATCTAGGACTTTGTACTGTTTCCTCACTGCTTAGTTCTCACAGATTTATCATGCATTTTGATGTTTGGGTTTTTAATTTTTAAACCAGGTTCTCTATTACTGATGAGAAATCAACATCAAAGGTAGCAATTCGGAGGCAGGTGGTCTCCTTGTCTGAAAGAGAAATGGAAACATTCTAGCTATCTGATTTCCAAGGGAATGCTTAATTTTATTATGCCAAATGCAGGTGCTATATATTAAATGATGAAACTTTAGCTAGCAACAGTCACTGAGAGTTAGAAGGCCACAGCATAATGTAATTTAAAAATGGGAATGTGTGGTTTATGCATATGGAAAAGGGTGATAAAAATTCTTGATTTCTGTATTACCATTTGCATAGTTCAGAAACAGAATGTCCCTGTCTGTAGTTGACTGGGAGGTCAGGAGGTTTCTGGTATTAATGAACTGAAAAATCTCTTTGTTAGGACAAATCCTACTTTCCTGAGCAAATATATTTTTATTTTGCCCTTGCTACAGTCATTCACATTCAATATGAAAATGACACTTGCTCCTTCAGTAGACACGATACCACCATGTGGCAAAGCTTCATGTCTTTGGTCTTAGGTGGGGTAGCTGTACCCAGCCATAGGGATAGCAGAGTAAGTAAGAGAGCAGCTCAGATAAAGCAGTTGCCAGCTGTCTACATCTGAATGTTACACCTGTTGTACAGTGATGATCCTGTCTCCCAGGGCCTCATATCCAGACTAATTCTGGAAGGCATCATGAGTGTTTATGCAGTCTGTTTCTGGCAACATACCTTGGCAGGTGCAAAGAGTGGTGTCCCCTTCACAGGGTGTAAGTAGCACAGTGAGTATTCCAGAGGCCTCAGGTGCACAGCTTTTGCAAGAGGAGGTTGAAAAATTATTTCTTGAGCTGTATTTTATGTTGGACTTCTAATGTGATTTCTGTGCTTTTGCACCCAGCTTGAATAAGCAAATCCTTATCTTCCTTATTTATTTTCTATGCTGCATGGTGAACATGACCATTTATCTGGCTTCAGGCTCCAAGCTCCGAAGTCTTCTTGATCATTGTATCTATGTTTTGAAAACCTCACTTCTGTGCCAGAAATACAAATGCTCCAAATCAGATTGTAAATCTTTTCAATAGATGGTGTCATCTTCTACTTCAACTCATCTCCAGAACTCTCAATGGACATTGAGACCTGAGTGCTAAGGACATCTACTAAATTGCCAACATAATCATCTCAGAAGACAGGGCCAGCTGTAGAGCTTTTCATAGTGTTTCCATTTATCTGTTAGCAGAGGGAGGGGGTACCTTATTGTACCCTATGTGGAGGACTGCCAGAAAGTGAGCAATTGAAGGGAAAAAGGCTGTCAAGAGAAGGAAAAAGGTCAGAAAATGGAAGATTGGAAGTCACCTGCATTATTAAGGTGGAGTGAGTGTTCTCAGTTAAGAACAAATAGTGACACACAGATTGTATTTCATTCTCTGTCAATACAATGAGTGCTTCTCATGATTTTGTGAGTAGGAGGAAGACTAGTGAAGCTAGAATGGGTGCACTGAACTTGGAAAGTTAAGGAAAAAATTAATACAGAATCTTTTTAGGAGATATGAGGACTGTGAGAGGGTAACTATATTTAAATACTGCAACAGTTATGGTCAGTACAGAGGCCAATTGTTAGATGTTATATTAGGCATGTTTTTTTCACTTTTTACCAGTGTTTGAAATTCTAAAATGCACTTGGAAAAAACTTGAGTTTGGGACGTGGTTTGTTTTGGGTTTTTTTTTCTTTTCATCTTGACTGTTGATAAGATTGATTTCTGAAAAACCTAGCAAGCTCAGCACACACACTCATTTTAAAGATAAAGAAGTTCTGTGGATGTATTTGCAACCAGAACAAGTCAGAACTCTCCTAAGTTAACAGTGAGGCTGCAGTGGGGAGCATTATGAAGGGTTCATTCACCATGAGCAATGTAGTGAAGGAAGAAGGATAAGGAAGCATCCACAGCCGCAGCCTAGTGAATATTGTCCCTCAAAATTGTATTCTAACAAACCTTTATAGAGAATAATAATATTTTTTTAGTATTTTAATAAGAATACAGTGATGGGAAAGAGTGGTATTTAGTTCTAAATGCTCTTTGATTTTTTCAGATATTTTACCTTAAGAGTTTGAAGCCAAGAACCTGATTCTTCCCTAAGGTTGTTAAACAATATAACAGATTCATGTTTGCTTATGTAACTTCTGTTATGCTTTGTGAACACTTCATGAATGCTTTGAATGCTGAAAGCATCTCGGTCAACTTAGAACTTGGAAGAAGCTGAAAACAGTCCCTGGTGTTTTGGCTTTGAGGTTTTTTTCCTTATTTTTCTTTTGCTCTGCCCTGTAAGGTTTTGGTTTGGATTGTTTACTTTCCTCAAGAAAAACTGCTGCAGTTCTCCTCAATTGTGCAATTGTTATTTCATCAATCAAAACATGCACTGACTAAATAGAGGACCAAAATGTTTTAGCCTTGTTTTGACAATTCTGTTGTCATTTAAAACTTGTTCTAATTCAAGCCTGTAGGAATCTTCAGAACATATTTCTAAGTCACGGTTGTCTTTTTAGCAGAAGTTGTACTTGCTGGATCTTTCAGTAGCATTTTTGTTTGGGAGGAATAAATGTATACTGACAACTAACTATACATTTGATAGCACTCTAAGATGTTTCAGGGTTTTCTCATCAGGAGAAAGGGACTGGGGGTTCCTGGGCCACCCAGGACATCCATGAGCCAAGTGCTCTGCGTAAGCTCAGAGATGCAGCCCTGCTATGTGGCTGCTCCATGCTCAATATTTCAAGGACAAGCTGGACTTCAATACCTGTAAATTTGATCACAGATCCCACAGCAAGAACTAAAGGCTTCCCAGGCAGAAGTGTCTAGTTGTCAAAGCTGTTGAAGCATGCCTTTAGTGGTTTTCTGAGAGTCAGATTTTATCTATGTCTTTGGAGACTTTGATCAATTAGTATTTATTAGGGTATCCATATTATGTAAATAAGTACAGATTTTTCTCTTGTTATAGTTGTACAGTGCAAATGTAATTATCTTTGAGGACTGCAGAATATGGGATCTGTTGAAGTGTGGTGTTCCCTACACCTTGAAGAACAGTGGTGAAGTTTTAAGTGCTGGCTCAGAAAGGTTATTAATTAAATCTTGATTTAGATGCAGATAAAAATAGGTCTATTAAATGCATACTCTTTAATTAGGTCTTCCTTTAAATTAATGCAAATCACATAAATTATTATACTAGGTATTATATGCTTGTACTACAGAAATAGAAAAAATTAAATTCAACATTCCTTAATGTTAATAAGTCAAGTAAGTTGTTTACAATGGCTAAACCCCAAGAATGTTGTCATAACTTGCAAAACACATGAGGATGTGAACAAAACAATCAACATAGTCCTTGTTCTGTGAGACAGAGAAAAGTATCCTTTCTGAATTACTTAGTTCACAGTTATTTTTAGACTGACATTTTTTCATGCCTTTAACTTTTTAGAATATTTTATTGTACTGATTTACCAAATGCAATTAAATCACCCTTGTATTATGGTGTCATCTATGTCAGAATATTGTCACACTAATTTTGTCTTGGAAAACTTGGGCTAAAGGTGAAAATGTTAATGCTAAACTAGACAGAGCACATTATTTAGTTGTTATTGTCATCCAGCAAATATATTTTATTAATTTGTGGACTTAGTTACATGCTTTTACATGATGCTAATACTATTCCAGTATTATTCTTGTACCAGATACAATGCTTTCTTGCTGGGCTTTCTAGCTCCTTACTGGCTTCTTTTAGAGCATCCCCACAACTATTCCTTCTGAAAGTTTTAATATCAGTAAAAACTACATTATTGACCAGGGTCAGTAAATATTTGAATCCTCTAAATGTAGGGCATTTCAAGGTAATTCCATTAGTTAAGTAGTTTTTTTTGTAACACTTTGTATATCTGCTGAGGTTTTCAACACTTCAGATCCTAATCAGTATCCTTTCAGGGTCTTAATCAGTGTTTCTTTTATAGGCTGCTTCAGTTGTATCAGTTCCTGTATTTTCATCACAGCCAATTTGTCTCTTCACTGTCTTAAAATACCAAGTTTTTAATGATAAAAATGTCTGTGTCCTGGTAGGGTACTGATAATGACGATTAATTGAGGTTAAGGAAGGAAAAGACTTTTTGCACTTTGCCTGAAATTTCATGAAGGCATTTATACTTATTTTATACATATTATCAGAAGGTTGAACTAGTCACCTGTTAAAACACAGTGCACCAAGAAGAACATACCGAATCCTCAGGTAGCTGCCTCCCTCATGTGCACTATTCCTGGATTTCAAGGGCCAAAAAATATTCAAAACCTTGCAGCACAACTAGACAAGAAGTAAAATGGCTTAGTTACACTGCTTTCAGTGGTTTTGCATCAGGATGGGGTTAATCTGTGTCTCTAATGTTAAACTTTGAAGTGATCCATCTGAATCAGAGATGATTGTCCAGTACAGAGGTAAAAATCTATTTATGTATTTGATCCATAAGTTACTCCTTACAGTTCAGCAGGACTGGGGTTTTTGCTTACTTTGTTGAACAACTGATGAGTGCCTGGCTTCCTTTCAAATCACACATCTCATACAGAGAGAGTAGAGCAACATCTAAGTGGATGCTCCAACGAGGGCTGCACCATGTTATGGGCACTGCAGGAAAGCTTGATCAAAAATATTGAAATCAGAAAGAAGGTACACTTTTTTTTCATAGCATCAGTATTAAACCATGTATTTGTAGGATATGTGTGAAAATGGAGGGGATTTTTCTCTTTTGAATGCATGAGAAATAATCCTCTTCGAGGAAAATGATTCTTTAACACCCTCCTAGTGAAAACATTTCACGGATTCATCGCAGCCTGCATGCTGTTCAAATTTAGAAACCGGAAAGTAGAATTATCCTCTCCCACCTTAAATTAACAGTGTATCTAAATTAGGACACATTGTGTCCACTGACAAATAGTGTAATGGCAGGGTAATAGGATGTGTCTGTTTGCTAACGTTTCCTCTCATTGCCATAGGAGCTTTATTTCTGAAAACATAAAATACTTCTTTGTGATTTATAGGAAGATGCTTAAAGTAATTCAGTTTGATAAGTAGGTCTTTCAGAAATGATTAAACACTTTCTGCTCTCTAAAGAAGAAATAGATACATGCTTTAGGTTATTATGTACAGGCTGGCAAATTGCTTCATAATGCTTTCTGTCTTATTTCTATTCCTTGTTCTGAAAAGCAAAAACACAATATCTCCTCAGACATCAGCATAAGTGATGAACCAACTTGAAAAGCAACTTTTGTAAACCGGGCAAACCTTAAAAATCAGAGTATCTTCTTGGCCAGGCACAATTGCCCTTAACATCTCTGTTAAAAGGAATTTATACCTGACAAAAGAGGCAATTAGTTTGCTGAATGACAATAAGAAATGACACTACTGGTAGTAAACTGATGACTCTATTCGTTATTCTGTTGGCAGGTCTTATTATTATGAACATTAAAGTAATCAGTTCCTTGTCACTTAAAATCCCTGCCTACCTTTCCCTTTCCTCAAACACCCTGATTTTAGTTGCATGCTGTATTATTTATGTACTGTTTTTACTAATCCTTGCTGGCCTGAAAAATTACAATAATCTTGCAATCTAGGTGGAAATATGACCTATAATAAGCATGAGGAAAGAATTGACAGTGCTAGCATATAATCACTGCTGAAGTGCTGTTTGTAATGACATAGGGGTCCTCTGCTGTTTTAAAGAAGGTGGCAAAGAAGATATAATTCACAAACATAATTTTAGTCAATATTTATTTTCTACTGCAAGGAAATGAGACAGGCTTTTTTTTTTTCTTCAACTATCTAAAACAGTTCAGACACTGGCATGGTCTTTTTGTGACTGGCGTGTACCTAACCCGAGACTGGTTTTGTTCTGTGTTCTGCTTTCTTCACTGTGTGATTGCTACATAAAAACAGTAACTGTAAAATAGCAGTCATTATTTTAATAATTTCTTTTTTAAAAATTGCTTTTAAGTTAGGAAAGAACAGTTAGAATAAAATCATCTGTCAAAAAATTTTGTGTAGCCTTATTGTAGACTTGGAAAAATTATCCCAAGTTTGCCATTCATTTTGGATGCATTTAACTGGATTTCAGTAAAGACTAAAAGATCCCTGATTTATGTGTCTCAACATATTTTGTAGAAGAGTTTGTGATTATGTAAACTGCAGTTTTTAAAGTAAAACAAAGACGCATGTCAGGAGCACACCTGTGCTTCAGTGAAGGCTGGCCACTGACAATGGGGTTGGGCTAAAGCTAGACTGAGCCTCCTGAAATACATAAAGGGAAAGCCACCCATACTTGTCATCAACCATTTAATTGTACTCCAGTTACAGACCATCTCACAGCTTCTTGTCCCTTCCAGGCTTGGAGTTTTCTCCTCCATGTTGATATTGAGGCTTAAACTTAGTCTCGTCTCATAGAATCATAGAATAGTTTGGGTTGGAAGTGACCTTAAAGATCACCGAGTTCCAACCCCCCTGCCATAGGCAGGGACACCTCCCACTAGACCAGGCTGCCCAGTGCCCTGTCCAGCCTAGTCCTGAACACCTCATGATCAGTTTGAAACACAACTCTTAGTTCAAACTTAGCTGATTGAGTGATTAATAGTGTAACCAGATTAGAGCTGTTTTGCTTTTTTTTTATCTTTACCTGGGGATGTTGTGCAATGTCTGCCCTCAGATGTTGAGTTGGGCCAGAGGAATTGAACACTATTGAACTCCAGTCTGTAAGTCCAAGGCTGATCCTTAGTTGTTGGGGTTTAAGTACGATTATAGAGGAGTGTGGATAAAAAACCCCAACAAAACACACCATCAAATCTAGGAAAAGCCTATAAAGTAAAAGAAATGAAGATTGCTGGTTGCAAACCCATTTGTCTAAATTGTGTATTTAAAGAAAGAAACCCCTTCATTTCACCTCTTGAGTTCTGCGGGAAGCACTTCTCTGAAATACTGTGCTGTTGCTCTGGCTCTTCTGCTGCAAGATGTGCCAGTACGGAGACAGAATCTTAAGTCAATGACATGATTCATGGCAGTTTAAATTCTGAAATCCATCAGTGGTCTAGCACACTAATGACTTCCCATAGCATTGCTTATCCAGCGAGCGTGCAGTTCTGTTGCTCACTCTTGTATACACGAATGGCTGCTGGCCATACAGGCTGGGGAGACAAACAGGGTCTGAAGCACGATTAGCTATAGACTTGGAAGATAACTTCCAAAAAAACAGTCACAAGGTAAATGGTGTAACTCGTTTTGGCAGTTGGTGATTTACAGGAACATTAACTTTCAAGCTCAATTGACAACCTCGGAGCTATGTTTCACAGAAAGTACGTGCAGTTTGGAATGAAAGTCACAGAGACAAAGAAGTCATCTATTCCATTAGAGTAGGCATGCTTTTAAAAACAACTTCAGCATTATGAAAGAAGGCATTAATGAAGTTAAACTCTTCTACTTCTCAATTCTAAACAAAAGAAGCAGGTGTCTTGCTAAACACGCCCACAAAATGTTTGGGGTTTTTATTCTTGTGCTTCAAGAGAAATGATTATACATGACTGGCAATTTAGGAGCTCTCATGAAGAATAAAAAGAGAAATGCTTAAGAACTTTTGATGTCTTGGAAACTTTGGCAAAAAGCAGTCTTCAAAACAGAAGATGACTGTTCTGAAACTTCATGTTTTGGAAGAGATTCTCATTCAAGAGACTGAAAAATACCTAGAAGTTTAAATATGTCTTCATAAATGTACCTGAGACTTCATAAGTTTCAGTTTGGAGTGAACTTCTTACTTAAAAGAGGTAAATCCTTTATTTGTGGTTGCATTGAGACTTCCAAGTTGAGTACCTCCTTTAAATTTCCTAGGCTTCATCATATTTGTTTCTTCATTCTTCCTGGTCTGGTTTTGTATGTGAAGTAGAGGAAAGGGTTGTTTTTTTCTTTTTCCCCTGACTTCTTACTTTGGTGAAATCAGTTGATCTTTAACAGGTTGAGTAATTCTCTGTGTAAATTGAATAGAGTTGTTATTGTTGAAATGGCATGTTTTGCTATTGAATGAGCTAATTTGCAAGATCTGTGACACAAATTAGAGATACAGAAACTGAGATAGAGCGTACGTATTTAACTTCTGCTGTTGTATCTAGAATTAGCATAAAAAATTCATGTAACAGTTGTGACTGTAATTTTTATATAGTCTGAATTTGCCTAATTACTGTAAGTATTTTCAGATGTATCTTTTCAAGAATTTAATTTCAGACCCAAATGCTGACGTGTCTGCTCTGGAAATCCATGTTCCCTTCTGAATGAAGTAATTTGTGGGAAAACCAAGCATAATAAGTCTGGTTTTGGACATGTAACAACTTACTAACAGCATGGTATTGTGCAGAAGGCCATCATGTCTTTTAATCTAGAACTTTCCTAGTCTGCAAGGCCAAAAGTTTTGGTGTTAGGTGATGCTACTTCCATTAAATCTGTGTTTATGGTTTTCTCAACACACCGTGTTGCACAATGCAGTGAAACTTTCAGTTGATCTTTCTGGTACTGAAAGGATAGTCCCTATGTAAGTGGAGAAGAATTTGATTCATTGATATCTTTGCAGTCTTTCTGCTTTGAAGAATTAATTATTTAGTTGCACTTGAAAAGGCTACAAAATATTGCCAATTTCATTTATTCTTTAGAAAACAACAACAAAAAATTTGCTTCTTTCTGTCTGTTAACTGAATTATGTTTGAGGACTGACCAGCTGATACTGTAAGTGCCTTCTTTTCACCTGTATGCAGTTTGCACTGGCAAATCTGTAAATAAAGCTCAAATTTTAACTTGGTTAACAGCATTTGCTAGGAGATTTGAAAGAACCCTTGTATTTTAGGATGTAGTAAGATGGAAAATGAGGCTGGTGCCTGTGGCAATGTGTGGAACATGATGTGATCATGCACGAGGCAGTGCTCAATTTTCCCTACAATGATACTTGGATAACAACATTAACAGCAATATCTCTACTTCACCTCTAGATTACCTGTTGACCTCTCTAGTTTGAAATACTCATATCTTTCTCTTATTAGCATCCACTGGGAGAAATTATGTGAAAAGATTGCTGCCTTATTCTGCTTCACAGCCTATTGAAATTCAAATGCTAACATGCACACATGTATATTGTCCTAATTTGATCTCTCTACATTTTTTCCAAACAAAGGATTTTATGTTTAAAAGAAAAGCAGGCATTATTTTTCTGTAGTGGTGAATTAGCTCTGTGGCTGAAGTGTATAAAGAGAAAGTAAAGATGAAAAAGAGATTTCACATGAAACAGAGCTGTAAGGAAGCCAAACTAAATCTGCTGCTTCCAGAGTTCTGTTCTTTAGAGTCTGTGGAGCCTTTGTATTATGGGGGCATCTGCAGAGGGAGTGGGAAAGGATATAAGACAAAGCTTTCCAGACAAAAGAGAAATTCAGATCTTTATCTTTTAGCTTCTAAAATATATTTACTACAGCCATTCATCCTAGCAGTCAGTAAAAATGCTTTCTGAAGGTTCCCAGTTGCTTTGATAGACTTCAGGGTAGAAATGTTGTATCAGCTTAGTAATCGCGTTGTGTCCTTCTCACCAGCAGGGCTTCAGAAGTTTTTCTCTCTTCACTTTAACTGAAAATCCGGGAGATCCTTGCTTTGTAACTCATGTTGTGAATTCTCCTCTTCAGTATCTGATTTGTGAGATGGCTGAAAATACAGTCCTACCTTTCCAAAGGGGTTATGTCTGGCATTAAATCTTCTTCCAGGTGAACTGAAAGTGACTGCAGAGAAGAAAAGCTGTGCTGGTGGGAGTAGTTCTGATTTACTGGAGGCCAGCCTGGGCTGGAGCCCTGAAGTGAAGGGACCAAGAGCTGAGTTTCCACTCAGTTTATTCTACTGAGCATTTCTTCTACTAAGTACCTTGGTGAAGGTGCTGTAGTCTAGGGCTTGGGGTGTGCATCTCCTTAGGTGTCATGATAGTAATTGTTAGTGGATACTCTGCTGCTTATCTCAAAAGAACAGAGTACAGAACAGCATTCATTGTTGTAATTACTTCAGTATAGGCTCTAAGTTATAACTTTAACATGGGTGTTAAGAGTTTTGCACAGTTACAGTTCTAAGTCCATCTAATTAGATGGAGAGTCTTTTCAAGATGCTGAGCCCTCCATAAGAGCACAAAGCAATTATCAATGAGGGTAATCCAGATGGCTAGTAATATATAACTGCAGGAATAGAGGAGTAAATGAAATTAAATAAACATTTAAAGTTCAAGTCCCACTGCAAGAAGGGTTAGTTTAGTGATCTATACACTGGCAGTTTCATAAAAGGCCTACTTGCTGTGTTGTATTTTAAATTAAGAAGTTCTTCAGCTTAGGAAAGAGAAGGAGAAGTTGCAAGGAAAATACTTCAACATGTTTTTTAAGAAGAAACCTACAACAATGCATTTTTTGACAAAAAGCCAGAAAACAAAAAGTTTTCATCTCTTCTTAAAATAAAGGTACACCCACGAGGACTATTAGTGCTGTGTCAGCCATAATGAGCCTTTGTAGTTCTGCAATTATGTTGTACCTATGATGTTTAAAAATATTTTAGAGGTATTGGAGAATGTTACTTGATTGAAAAAGAGAGGGAGAGAAGCTATAAAGATTTGACACTCTGAGGTTTTAAAATCCACAAAAGTTGTGTAATTGAAACAAGTGAAATTTATTATTGTACACTTAAGTACTTTAGTAAATTTCTTTGGCTTATTTGTCTTTAAGAGATACAGTGCTGTTTATTACCTGAAGTGGTGATTATGTATAAGTCTAAAGATTACAAAAGAGGGACAAATGTTAATTATATCTAGCTTTTTTCCCCCCCTAAAACTAATTACAAAAATTGATAAAATACTTGTAACTTGATATGCATTCTATATTATCCCCTGTAGGAAAATGAGCACACTCTTTTAATTGTTGTTAATATTTTATGGCATGCCAAAAACCCAATAACAAATAACACTATATAAACAGTAGCACAGACATATCACTGGTTGTTCTTTTCTTCTTCATAAAGCTACTGGGCACACAAGAAGAGCTTTCTTAGTTCCTTGGGAAAGTAGATGAGAGCTTGGAGTTTTGGTTTTTATTCCAATATAAACGAAATAGTAGATGAGGGAATTTTGAAGAATTTAAGTTTCTGATGGCAATTGTTATGGGTTATGGACAAAGGATGCCTTTTTATTCTACTGCAACATTCCTGCCCATAGCAGTTTGTGGTAAGTAAATTTATTCTGGACACAAGAAGTCTCTTGGTGACTATTTCAATAAAATCTGGTTGTCCTGGTGCTAGGTGCCACAGCATGAGTTTCATACAAATAGGTGTGTATTTCTGGTAGAACCAGGCTATTTATGTGTGTAGATTTTCATATTCTAGTTTTATAGTAGGAGTCTTACAAACAAGCTCTCCTCATGCCTCCCCCCCCACATTATGCATCCTAAATAAAAAGGGTTTAAAAACAAGATTCCAGGAGGCTCTTTTCCTCAGGCATGATTTTTTTTTTTTGTCTTGGGCTGATATATTTATTCATCTTTACATCTAAGAAACCTAGGCTTGCATGTCTTTGCATGTATGGATGTATCTAAACTATGGGCTCAAAGAGGACTCCAGACTAGGAAACCAGGACCGAAGAACCAAAGGAGGAACGAATGCAGCCATAGGCTTGTTGTGCTGGAGAAACCTTTTCTGGGAATGAAAATGACTGAACCACAGTTGAATCTGTTCTGTCACTTCCACCCAGTTGTTATACAGCAGGAAAGAGAAAAGCTTTCAGCTTTTCAGTAATTACTTTGGGTTTATCCCTGGTAGATAGGACTTGGGCGTTATTACCAGAGTAAAAATCAATGAACTTTAATGTTGTCCTTGTTCTGTGCTGGGGACACTTGTAGAGGGCAAGTAGCACATAATATTCCATGTTAGCCTTTTCACTGCACGGCCTTTGTTTCCTCTCCTTAGGTAGCAGGGAATGACTCTGATGAAGAGCTTGGCTGTAACTAATAACATTGGTTGATGAGACAAAGGTGTTTGCATTTTTTCAGTCAGTGCTGCATGTCTTATTGCTTCTTTGTAGCCCCTTCAGCAAGGTGATCATCTCTGCATGTTGGGAACCATGGGCAAGCTTGGAAAGAAAAGTTTCCAATTCAGTCCAGTGCTGTGTGCCAGGGCTGTTGTGTTGGCAGTTAACTTCTCCAGACTTACTCACACAGCCCATTTGCTCTGGCTGGTAATGAAGCTTGTGATTTATTAATGCAAAGGGTATGGTTAGGCTGAACCTGTTGACATCTAAGAGCACAAGTGTGCACAATGAGCCTCAGGAAACCATGGATGCTTTTCATGGCAGTGAATGCTTACTGTGCATTAGGGAGCTGACCTTAATGCCCCAGCACATTTAATTTTCTTTTCAATTTCTTGATTATTTTTTTTACTTCTTCATGTTAAAACTTTTAAAGCCTGCAGCTTTCTCTCATAAAATTTGTAGTTCATTAATTTATCTAAGAGTCAGAAACTATTTTTCTGACTTTTTCTAAGACACAGGGTTGGAAGTGGACTATCACAGCCTGGTCTAGCAAATACAAGATCATAGAATCATAGAGTAGTTTGGGTTGGAAGGGACCTT